>VZTB01013193.1:776289-883099 GCA_013397245.1 Thryothorus ludovicianus
CGCGACACCCGCCCGGGGGGCGCCCGCCCGGGGCACCCACGCGGGATGCTCGGCCACGCGTGACCCCCGCGGCGGCGGCCGGGGGCAGCTCCGCCGTGCCCCACGCTCCGCGGGGTGCGGGCTGGCACCGGCTCTGCCGCGGGAAAGTTTCCGTGGGGAGCACGGCTATGTGCGGCGTGTCTGTCCCGGCCGGGCTGGCGGGGGCCGGCCGGGCGGGCCCCTCCTTTTGGAGAAACAAGTTGCCCCTTAATCAGTTCTCCTCCCCATGTCATTTTGGTGCGGTTGGACGTTTCCTGGCGTTGGGGGTTCAAATAAGGCTAGACTGGAACCGATGGGACCGGGCGGTGTTTGCTCAAGGAAAACTTCCAGTAGGACCGGTGGGGTTTCTGAATGGGCTAAAGCTCCCGGGGGGAGCAGCGGCTGTGTCGTGTGCTGGGAGAGCCCTGCTGCTGCTGCAGCCCTGCGCAGAACTCCCGCGTGTTTGCTTCCGTCTGTGGAACGGGATAAGCCTTAAATCCACGGCTGAACGGCAGCCCCGGATTCACACGGAGTTGTGCCGTGGTGTTTTCCTCTATGGTCACTAGCCTGATTTGTCAATTAACAAGCACGCTCATCCAGAAACTTTGCTCCATACTCCTTTAGCTGTCTACAGGATGGCAGCTTACTTTCACTCAAGTGACTCAGAAATAATTAGCGGTTATAAGCGTTACAGCCAGCAGAGGAACTTGGATTTTTTCATGGCGCTAAACCTCCAGAAGGGCTATAGGGATCTCTCGGATGGGCACAGCCAACCTGAGCATTCAGTTCAACAAGTGGTTGCCTCTTGAAGTGGAAAATTACCTCATTTCCCCCAGTGTGAGATGTTAATGCACTAAACTGTGGGTTTAGTTTGTTTGGTGGTACTAAATAATGAGAGTTCACAGTGTCCAGACATAGCCAGCACATCCACTGATCCACGTCTGATTCTTAGAGCTGTCAGCTGGTGGAGGGCCCAATCCTGCTTACATTTCAGTAGATGAATATGGACACAGGGTTGCTCTGCAGGGGCGGCCAGGAGTATTTGGATTGATTTTGGATGTGATTGACAAACTGTACATTATTTCACTAAAGATGTGAAAATGAAGGATTTCTAGAACTAGGTATATGACATCAGAGTGACTCCCCAAGCTGACAGCATTTCTGTGCCCTGCACCAAAGCCTGGAAACAGTGGGCTTGCCTAAATTAGCTTTTCCTCACAAATAAAGGTGCCTTCCTGAATGTTTGCAGGGTTGAATCCCCAGACTATACTTTGCAGAGTTATGATTTTTTCCCCAAATCTCTACCCTGACACACGCGAGAGCCTTTGAAGGAGTTGTTTTTTTATCATAAGCAGCAATGTAGTCTACAGTTAAAATTAGCTAGTGCTTTCTAGTACAATGCTTTGCTCTCGGGTGCTTAAGTATTGCTAAACTTAAGCCTAGGCTGTTATTTTCCAGGTTGAGTGTCTGCTGAAGACAGGCTGTTTTTGGGAAGTTTCAGATTAAATGGTTTGGTTATTTGGTTATTTTGGTTATTGAACATGGTAAGAAGAGAACTTGTTCTTTGACCTCGTATTTGATGAAGATGGTTCAGCTATACATACTTCATTAGGAGATATTGATCTATCTGGAAATCTGAGTTTTTTCACTATGCTAAGAAACACTTTCTTTGAGACTTGAATTCTTGTGGCATCTTGTGTTTTGGAGCAGGGAAAAGATATTTGGCTTGGGATCAGTCCTGTGATGGAGGTGTGCCTTATGCTGAGCCTCTGAGAATCTTCCAGAATTTCTCTCCAATAGGATTTTATCACAATGCTCAGGGCATGTGCTCTTGGGAGAGGAATTGTTGAGGGCATGACCATTGCACTCACTGAAGATGCTCTCAGCACGAGGCTCGCTGAACATCTCAGGATGTTAGGAGCTGAGCAACTGCTCCTCTTCCTGGGAAGGATGAGAGCACTCCAGTTGGTGGCTGATGGGCTAATTGACTTTCCCCCTAGTTAATCCTCCAAGGTGTTGCTTCTACAGTGAGCACAGGAGGGAGAATTGAAGACTTTCTCAACTCTGTCTTCGGTGTTAGAATGTGCCTGGTTATGCCATGGGAAGGGTGGAGGAGGAAACTGTTTAATGCACTTGCATGGTGACAAGAAATTGTGGGATGAGAACTGTCCCACTTCTGAGAAGAAGTACTGGTGGATGGATACATGGAGAAATTGAAGAGCAGAGAATTGAGACAAAGGATTTGTGGGGTCATAGATGACAAATCCTGGGAACAACGTGCAGGGAACTGTAGATAGAGGTGGTAAAGCCAGGCCAAAAGAAGGAATGGTGGGAAGAAGGAAGTTTACACATGTCATGTACAGGGACAGGAGACCATGCAAAAGCAGTGGTTTCCAGTCTTTCAATAACCAGAGCATGGTACTACTACTTTTACATCCTTCTCATTTTCCTCTCCATACTGCCTGCTGTGTATTTCCGCCCCTGCCTTTGCTTCTTTGCCTCTCCCCTGAATTGGTAAATGTCATACAGTTGAAAATAACAGTCAAATATATATTTTATGTGCATTTAATTGATTTTCTTTCTCTCTTAGATGAACTTAGGTAACTTCCATTTTGTATTTAGAGTTTTGTGTCTAGGGTCTTATGGCAGATGCACTTGAATCGTAGATTTTGTAGAGTGATCATTATCTGTAAAAAAAAATAATTTTCCTGGATTTGGCTTAACTGGCTGTTGATCCTTGATCTTAATAAAACTTCTTGAAAAGGTAGGCTGAGGCCATGCAAATATTTTAGCTAATTTAGTTCAGTTGGTAATCTGCATCAGCTGATAGACTGATTTTATGAGTCTGACAACTGAAGTTTGAAAAGGAAACACCATGTAATAGCATTTAAGCAGAATGCATAGATGGTGGTGGATTTATTGATGCAGTGCTGCTTTTGGTATTGCTGTTTTTTGGGAGGGACTAAAGCCATTGTGACATATTATGGAACACAGAATATATACATATATATATATGTAAAGCAGTATATTGCCAGCTAAATTAAAAAATACGAAAGCTGTAGGACAGGGAAGGCAAGAAGGTGACAAGGGATGTGGGTCATGTAGACTCATGCTCTGAATAAGGAGCTGAGAAGCTGCAGATGTGGTTCATTCTTTGCTCCTTGCATTTATCTTGTGGTGGCTTGGGGTATTGGCAGATTAGATTGAGGGATTTAAGAAAATGGCTTTCTTGGCCTTGTCCACATAAATGCAATGTACATGTTGGGGATAGAGGGATAAATACTGATTTTTATGCTTCTCTTCCTGTGTCTCTTCCCCCTGAAGGCAAACCATGAGGCACAGCTCAGTCCAACCAAAACTTTGGTTTTAATTACAGTTTGGTAAAGACACTTCTGTTCCTTTATCCAAGGACCATGGCAGAAATCAGTGTTTATTGCAGGCTGCCTGCCACGTTTGGGAAGAATAGTCTTATGCATCCTCAGTGCTAGTTCTAATCCTGCTCCAGTCTGAAAATCTACTTGTGACTTCAGAAAAATAAAGCTCTCACGAAACTTAGGTCACTGGTGAGCTTGGACCTTTGTTACTAGGAAATAGTATTGACATAGTTTAATACCAGTATTATAGTACTCCATCTGCCTGCTGTTTCTTGTCCTCTCCTTTACCTGCAAGCACCTCAAGGCAGTGCCATCTCTTTCTCCTGTGTCTTTGTGGCAGGTAGCATGCCTTTAGCATCAAGATATTCCAAAAATGACCATGCAAATAGTGGGAACAGGGTAGTTATCTAATCTTCTCCTGCTTGGGCACAAGTCTGTGTAAAACAGCTGGGCTTCTGCTGGCCTGATTATGACAGAAGGTGTTTTTCAGCTGTTTTACTACTGTTCTTAGGCATCTGCATAAAATAGAAGATTTCTAGCCAACTGGAATGATCATATGGGAAAAAAATCTCGAGGACATCTGTGTACATTTGAGATCAGAACTGAAATTTGGAAGTTCAGGTATGAAATCTCTCATTTCAAAATCTACAGGAAGTGTTGGCATGACAGAGTGTCATCTACTGGGACATTTCTATCACCCTTTCTCCTTGTGTATCTTCTTGTGATATAAATGTAATATGCATGTCAGTTTGAAAATAAATAGAAGAAAATATATCTATAATCATAGAAAATATTTGCTACAGGTCACTATACGTGCTGAAAAATCTTCCATGGACAACTCAGAAAAAAAAATATCAATGCAATGTGCAGATATGAGTTAAAAACCAAAGGGAAATAGAACATTAGGATTGTTTTTAAAAGGATGGAAAAGAATTTTTAAAAATCCTCCTTATTTCACTGTAGCAGCTGTAGTGTGCCATATCTTCAGTGTTCTGTGCTGCTGATTCCCTCACATCAGAGATGGATAACGGCGAGGGAGAAGGTTTGGAGGGACTTAGCAAAGGTGATCAGAGAAACACAGTGGCTCCTGTCTCTGGACTGACAATGCTGATAAAGTGATGCAACAAATGTCTGTAAAATTAAGCAAAGCATGGAGGAGGCAAGCCAGGAATGACTGATCACAGCAACAGCAGCAGAGGGCACTGGGTGAAGCAGGCAGTTGCAGGAATGGAAACAAAAGGAGATGGCTCTTCACATGGCGTGGTCAGACTGCTGAGCTTCTCACCACAGGATATGGATGCTGAGAGGTTACATCAGCTAATGAGGTGACTGGATGAGTTCATGGAAGAGAAATCCATCAAGGGCTATTAAATTTAAAACCACTGCCTCTGGCATAGGAAGTTTTTTAGCTACATATTTTGGAAGCTTGGTGACTATCCTGAAGAAAAACCACCACCAGTTTGCCTTGTTCTTGTACTTGCTCCTCAGCACTTTTGTCTGGCCATGGCTGAGAGGGGCTGCTGAGCCAGGTGGTCTCCCTGTGTCTGCTCTGCAAAACGAAGTGGGCCAGCATCTGGCCCCCCTCAGTTCCCAAGGCCAAGATGCTACTGGTGGCTTGTACCTTCCCAGCTCAGGGCTGGCCCCGTTACAGCCCATTTGCCTTGGAATGGGCTGGCTGGGAGGAGCTAGTTGAAGTGCTCCAGAGAAGAGTCAGGCATGGTCCAGAACCGTACCCCAAAAAGCAGTGTACACTGCTTGGGCCCCCTCCCTGGTGTCCTTTGTGGGGCTGTGCACCCACTGTGAGGATTATCTTCCTGGGTTCAAGTAGGTTCAGAAAGCAGTTCATTCAGGGAAGCAATCCCTCCTGAAGGCATTGAATAATGAGATACAGTGCCTGGCTGAAGAAGCCCCTGCAGGGAGACTGTAATATTGCTCCATGCCTGCCCCGCTGACACAGGCTTCCCCAGCCTTCCCTGCTGCCCAGTGTCAGGGAGAGGATTTGGGCCGAGGTGGTCATCTTCCCTGACGAGGTGCAGCTGTAGTTAGAGTTTCCTCTGTCTCTATGAGACCAGGCTTTGACATTCTGAACTGAGAATGGGAGAACTGGGAATTAAATTTCTTCAGCTATCCACTGCATTTAAACACTGGTTGAAACAAAAATGCTGTTTACTAAATCAGACAATTTGCTTAATCATCTGAAAAGCAGATTTTAAAGCCATGGATTGCATTTATGACGGCTGTGCTAAACGCAAGGCTCTATTGCTGTTCACTTAAGCAATGGTCAAAGCACAATGTATTAAAACACAGCTCACACTGATGGTATTTGGCTGGCTTTTGGATGAGGTCTATTGCTATTAAAACAACAAGCACCAATCCCAAACTCAGCAATGTCCTAAGTCCTTCTGATTGTTTCTTAAAATTTCCAGACGCCAACTGATACAGAAACTCCAATGCAGCACTTAATGGAGCTCACAACTGCCTAGCTGTATATTTTTGGGCTACCTTATGTAATAAAATGGCAGGCCCTTGCACTGCCTGCACAAACAAGGTTGCATAAGCAGCCTGGGGAAACAACCGGAGCTCCAAGAGCCCTCCTGAATCCTGCACATCTTGTTTGATCTCATTTAACATTATTTAATAAGTGATATTAACCTTTTCCTCTCTCCCCCNGAAGTCATCAAACTTTCCAGTCAATTGAGCAGCCTGATGTCTGGGTAGCCTTGAATTTTCTGTAATCAGCACTCAATCCAGTTAAAAATAAAAAGACATTAAAAACAAAGCCTTGAACAGGGAAGTACTTGTTTTTCACTCTCATTTCTAATTTGGTAACCATTCTTAAAGTTCATCACTATGGTTTGTTCTATCAAGGGATAAACAATTTATTATTCAAGCAGCTTTGGGTTTTTTCCTTTAAAAACAGACAATACTGTTCAACCACTGGGAAGAAAACCAGCACAAGAAAATTGTAATCAATTTTAATGGGCTTGCAGATGGCAATGAATTTCTTTAAGCATAATATTATCCCTGCAAATAGCAATAATTGAGTTTGATTATTTATTATCCTTTTATCATTGATAAGCAGACCAGACTGCTTTTCTCTTGATTCCCTCTGTTAGGTGTGTCAAATTTTTAAGCTGGAGAACAATTTTAATAAGGTGGCTTCCACCTGTAATCTCTAAATCAACAGGTGGATGTGACCGTGCAAAACCTGAGCATTCCTGGTTATCTGATTGAGTCAGTGTCTGAATGAATCTGACTTTGAACATGTCCCAGGCTTATTGGTTTGGGTGGGAGAACTCTCATTAATACTTCATGGGAGAATTGACATATTTCCCATATTATGCATAAGAATAGTATGCTTGCAAAATCTAGTCAATAATAAAAACTGTGTGCAACACGATCAGCTGGAGATAGGATATTTCTCTTTTACTTCTAATTCTCCTACAAAATATCTCCCTCGGAGTTTTTATTGGTAATTCTATGGATTTTTACTTGTGGTATTTTGTCTGTTCCTGGTTTTGACATATAAAACATGAAAAGGTTTTAAATTGGAGACTTTGCATTAGGCATACCCACATTCCAGT
The DNA here is from genome assembly GCA_013397245.1 of Thryothorus ludovicianus. NCBI lineage: Eukaryota > Metazoa > Chordata > Aves > Passeriformes > Certhiidae > Thryothorus > Thryothorus ludovicianus. Next base: position 783,266 of record VZTB01013193.1, read on the forward strand.
TACACTTCCAGTGAGGGTTCCTGTAGTTTATAATTTATAAAGGGGAAGACAGCTATATGATTTCTACATGGATCATTAAAGCCACTATTTGCTTAGGCAAAATCTTCATCCTGTTCATCAGATAAACAACGATTTGTTATAATTTGCTTTATCTTTGACTGCAAAGACAAGAAGAATATTTCATTCTTCAATCTACTTTTTTTATGCTCTCTTTTCCATATAGTAATATAACATTTGGGAAAGATAGTTGTAAAGCAGCTGGGTGCATTTCCAACAATTTCAGCAAGAGCAAAACCGATGAAAAATAAATAGGTCACTCATAGTCATTCCTGTATTTATATTTTTTTATAAGAAGGACTGAAGACTCTTCTTTGTTTCTGGGCTGTCACTGAAGTCGATGGAAGCTTTGCTGGAATAATTCTCGCCTTTAATTTGATTGTTTGTAGAGTGGCACCAGTAATTTTTTTCATCTTTTTTCTTTCTTTCGAGCACAAAGGACCTTATTGTCAGCTGATGCACACTGATGTAACTCAGCTCGTTGTAGCAATTACATTTATACTGCCTGGCTTCTAACATCCATATTTATTCAGAAATGCATCATCTTTTTCAACAACAGAATATCTTGCTATATCTTGCTGTTATTCAAGTATAAGAAATGAAGCTACATTTGGTGCCTGTCCTGGTGTCCTCATTAAGGCAAAACTCCCACTGAAATCAAGGAGAGTTTGGCTGATAGAGAATTACTGACTCAAGTTTCTGAAAGGTCTAAACTTTCTCAGTTTCTGGGTTTGATTTTTTTTTTTTAAATTTAGTTTTAAATTTTTATCTCGCCTTGTATCTAACTCTTCCCTTTCCTTTTATATTTCTGGTTTTGAATCCTTAGCTTCCTTTACTAGGATCTTTTTCCTTTTCACTTCTCTCAGGTCTTAGGACCTTCTACTTTGCACCTTGCCCTCCCCCCCTTTCTTCTCTCCTCTCACTGTCTCGCACTCTCTTTGAGTCTGTTATTCTCACCTCCACTGACTACAGCACTGTAAAAAGTTGCTGTACACATCATAAAAAGTTGCTATATACATCATACATGTTTCCAGGAATTTATTTAACTTGTTTAGACCCCTTCTATGTACAGGTGCTTATTTTAAGGTACTTGCCTTAGGGCAAAGCAGCAGTTTGTAAGATTGGTGATCCAGGCAGAGATTTATTTGCACAATATTCCTCTCAGTAATCCTTCCTCTTCTTCTGGGTAGAATCTTAGAATTTCCTCTGAAGTATTGATGCAGGGTTTCAGCAGTAAATTGAGTTTGGGACTGATAAAATAAATATTTGGCATAGTATTGCAGTCAGAAAAAAATACTCGCGGATTTTGAAGTCTGTGTAAAAGGGGTTTTGTTGAGAGTGACAAAACAGGAAATCTCCAGAGAAATAGGTTTTATTCATAATTCTTCTGCTGTGCAATGTTATGAGCTTAGACCACAGACATAATGCTTTCTGTGCATCACTTGTCTGATCTGTAAACTAGGGCAGCTTTACAGAGTATTGTAGGGTATGAACAATTCTGGGTGCCAGTCATAGCCAGGTATCAGAGGGGGCACAAAGCAGGGGGCACTGGGATGCTAAACATGCCATTGACAGGAAGAGGAGCACAGTAAGGGGGGTTTGGGGCGTTGGTCCACCTCTGTGGGTAGGATACATCAGGCAGTACCTTGTCACTTTGCTTCCAGCTGTGCAACGCCTCATGGCTTTGGAGCTCCCCCTGGATGTCCCAGCTCCACTGGTATTCTGCACAGTGGCTCAGGTCCCCCCCAGCCCTGCTACCTCTTAATTGTTTGCATTTTTCAGGTGGAGAGCATTTGGAGAGTGCCAAGTATGGTTATTTTCTTGCAAGTCTGACTGAAAGTTGTGTACTTTTTCAGAAGACCTAATTCATGCTTGTGAAATAAATGGTAGGTGTACAGCTTCTTAATGTATAGTGTAGCATTTCTATCAGCTTACTGCTCAGCACCTGTATCCCTGCAGACATAGTTCTTAAAGTAAAAGACATAACACTAAACTCGCTTATTCTCCCTTAAACAAGCAAACAGATTTTCTCTTACGGGCATGATAAAACAATAATTTTTCATGGTGCCCAACTGCCTGTTATTCTGGCAAACCTAAAATGAATCAAAAACTGCAGGCTATATATAGAGAGTAATGACAGTTAAAGAAGCATTTCTTCTTTGATGCAATTTCTGTTTGATTTTCTTAAAACCCTCCTCTTCCAAAGACCCATTTCAACCGCATCTGAACAATAGATTTATTGTTGTCAGCTGAATGAGAAATTTAATAAAGATAGCTTTTCTATTTCCATTAAAAATAGATGATTTTTCAGAGGACTGAAGGATATAAGTTCAATTTTTAAGCTTGAATTTCACATTTCATTTGACCAGTCTATAATATATATATTTTCAAAGTCCTAATTGGCATTAGACTTGGCATATTTCTCTGCATATTTTTTCTCACCATATTTTTTTTCTCCATGTGAAACTATTAGAGGGTCATTGCTCTGGTTAATGAAGGAGGGCTGACAGTCTTTGTACGTTGTGAGTGTTTAAATATTCCTCTATGCAAATTTTCCCCTTTAATGAAAAAATTTAAAGAGGTATCTTAAAAAAACTCCTTTCTCAGTGTTGAAAAACGCAGGTTACATTCATTCAAAATCTATGATATCCAGTGGTGCGAGGAGATGACACATTTCAAATTTGCTGCTGTATAATTAAGAGGGGATTCCTTATAGATGTAAGCATAAGAATTGGGTATGGCTCTTGACGATACTGCTGGTTTTGCTGCTGAATTCTTCAGTAGTTTTGTTAGAGTGTATAATCAGTTACGCTTGTGCTGATTTAATCAATTATTCTTGTGCACAAACAAACAAACGAACAAACACACACAAAACCCAGCTAATTTCAGACTGTCTTTGAAACATCAGAACTAGAGATTTCACTTACAATGAAAGAAAATATTATTTTCAAGCCTCTAGAATGATTTTAAAAATGGCAAAGATATATTTGGGAACTATCATACTTTTGGGTACCAGCAGCTGTATATCCTTATGCAAAAGTGGATTTGACTGAAAGACCAATTCATAAATATTGTGTTTGAAGATTGCAGCAAGCTTTCATATTTGCAAGAGATGGTGTAAAATGTGCAGCATTTTTTTCTTCACTCCATGAAGTTTGACTTTAAACAGCTTGGTCTCCCAAATCTGATGAATAATGGCCAACAAACAAAAGTATCCATGGCTTCTTGAATCATGGGGGCTGGAGTCCATTCTCTCTGTGGAAGCAGAAAGGTCAGCCTGCTGTGGTCAGTTTGAACACCCTCCTGCATACTGCCAAGCTGTGAAGTGGTTTGGAGGTGGAAGATAACCAATAAATAACTTGACACTGGCATTCCATGACTTCACATCTTGTGGTCTACGAGTTTCCAGGCAAGCAACAGCCTGCTCCTAGAGAAACCAAGGGTGCTGGGGGAACGTCTCATTTTTCTGCTGGAAAACGAATCTATTTTTTTCCTTTTTTGTAGTCCTCCTCTGCCTTGATCTGCTGTTTGGGGAAGTGAGGGGTGTAGCGGGGGAGGTAAGACTTATCTTTGATCTGATGGCTCCTTTCGTTCTGGGCTGCTCTCCAGGAAAAACTTTTTCCCCCTTTGGGACACAGTGCTTTTCATGGCAGAGGCTCTGCAAACAGGAGTGCTGTGGAAGATCCTGAGTTTGCCTGACATGCATTTGACATTTTAGCACAAATTCAGCAGAGCAGCTTTATTCAGGTAAACACTTAAGCACATGCTTTTCATTACTCAGAATTTCATCTGTGTTTCTTTCCTGAATGTGGAAAGACTTAAGCACGTATTTAGGGGCTGAATAGGTCTCGAGTCTGACTCATGTATAGAGCAGTGAGGATGGGTTGGATGGAAAGGGAGCAGTCATCGTGGTAACACAGCAGCTGGGAAGTGAGATGTACTGTCTGAAAGTCAGCGTGCTACAAAGGGGCCTTGTTCTTAAGGGAGGCTGCTTTTTGTCAGTATATGGTCTCAAGAAGAGGAGCAGGCCTGAGCTTTCTGCTTTCGTCTACCCATTCGTTCCTGTGTTTCTCCTTATTTTGAATTACTCTGCATATGGCTTGGATGATGTGAAGTAAGTTTATAATTAGAATTTTTTGGTTGCTCTGCAACCTCATGTTTGTCAGTTTTAAGATTCACCCATCTGGCACCCCGAGATAAGGACAGTGTTCTTTTGCAGAATACTTTTGGCTATCTGCATGTGAAGATGATGCTGTATGCTAAGTCCTCTGAGGATTTCTCACATCGCATCAGCCACAGAAGGTTTCTGAAATTTATTAAGTATTTGTCAGCAGTGAACGCATACTCAAACCTTTTGGCTCTTTCTAGCTACTTCATTCATGAAAAATGTTTGTTCACAGTTTTGTGTGCAAAACTTAAACTGACTCAGGCACTGATGTAACCTTTCTCACTTCTTTTGAGGATCTGAATTATGAATCTAGATTAATGTTTTGCAACACAGAGAAGGAAAGAGAAAGGCACTGTAGAGAGAGCTCAGAAATGGTTCTGCAGTAAGATTGTTTTGGTGAGCCAGATCTTGTTTGTTCTTAAACATCTTTGCTGACACTAACCCACGTAAGGGCACAGAGTTAACTTCTAGCAGATGTGTGTTGTGTGCAGGTACTTTACTGGCAAAACTAAACTCTTTCCCTGAGTAGAATGAGCTGTTCCAGCAAAAAAGTGTTTCGGGAGTATAGTAGAGTTGGCAGAAAGATGCTTCTAAAACAGGGCTTATTGAAGTTTCTTTCACATTCCTCACTGACAGTGTCCCCCAAAATTTGAAATACAGACTACACCTGAATAGAATATGGATAATGGGTTGCAAAACCTCAACTGATTAATAGCCTTAATTGTTGCATTTCTTCTTGCACTTTGACTTGAGTTTGACTACAGTGGAAGTCTCATGTTTTTTGGGCATTATAATGTAGGAAGTGTCTCACTTCAGGCCAGCCCCTTTTTTATTTGCATTTTATTCTGGAGTTAATAATGCTTTCAATGTTTTTTCCTAGTCTTGTATGCAGGTTTCTTTTGGAGAAATATATTTGATGTGAAATCCCTTCTCACTCTTCCAAAGCATGACACCTCTTGCAAACCATTGTCTTAAAGAACAAAGCAGTAACTGGGAGTCATAAGATGTTCTTGGCATGAACTCAGGCAGCACTGCCTGTATAGTGTATTTTTCCATTTAAGACTGATTTCCCATTGTTTCCTCAAATCTTACCCATTTTGGCTAAAGCCATACTTGCAAGACTGCTTTAATCCATTGTATTGAATTTGCATGGAAAGGTGGTGGTGCAGGGAGGGCTATAGGTGTGCGTTTCCTGGGAAACTGCTGGAAACTTCCCTGATGTCTGACAGAGCCAATGCCAAGTGGCTCCAACACAGAAGTGCTGCTGGCCAAGACCAAGCCAGTCAGCACAGGTTCTAAAGATTTTGGGATAACATATGTAAAGAGGAAAAAAGCAGTTATGGGCAGGAGTAATTGCGGTAAGAGAAGAGAGGAATGAAAATAAATGAGAGAAACAGCTCTGCAGACACCGAGGGCAGGGAAGAAGGAGGGGGAGAAGGTGCTTTAGGAGCTGGGATGCCCCTGCAGGCTGTGCTGAAGACCATGGTGGGGCAGCTGTGCCCCTGCAGTCCTTGGGGGACCACAGGGAGCAGAGATCCACCTGCAGCCTCTGGAGGAGCCCGTGTCACAGCAGGTGGATGCCCAAAAGAGGCTGTGACCCCGTGGGAAGCCTACAAGAGAGCAGGCTCCTGGCAGGACCTGTGGACCCATGGAGAGAGGAGCCCACGGCAGAGCGGGTTTTGGCCGGGCTTATGGGGCTGTGGGGAACTCACACTGGAGCAGTCTGTTCCAAAGGACTGCACCCTGTGGAAAGGGACCCATGCAGGAGTGGTTAGTGAAGAACTGTAGCCTGTGGGAAGGACTCACATTGGAGTCCTCCATGAACTGTCTCTGGCAGGAGGGACCCCACACTGGCCAGGGGAGAGACTCCCGAGGGGAAGCAGTGGCAGAAAGAACATGTAATGAGCTGACTGCAGCCCCCATTCTCTGTCTCCCCATGCCACTGGTCGGAAGGAGGTAGAGAATCAGAAATACAGTTAAGCCAGGGAAAGAGGGAGGGGTGTCAGGAAGATGTTGTTAAGATTTATTTTACTTCTTATGATCCTGATTTCATTAGTAATAAATTGAGTTAATTTCCCTAAGCTGAGTCTGTTTTGCCCCAACAGTAACTCGCGGGTACTTTCCAGTTTCTCTCCATCTTTAACTCATGAACTTTTTGTTACATTTTCTGTCTGCTGTCCAGCTGTGGGGAGCAATAGACCAGCTTTGGTGGGCATCTGGCATCCAGCCAGGGTTAAACCACCACGTTCATGTACTACATCTCTGCTGCTACTGCAAAGGATGATGCTGCCTTATACCCAACTCTGAACACCACTGTGTCAGAGCAGAAAACTGATCCTGCTGACATTTAACCTTTTCTTTATGTGGATGGGTTAATTGTCAGCTGTTGCATTTTCCTGGGTCACTGTGCAGCCACACAAGTTGCAGAAGTGGGAGGAAGACAAAGGATCTCCTTTGGAACCAGTGTGGGTTTAAGCCACTTTAGAGTAATTGCTAAACTTTTTACATTTCTGGGTCAGAGGAGAAGTGGGGCTTGAGGGGAGCTGCTGAGTGAAGAAATGGAGGCAAGGCTGAGGCTGACTCAAGGATTCATACAGGTCAGGCAAGGACATGATGTGCTGGGATGAAAAGTGGACCAGCAGGAATGGGAATAGTGAGCATGGATAAAGATGAAAATGATGACTGGGAGCAGGAGCATGGACAAGGAAATTTCAGCTGTAATCCATGGCAGTGAGGAAAAAAGAAGAGATGGAAAAGGAGCCCTTAGTACAAGTTTGGCTAAGGAGGGGGTTGTGTGATCTACTGGAAAGAGAGGATGTCAGGAAGGTGAGATCTACTGGAAAGAGAAGGTGCTCCGTGAAGTAAGCATGGACCTGAGCCTGGAAAAGGGAGATCAGGTGGCAACATGGGAGAAGGAGGTTCTTAGGAATTACCTGGGACTTGGACAGCCAGAAATAGAGATGAGCATGTGCTCATCCTGCGGTGTATAACTGGAGTGAGGAGGAGTCTGAGGTACAGAAGGAGGCATCAAGCTGATGGTCAGGAAGGACAGGCAGGAAAAGCTGGCCCATGTGGGCATCAGGGAGGGCATCCCAGTGCTGACAAACTTGGTGCTCCTCTGCTGCCTCAAAGCCCAGCAGGAGAGCATCTTGTCCCTACCTCTCACTGCAGCCCACTGTCCCTACCTACAGCAGGACCCTGTGACCACTCTGGCTGGTGCAGCCTGTTAGGTGAAGTGAGTGGAAAACTGCTGATATTTTGGGAATATCACAACAATGATAGTGAGGTTTTCCATTTTTTTAAAGACCTAGCAAAGTCTCCCACTCACAGAAGCTGCCTTGAATGCTATCTGCTACGGATGCAAAGCTGAACACTTAAAAATTAGGAAATAGCATAATTTAGTCTGCCTTGGTGATTTTGATTTACTCCCTTCCTGTATATTCATTATTATGCAGTACTTAATGGTTTAGTAATCACACTGTAATCAAATGATAATTTTTGTTTACTTATTGCTGGTCACTTTAAGTCAGTTTGATTCACTGGAAGTTCACAATCAGTTCACTAAGTCACTTCACAGCTACTGGCATAAGCTGGGGTGGGCAGGGGAAGGATGTGACCATTTTTGTGACAGCAACGCTAGCTTAGCCTGGCCCAAACCAATAGCCAAATAACAACATTCCTCTCCATGTAGTTGGGTAAAAGCTTTGAGCATTCAGTTTTATTACACATTGGCAAACCCAGGCAGATTTTTAAATGAGGATATCCTTGTTGCAAAGAGCACACACACCTGCAAAGCAAAGAGTAACTTTTTTCATGAATATATCATCTCTATTTCTTAACTCCTGTGGCTGAAAATAGGAATAATCAAAATTCCCAGGCAAACACCAGACTGCAGAATTTCAACCCAAGTGGTTTAATCATGGAAGTGTTCTGTATAACCAAAAAAGATTCTTGAAACTGGAAGAACCAGGCAAGACTTCCTGGCAGGCACTGTCCCCTGAGCGCTCCCTTGAAAAGGCTGAAGCTGAGAGAGCCTTGCCCTATATAAAATCCATATTTCCTGCAAACTTTCTTGTTTGTTTTCAGGTGTTTCTGCTGATAGAAAACATTGAGTTTAGTATGGTTAAATCATCTTCTTGAGATTTTAAATTTTACTTGGTTTTAATAGATTAATAAAGATTATTTCTTACCAATATGTACTAATTTTTATGACTACCTTGGTGATATGAAAATTTTCATTTTAAAGAATGTGCACCATTTTTGTATCCTAGAATATATGAGTTGCTTTTGTTCAGAATTATATAAAGCTGTAACAGTTCTGATACAAATTATTTCAAGATTGTCAGTATGTAACCAAACTCTTGAGATCAAACAGACCTTCTTACTAGTTTTTTGATCTTCTAATTACATCTTTTAGAAGCTGATTGACAGGCATTAATGAAAGTTAATGTATGTTTATAATTTACTCTGTCTACAAAACCTTGCGTAGGACTTACATTGTCTGTTTAGATACTCCTTAAGCTAAGGGAACACAAACTTCAAGAATCCTGCTGTAATCTTGCTTGCTGAGCTAGAATTGCACGTGCTGTTTGTATTATACCTTTGATTCAACAAGGTTTTAAAACTTGTGCTTAAGTTTGAAGTTATTTTTATTGTAAAAGTGACTTGATTACCCTCATGCATCAATGTCTTCAGGAGAATAATAGGTCTTGTTTCTATCATATATTTTTACACTCCAAGCCTATATGTATGCAAAATAGCATCCTTTAGTTGCGAGCTCTTTAAGAACAAAGCTTTACACATTTCCTTTCTGCTGTGCAAGGCTGGGAAACTCTGAAAAGTAGAATAATGTAAACAGTAAGAATAAAAACCTTTGTGATGTCCATATGTCACATCCTGTCACATTGATGCATTAGCTTGCCAGATTACAGGTTTCAGTCAGCAAAAAGCCAGGCAAAGTGGTGAATAAAAGTTTGACCTGGTTTTCCATATAATTAAAATAGTCAAACTGATGGAAGGCAGTGGACTTGGCTGAAAGAATTGAAAGCAAGTAAGTTACCTGCTAGATAACTTCAGGAGGGAGTAGTTCTTTCATTTATGTTGGTATTTGGAGACCAAAAGCTCACCCATGGACTTCTGAGAGATCCAGTTACCATCTGAAGTCCATCTATAATGGCTACAATAAATACATTGTTGTCATGGTAATACAGTGATCAAAGTCTGAGGGAAAAACTCTAGCATTTCTATAGTTCATAGTGTGAGATAAAAGAAAGACTTGACAAGAAATAAGATTGATTATTTTATTTTTTAGGTTTTTTTCCTCTGTACTCACTTCAGCAGGTCCATGTCCTTTATATGGTGGGGGTTCCAGAGCTGAGGTCAGTATTCCAGAGCACAGTAGAGGGACATAATTACCTCCTTTGACCTGCTAGTCACACTTTTGGTGCAGCCTAGGATATGGTTGGCTTTCAGGGCAGTAAGCACACAAGTCCTTTTCCTCAGGGCTGTTCTTAATCCATCCTCTGCCAAGCCTGTGTTTGTCTTTGGGATTGCCTGACCCTGGTGCAGGACCTTGCACATGGCCTTGCTGACCTTCATGAGGCTCACAGTGATGCACATCTCAAGCCTGTCCAGGACCCTGTGGATGGTGTCCCTTCCCTCCAGTGTGTCACTGCACCGCACAGCTTGGCATTGCTGCAGACAATGAGGGTGCACTGAGTGCCACAGCAAACATGTTGAACAGCACTGGTCCCAGTATTGACCCCCAAGGAATGCTGCTTGTCCACTGTTCAGCAAGCTCTTAACCACAAATCTTTGAGTGCAACCATTTAGCCACTTCCTTACCCAGTGAGTGATTATCCATCCATGTCTGTCCAGTGCAGGGACAAAGATGCCGTGCCAGTGTCAAACACTTTGCACAAGCCCAGGAAAATGATGTGAATTGCTCTTCCCTCATCCACCACTGCTGTAACGCTCTTGTGGAGAAGGTGACCAAATTTATCAGGCACAATTTGCCTTTAGTGAAACCATACTGGCGTGTCAACACTCACCTCCTTATTTTCCCTGTGCCTTAGCATAGTGAGACTGACCCTAGTTCCCTAAGTTTTCCTCCCTTTTTTCAACATAGGAACCTTCCCAGAAAGATATTCTTAATTTGAATTTAAAATTAAACTATTTCAATTTAAAAATGTAATCTTGCATAGTTATTCTGATATTGTTAGTACTCAGAATAATGCTGTTATTGTTGCCTGGGAAAGGTGATAGTCTTCTTCCACAATTCATTCTCTAGTTTTTGTGGCAAAATTGGTGCAATTGAATCATAGAATCACTGAATCATCAAATCATCAAGGTTAAAAGAGATCTACATGATTATCCAGTCCAACTGCTCACCTGGCACTGTCACTGTAACCCCTAAACACTAACCCACATCACCCAGCACCAGATCCACACACCTGTTGGACACCTCCAGGATGGTTACTCCACACCTCCCTGGGAAATCAATTCCAGTGTCTGACAACACACACAGTGAATAATCTGAATCTCCCCTGTCTCAGCTTAAGGTCATTTCCTCTTGTCCTCTCACTGAAGGCACAGCAGAAGAGATCAGCCCCTCCTCACCACAGCCTCTTTTCAGGCAGGTGTAGGGAGCGATGAGGACCCCCTGAGCCTCCTCTTCTTGAGCCTAAACAACCCCAAATTGAGCCTCCCTGCAAGGCTATGCAGGGAAGTTGCTGTGATCAACAGAGAGGATTCATAGTGAAGTCTACTGACACCTGACAGATAAGGTTTCACAACAGGCAACTTAAGTCCACTCTGCCACCACAAGTGCACTTTGGTGGTGGAGGACCAGTCCCATTTACAAATGCCAGATTTCCCTCCCCAGTTCCCCGCTCCTATCTGTGCACTTCTGCCAGTTGCCTTTGCTGTCCTACCTAATGAAGCTTCTGCAGAAGTCCTGTCAGCTTTCTCTATCAGAAAATAAAAGAAAAAAGTAAAGGATGGCTGTGTTTTTTTTGCCAAACTACAGAATTTAGCTAGCTCACAGAAGGAGCATGGACCAGCAGTAAAGATAAGCAGTGCAGGAGAAGCAGGACAATCAACCACGTCTGTTTGGTGGCCATAAGCCAACTTGGCTGGCCCACTCTTCATGGCTTTGAGCATTCAAGATGTAGAGCTTGAACTGCCTGCTCACCAAGCAGGCAAAATGCATGTCCTCAAGGAAGTGCAGGATAAAAGGGAGGCTTGAAATCCTACCTTCTTCTGCTGCTTCAGTGCCTTGGTGAGGGCTGTGCTTAGGGCCATCTGTAAGGCAGGAATTTAAAGCCACAGTCCCTTATGCATTTATGCAACAAATCTTCCCCTCTGGGTTATTAGTCTTACAGAATATTACCCAGCTCAGATCACATCAGAGGAACCGTCTCCTTTGCCAGCATGCTCACAGTGTGTTTCTAGCCCCAGTCCAATATTACTTGCTCACAGTGAATACCTCATTATTCCAAAGCAGTGTCCTTCACTTCAGTGGTGCAGCCTAATGGGGTATGCCCATAAATCCAAACAGATCAAGCTGTGTAAGCTTTAGTTCCAGTGAAAGGGAATGACTCACCTGATGAAGTGCTCACTAGTCAAAGCAAAAGGGACACAAAGGAAATCTGAAGTGCCAAAGTAGGCTTTTGTCAACAGGGACAGATTCTGACCTCCTTAATCACAGTGAGTACATCTTACAAGTAGTCCCATGAACAAACTGAAACTACTTGGAGAGTAATAAAGTAGCTCTCCTAGGAGAAAGGGCACTAAATTCCAGCTCTTTGTCATTAAACTTGTGTTAAAGTCAGTCCATTTTTTTGGTGTCTCATGGTTAATGTTCCGTGGCAGCCCTTTAATACACAAGAAAACAGCTTAATCTGAGAGCGCCCTCCTGGCACATTATAAATTTCATCAGTATTGACGAGACTATTGAAATTCTGATTACAGTAAAAGATGTGAAATATCACACAGCATGGTGATGATCAAATGCTGAGCACTCTTCTAGCTTACTTCCTGGACACTAGAGTAGGCCCACAGCCCATGGCCCAAAACCCTGAGATAAACGCATAAATATGGAGAGAAAGGCAAACACAAGGGGAAATCCAAAGGAAAAAGTGCAAAACTGAAAATAATAAATGGAAATTTCACTTCCAACGAGCTTGATTGTCTAAACAGAATTGATGAGAATGTGGAAACCTCCATGCAGGACTGAGGCAGCTTTCATAGTTTTTTTTAAACATAAGCAGTAGAAAAAACTGAGTGCATGGGAGGCATCATTCATAAAATCTGTATAAATACTGTGACTACCAATCTGGAGCTGCTGCTGGATTTTTAGGAAAATCCTTGCCAGAAAAGGACTGGTGACCTTATTTTATTCAATAGTTAGTATGTCAAAAACCAATTCAACTTTGCTGACCTAAATGATCAGGAAGTACTTGTATTGCAGATATTAACTGCCTCATGCAGTTTTCAACCTAAACAATGTAAATAGAAAAGTACTTTTGTCTGAATAAGGACTTCATGATATGCCCCATAGGAATTAAAACTCCGGGAAAGGATGTGGAAAAATCTAGAAAATGTAGAAACTGCAATTTAATAGCATGTTTAAAACTTATACTTATTTTAGAACATGGGCTTAATATCATCCTTTACTGGGTTTTTAAGATGTACAAGTAAGAACCAGATGATGCACATTAGTAAATCACAAAGCAAAGATCGATAAACATATCTGCAAAACTTGCATTTTTCTTGGACTCTAGCCTGGATGTTAAAAAAAAGAATTAAAATAGGAGAAGGAAATTAAAGTATTAAATGTACTTTTGTACCTCCAAATAGACTGTAAATCAACCTTCAGGCACCACTTAGCAGTAGAGAGTATCAAGCATCTAAAGGAAAGACAATTACATGTGAGTGGCTCTTACTGTTCTCATTTGTACTGTATACTGTAAATATACAGCTGTAGAAGGCTAATGCTCTTTGGTCAGATTTTTAAAACAGAGGAAATACTGATGTCAAAGGGACATGCTCAGTCTGAGTCTGATAATTTTTTAAGAATGAACTCAAAGTGATTTTGGAGACTCCTAACCCCTGAATCATTACCTTGTGCTTTTACACTTCTGCTCCTGAGTGCTCAACACATTATCTTTCTCCCTATGTCTGATAGGGCCATACAAGCAGAGGCCAGTGCCAGGCCATGTGCATAGTAAAATAAAGGGTTACTGTAAAAACAAATTAAAGTGGGGTATTTAAAAAAGAATACAACAATTTTTTTCTTTTTCTTCAGATCATATAATCATAGAATAGTTTAAATTGGAAGGGACCTTCAGGACCACCTAGTTTCAATCATGTGCCATAAGTAGGGACACCTTCCTCTACACTGGGTTGCTCAAAGCCCCATTCTCCTTGCCTTGAACATTGCCAAGGGAAGGGGCATCCACAGCTTCTGTATTCCAGTGCCTCACCGCCCTCAGAGCAAAGAATTTCTTTTGAAGATCTAATCCAAACCTACGCTTTTTCAGTTTAAAGCCATTCCTGCTCATGCCATCACTCCATGCCTGTGTGAAAAGTCCCGTGCAGCTCTCCTGTCAGCCCCCTTCAGATTCTGGAAAGAGACAAGGTCTCCCTGCAGCCTTCTTTTTTCCAAGCTGAACAATCTTAACTCAGTCAGCCTGTCTTCATAGGAAGGGTTTGGAATGATCCAGCCCTGTGATCATCTGGACTCACATTTGTCTTACACTGGGGGTCCCAATGGATGGAGTACTCCCCTTTGGTGAGGGTGGGTAGAAAGAATCACCTCCCTCAACCTGCTGTTTAGAAATGGTAGTCCTTGTTCATTTTGCTACCCCTCTCTTATTGCTTTGCTACTCCTTAGTGGATTCAGTCCTCAAGCCTGCATGGTTTGGATATTGATATAATAATGATTTTATTGGAGAAATAAAAAAATATTTGGTCTTGTTGTCTGCATGTGTGTCTGTGTGTTTGTGTGCAGAACTTGTTTGAGTGTCTCTTGAACCTGCTGGCCAATTTCTCAAGTTTGAGAGAAAGATAAAGATCTTGAAATTGCTGAATTTCTTCAGCTTTTATTACAATAGATTCCTGTCCCTGCAGACACCAGGGAACCTACTCAAGAGCTTTCTGACAGTTTCACTGCTCAAAAAACTTATTTTATTTTCTGCTAAAACTGCCTTTTGAATCTGAATGCAGTGGAGAATTAAGTGTCTCACAACTGAAGTGAGTTTGGTTTGGTTTTAAAAAAAATCAACATTTTAGAAAGAAAAAGTTGGCAACCAGGAAAGAAGAGAAGTAGGAACTGGTCGGAAATTGGGAAGGGTGGATGGATGGTCTTAGGACCAAGTGTCTTGAATTCATGATGATAGGAGTTTTGGCAGATGAAGTATTATAGTAGTGGTTGTTCTGGAGAGATTTTTGTGCCATGACTGCACACTTTGTCTCTTCTGGCCACAAAAAGAGAAATCACAACTGAGAGGGTTTATTAATGGGAAATGCTGTGTTACTTTCCTAGGTCTAATAGATGATGTGAAGAAGCAATTGTCAGGGAAAGCCAGAATCACTCTCAACACTGCAGCTTTTAGACCTGCTCTTGGCTAATTGCTATTCTAGAGACGTACAAAATAAAAAAGCTAGAAGACGTGATGCTGTTGATTACATCAGTAGGATCCACTGATCTGAGCACTCATGTGCAGCCAGCTGGCTCCTCTTTGAACTTTCTGAGGCCAGCCTTGCCTGTGGCACGTGAGCTGGGTGCAACAAGAGAGAAAGGCAAACACCATGAAAAGTGAGGGAATAAAGAGACTGCCTGCTGAGCACTGAGCTTGCTGCTCACAGGGCCACCAATAAATATCACACTTTTTATCTGGAAGGTCTGAGGTCTTTCCCATCATGAATTTGTAATTTTTCTCCTCCTCCGTTCCTTAACATTTCAGAGCAAGCAGGAGCTGGCTACTCTGCTTGCCCTAGATGAGTCACTGCTCCAGATAAGCCTGACTGACTTCAAAACTGAAGTTACTCTGCATAGAGTTGAGACAGAAAAAAGCAGACTGCAAATGAGAAAATGCTCCTGCCAAATTCCAGTACCCATCACATAAAGTAATGCTATTTCATGTGTGAGGTGACGTGCTGTTTTGAACTGACTTCAGCTGATCGTAAAACAAAAATGATATTGTAATTGTCACATAAAGACTCCTGACATAGCAGGGGAGAAGACTTCAATCTGTCACAACCTGTTCTCTTTGAGGAAGAAAAGGTGACTGAGAAAGTGTTATTTGGCACAGAACAGTGAATCAGAAGCAGAAATACAGTCTTCTTTCATTTTTTTGGATGCGTTTACACTTGCTAATAGGCCACTTGGTGCTCTTAAAAAACTCAACTATTCGTTTCTACCTGGCAGCAGACTGAGAATCTACTTTCCTAGGAACGTGCCAGAAAAATACAGCTTGTTCAGAACCAAAAGTTTCAGTCAAGTGTGCAGTGCAACAGTTGAAACAGAGAATGTTTCACTGACCTGTGGACAGGATGCTCTCTGTGCTGGGGCTGGGGAATTCCTACATGGCTTTAAGGCAGGAAGATTGCCTTTGTGCTTTCCAGTGCTTCCACTTCTGAAATAACTCAGCCTGCTTTTAGAAAACTGCTTAATGTGGAAACAAGGCTCAAGAAAGTTACAAAGGTGGCTATTCAGACCCTCAGACTTCATCTGGAATGCCTAATTTATCATTAGGGAGGCTGGGGAGGAGTGGGGGAATGTAAACATGGGAAAGACAGTGAACCTCCCTTCACAGGAGCCTCCTGAAGCTGAGCAGTCCTGCTTTATAGCAGTGCAGTCAGGCAGTCACCTCACCATAAAGGATATGAGCCAGGCCTTTTTCAAAAGGAATTTTTCAATAAGTCAAAAACTGACAAAAACATTTGCTTGATATTTTTGTAGAGAAGAAAGGTTCTATGTAAAAATGTTGAAAAACTCTTCAATATTCTAATAAGCACAGCCATAACCAGACAGTAGGATATCATCCTGGAACAAAGGAACTTTTAGGACATAATACTAAATGGAACCCTTCCATCTCTGCTCTTCCTAATCCTGATGTGGGACACCAGGTTGGTGTGCTAAGTGACCTGCACCCAGCAGAGACTGTAAAATCGTCATCATGCTTATCTTATAGCACCCATCAGTGAACACAACCTCCTGGACCCAAGTGCTGGTGGTAAAATGGGCCCGAGTCAATAAGGAATACCATGCTCCAAGCTACTCTCAGGCCTTTACTCCAGGCAGGCCATCTTACTCTTCTTGGCTATGGGATAGAGAAAATTGAAACTCAGATTAACATTTGCGTTATTGCTAGCAATCACAAGAGCAGGAGAATTCAATTTATTGCTACAGGAGTTCACTGGGATCACTTCAGTACTGGATGATGAGAGGAAAGCCTGAGTTTGAAGCCGAGCTGTGAAGTAAAGGAGGAGACACTGGGCAACTTTTACTCAGTGTCTGTGAAAGAGATACTGTTAAGTTTTAGCTGTGGAAATAATGAACAAGGAGAAATATTCATGGATTGCAGAAGACTGACCAGAAGGCCAGTGTGAAGTGAGCACTGATACAACCAAAAGCTCTAAGGTGAATTTTGGCCCCATGAGAGTTGATGTAGGATAGGTAAGCAAGCTTGGGGATGCACATGAAGTGGGGCTTCAGGGATGGGCAGTTCAGTTTGCTGGTGGATCCTGTATCTGTAGAGGGAGAGGCAGACAAGGCAGGAGTCAACATCTTAAATTTACTTTCCTAACTGGTTAGAAGTCTGAGGTGATAATTAAAGATATAATAAGGCTTATGATGATGATTGCAGTTAAAATCAGGCAGAAGTGAGCTGCTTGGTCTGCTGGGACAATCAGCAGGAATTTTTGGGCTGCAGTAGAAGGTTTGGGACATCTGCCGAGAGGCAGATGCTTTGCTGAGTTTTACTGTCTTCATTTTGATTGAGGTTAAGGGAAATGGGATCTGCAGAGTTTAATCACTTTTTGACTTAAGGCAAAAAGGTGGTAGGATGGCATCAGGTATCCCCAAGGAGCTTAGAGAAGATTACTTTTCATTTGGGGTTTGGAGGGACTGCAGAAACTGAAGCACCCCAGATTTGGGGCTAAAATGAATCCTCAGTCATTGGCTCATTCTTCTCCCAGCCCTACAGATCCAGTCAGGTGTGAGACTTCTATTGGTCCCATCTCTAAACCTTCCTTGCACATCAAAAGAAGTTCACATGCCCTTCCTCAGTACAAATAACTACCTGCACTTCAGCCCCAGTACCAGTTCAGTGAACTTGCAGGGTCAGTGCTGTTAATACTCCTGAAGCTGGTGCTTCCACTGCCCCATCCTTTAAACCCAGCTCTGACACTAACCCTTGTCCTTGGTATGTTTTTGCAGCCTGTATCTCCTCCAGGGTTATGCACAAGCCATTTGCTCTGCTGGAATTTGTGCTCAGTGCAGCTCAGAGGGCCTCTTGAGGCTTTCTAACATTGCTCATCCTCATGCCCATCTCAACATGGACACTTGTGCTGGACCCAAGACAAAGGAGTTTGCCCCAGCATCTGTGATGTTCTAGCCAGAGGATTTTTTTTTTTATTAGTGAAATTGAGACAATGCCAGAAGACAGGAAAGAACCCTAAAAATCTTTGCTGATGAGCACATCACATGCAAATATAACAAACATAGAAATCTGTAAGCTGCTTTACTCCTCAGACCAGTGGTTGATGATCCCACTTGCTAATTTACTCAGAAGGAGCAAGTCACTGAGCAGACGCTGTTCTTCTCAGCAGCAGAGATAGGGTCTCAAGAAATTGTCCTTTTTAAGTTTTCTTAAGGGGGTTTCTTAGGGCCTGCTGCCTTAGATGGTATTATTCCCAAGCTACCTGCCTGCCAGACCTTGTTAGGTTCTACACAGGCAACCAGTGCTTGATAGGCCTTGACACAATGTGTATATTGGGCAAGACCATGAAGCCATACTTGTGTTTGGGTCACTTTGTCCTGGTTTTTTATCTAAACTTTTTCTTATCAACACCACTTTCATTTCAGTAAGCTAATAATAGCCCTGGAAAAATTCGATGCATCAGCAGAAAGGCTTCCCATTGCTAAAAATTGAATTTGGAAGTATAGGCTGCACAAGGGTGAGCAATGAGGAAGCTGACATGTTGGCTCAGGCTAAGGTAAAACCTTGGTTTGCTCGGGGAGGCCTGTGGTGAGGTTTTGCTGTTGTCTTTAGCCGGATCATCAGTTAAGGCCTTCGAGATCCAGTAATTAACTCAGTTCTTTGGGTCCAAAGTCTAGTTCTACACCAAGCCTCAGACTAACATAAGCTAAAGCACATTATTCCCACTCAACCCTAGAGCTGGTCATGCATGCTTTACTGTGTTTGTGCTCTTCTGAGCTTTAAAAGCTTTGCTCTTCCCAGCAATAGCACCTGCTTTTCATCCTCATCAGTCCTTAGCTCCAGTCTCAGCTCCAGCCAGAGTATTGGGAGACTTGAGCAAACTCGGGTCTCCAGAAGTCATGAATACCAATCTCGATTGAATCACAGACTTTCAGTCTGGAGGAGACAGCCAGAAATATCCAGCTTCAGCTTCTCCAAAGCCAGACACCAGCTGATGCCATTCCTAAACTTGTATTAGTGGCCGTGTGGAACAGCCTGTGCTGTCTTTGAGCCATGAACCCCTAAGGCAGAATGATGGTTTGGGAAGCACTCAGCAGCAGAAATGAGCTTTGTTTATGGTATCAAACTTACCCTTTGAAAATGCCAGTGCAAGGTGCATTTGAATTTGCCTTTTAACTATAGAGCCCAAGCACAGGCCCTGAAGAGTGTCCTGTGTTATCTTCTAGTCTTCTTTATGCAGAAGTACAGCAGAGATTGCACATACAAGTCAAGAAATGCTTGTGGATAAAGACTGCTTTTCTCAAAGCCTCATTATAAAACGGACGCCTCAAAAGACAGACATGTACGTCATGCTATTGTTGGTATTTTGGCACTGCTTTTGAGAAAGCTGGAGTGCAGTAGTTTAGTCAAGGTCAGGATAGCAGTTTCATTAGGATGATGCACGTTTTCCTGGGCAAATAATCATAGTAGTATTTATCTCCAAGCTATGTTTCCACAATAGGGTAGAATCAATGTATCTGATTCCAGTTCACATACATTCATTTTACTTACTAGTGGAAATTGATATTACTGGTCTTCAATAAGTACCTAAATTAATTCCTTCTAGACATTTCATTTAATGCCTTTCAGCCTGATGGAGTTAAATTAGCAGGACTAACTACTTAAGAGTACTGAAAAGAAAGTAAAACATTTTTAGGATTAGACATTTGAGACGGGTTTACACATTAGTGTATTAAATCCATGCAATGCAGGTGTTAAAAATGGGTTCAGTTACTCCCTAATTAGAAACAAACCTTTGATAAGACAGGGTGTGCATCTCTACACATGAAGTTCCCTGTGGATGGGAGAACAGCATCACTGTGCACACCAAGCTGCCACGATGTATTTTAAATAGCGCTGCTGTATCCCTTCTTCTAGGAGAGGTTTTGTTCTCAGTGTAAGTGGTGCTGTAAATGTACTGTTTTCCTTGGTTTGTTTAAGAGCAGTTTTCAGAGCAGCAGTGCTGCTTGCACTCAGCAGGACTATGTTGTTGCCTGAAGCCTGGGACCAAGCACCTGCAGGTCTCCAGTCACACCAGGGAGGTCAGATGGGAAGCACCACCCCTGCATGGCCTTACTTGGCTCTTTTACTGGAAATTGTGGATCTGTTGGCACCTCAGTGCCTCCTGCCTTTTTGGGGGAGAAGGCCCATGAAAGCTTTCTAACTGAAAGGCATGAACTGCAATCCCCTGCTGGTCTGACAGAATGGGAAACTTGCAGGGGCAGTTCACGGTTTACCCACATCACCTCCTGGATCAGAGTCTCAAGGTGATGATTGCCCACTGTGGGGGAAGAAGCAACAAGTAATTTCAGAATTTTTACTCTGGTGAACGCTGCCTGCAAATAGCTTATGAGTTATGTGCAAATGAGACACATCTAATAAATTTGGAATATTATCTTTGTAAATGTTTTTACTTTTTACTGAAAAGGTCAGAAAATCTGAATTATTTCATTAAAGGGAAGATGTATTCCAGTTTTCCATAAAAAGCAATATCCCAAAGATTTCTTTGAAAGATACACAAAGTGTCTCTGATGTTGGTTTTTTCCATGAAAATATGCCATTTTCCAGACAGGGAATGCTGTATCACCTGTTTGGCAGTCTTCTCCTTAATTTATATTTCATTAATAATATTTTGCACTTGCCTTTGTTTAAATGTGCAAGGCCTAGATATGTGAGGATCTAGAAACAATTACTGAAGTCTTCAATAAAAAAAAATCGTCTCCACTTTCCATTCCTTCCTCTTCTTCCTTCCGCACCCTCCACCCCACTACTCCCAGTGCAAAGTAGGAAATGCAAGCTTGGAAAACCTGGAAAAAGGAAAAAAAAAATTGAAAGAAATTGAATGTATTTGAGAATTATCTTTTGTCAGAATAAGCAGGAAAATGCAGTGTTTATGTGCAGAAATGTCACCCTTCAAAGTACTCACCATACAATGGAATATTTCCAGTTAAGCTGCTATGAAGTCACTATACTATGTTAGCTGTGTTATGCATATGGGTGTTTATTTTCCAAACATTTCTTCTAGGAATATGGGTTTGTGCTGTGTGGCTTTGTGCATTATAGCTTTAAGTCTGCTTACTTCCCATCTCTGAGTCTTATGGAACCTTCTTGTTAATGGCTCAGTGATAGTGGCACCCTCCATTTCATCTTTCTTGTTATTTAGATAGTCATTTTACTGCTTTACAGATATGTCAACTCAGAAGAAATGTCAGTAAGTACATTGTGTGCATTACATCTCTGTCTTTAGCATTGGGCATTTTTGGTGGCATTCACAAGCCAGGATTTTTTCCTTTTTCTTAGGTCTGCATCTGGCAGTAGTCTATATGTGCTAACAAAATTTGGCATAATAGAGTTTTTATTCTTAAAGAAGTAAATAAAAATTAGTTCTAAAGTAAAACCGCTGATATTTCTTTTTTCCCCTAAAGGGAAAAAAAAAGGCAAAATCTGTTACATTTTATATTTACAGTCATTTCCAGAATATTTAAATCTCTGGGTAGACTACAGTAGTAGCAGAATTCAGTGAGATATCTTTGACTCAGTATGCAGGTGTAAAGTAAATGTGAAATTAGGGAGGAAAGTTTGTGAACATGGTGTTGCTTCTGTCTTTCACTTGTTTACTCTTCCTTGTGCTGAGAACCAAAAAAATGAGGGTAGGAAAGGTCAGAGAGAGGAGGTGAAGAAAGTGAGTCTCAGGGTTTCTTTAGCTTTCTCTGCTGCTCCAGGAGAAGCTTTTGCAATTCAAAGAGCACACATTCAGACAAAGACACAGACCACCAGTTGCACAAGCTCATTTCTCAGCCCTGAAAGGCGCTGTCACAGGTGTGTGTCGTGTGCTGTGATCTAAGTGTCCTCGTTTTAGGAAATGAGTAAAAGGGAAAGTTCCTGTAGTGGAGCAAAGGCCAGCCTGCTTGGGTGCATGAGAAGAGCTGGATGGTGCCAGTAAGGCTGGATGTGCTGGTGTGGGGGTGCTTGTTTGTACTGGCAGTGGTGGCAGCCGTGGTGGATGGAGAAGAGGGAAATAAAGCGCTTCTGGAAATGTTTTGGTGTTGAAACTTTCTGCCCAATTGCTCAAGACAACATATTTTTAAAAACAACAAACCAAAACCAAACAGAAGATATTTGCATTTGTGTGACTTGAGTTAGCTTAATGCAATACTGTGTTCTCCTAGATGTGTATCGCTGCTATCCTACAAAAACAAAATGGTTCTATGGTTGAGCTTTTTGTTATGTTCCTTCTTTTCTGACTTGTCTGGTGAGAGTCATTCTCCCTAGTCTTCTAAAATGTGATGAATGCCTGTCAGCATTGCATAGCAGGCTAAAGGAAATTTAGTGGCAAAGGGAACATAATTGTTTCTGTGGTGCTTTTGTCCTGCAGGAACCCTAAATTAAACAAGTATAAAATCTGGGGGAGGTGGAAGGAAGTGGGAGAATGTTAATGCACTTAGTCTCCTATTCTTTCTTCATCTTTTTGCTCTCCTGCTCTTTCTATTAAGCACAAGCATCTCCCAGATTTGTTGCTTTCTGAGAAGAGTCAGGTCTGCATTTGGAACTAAGGAGTATCAAACTTGGCTTAACCAGAGTATTTTAGAGGAAGTCAAATATTGCATGGTCTCTGGTGCACAGCACAGCTTTCATTTACCCTAGAAGTTGACATCCAGAAGAAACCCAGGCCATGCTGCTTCTGTCCTGGCTTCATGGCCCTTACCATGCCTATGGTGGCTGGCATGAGAGCCACAGGCTGCTCTGAAATCCAAGGGCTTCCTTGCTCACCCTGCTGTGCCCCAGCCTTGTGCTGGCAAGCAGGTGCAACATCTGCAGCCGTGAATCACCAGCCAGGGAAGGCAGGGCAGGCAAAGAGGGCTCACTCTTTCCCTCTCTGTTATCTTACCATTTTCTTTAAAACTGCATTCCTCCACAGTGGGACAAAAACCCTCATCATTTCTCAGCTCTCCTGAGGTTGCATGTTCTGGTGATGGCATTTGCCACCCACGTGACAGGAGAGAAGATAGAAGCAAGGGATGCAGAGCTTGGATTAGCTATTGCAGCCACCAAAGTGCTAAAGTTGCTTGTGCATGCTTAAGTAATGACAATGCTGAGGGTAGTGGAGAAGAGTCCCCCAGGAACAGAACATGAACATTAATTATAGGGGGGAAAATATATTATTAACATCAGACTGCACACTACAGGAGATCCCAGTGTGACTATTAAAGGAAATTAATTACCACCTCTTTTTACCTTTCAGATCAACTCTTCTTTATAATGAGAATAATTCCTTCATTGTTACTACTACTATTATCAACTGTAAGAGAATAATTTTTCCTTGTATTCCATTCACAGCTATTGTGCATCTCTATGTTTTGAAAATAAATATTTCCAGTGGAAGTATTGCATCCCCTTTAAGGGGAAGTTCCCCAGACTCAGCTCAGACTGTGTAAAATGGGGCAATATGCTAAAATACTCATTCCTCTGCACTGATACTTGTGAAATAGCATTCTCTCTTTAAATTATTTTCCATGTAACCTACTACCCTAAAATAGAGCAGTTAAGGAGATATTCTTTTTTAGACTAAACCAGCTTCACAACACTCATTTCCAGATCCTGGTGTATTTTCCAAATACATCTTGCATGAACTCACATGAGAAATTTTTTCTGGCAAAGTCAGAATTGAGGTCAAGACTGGACTAAAAGAAAGCTCATTACAACTTTAACATCTGTAATCCACCCTGAGGAGAGAAATGAATGCAGCGAGAAGGCCATGGATGCATTGTTTCCATTGTACTCTTGATTAACTTATAATTCACAAGTGAGGGACTGTGAAGGAGACTACTGACTGATGGAAGGTCACCAATTCCAAGAGGAAATAAATGATATATAGGCATCCCATTCATCACTTTATTTGTGTAACAGCATTTGGGACTTCGTCTCTGTAGATTAAAGCCCATTTAAAATCTTTTAATATTTTTGCAAAGGCAAGGCTGGGAAGCTTGTGTAATCTCAGTGACAAAAGAACTGTATGTAAAATCCACATCAACCCAGGGCAGCCAGTGACTTCTTCCTTGGAGAGGGTGCCAATTTCCCAAATTCCTCATGATTGTCCTTGGATAGAGGCCAGTAATTTTTGTGATTTTTTTTTTTTCCATGCTATGTGAAGATCTGCTGTCACCCTATTATTTCTAGGTAATAATATTCCTAAGCTTTGCTGTAAGGTTAACCTTTGCATTACAAAGAGCACCCACTTCTCAGAAAATCTTTTATTACAGCTGTGTCTCTAATTAGTGTCAGGTTCCCAAATTCTGGTGTAATATGAAGATATGGCATCAGTTGATCCCTTTCTTTGTAGAAAAGCAGATAGCCAAGTATCTGCAAGCATGCATCAAGTTCCTGAAGCAGTATATCCCTTTATCACATTGAAATGGAAGCAGTGAAACAGGAGCTAGTCTAAGCCTGGAAGCAATAGGAGGAAGTCAGGATACTTCACTTGTAAAGGCTGCAGAGAGTTTGAGTGAAATAAGACAAAAAAATGAATAGTGGGTGGTAATACAGACATCAGGGCCAGATGAAGGAAAGCTCTTTGCATATATATCCCTATTTTTACTTCTGTTAAGTAATACCATGGCAATAGGGCAGCTAGACATGAATAACACTTTATTTTCTCTACAGTTTATTTCAGAAATAATAAATGCTGTTCTGCACAGACTCAAATTGATGTATGTGATCTATGTTTTTGGTGGCTAATAGGATTGCTTTGGAGCAGGTCAGTGCACATTCACACTTTCAATTGCTTTGGACAAAAGCAAACTAAGTGTACCATGAGAATTGTCGTCACGTAACATGGCATCGAAAAGATGATGTATGTCTTTACTGTGATATTTTTATTATGCCTCAGAGAAAATCCACTTTAGTGCACAGCTGCAAAAAACCCCACAGGTCTTAGGGCAAAGAAGACACACACTAACCAGAATGGAGTAGCATTTTCTGTCACATAAACCGGCAGAACTGCAAAAATGCATGAGATGGGACATAGGCTGCATCTCTCTGAGTTTTTTTTTGGGGGGGGGGTTAGTGATAAATTTGAATTAATGAAGTCTTAATGCTGCATTTTGTTATAATGCCTGTTTGGAAGGACTCAAATTCTAGATAAAGAAACAAGGGAAAGCTATAGCATGTCTGCAGAATCTTAAGGTGTGGAAGAATCAAGGTGTAATATTAAAATAAATTCTTGAACAGCAGAGGTCTTCTTTGTTCAGCCTACTCTGCAACAAATATGACAGCCAGTATGACAAAAAAAAAAATCTTCAGTCAGATTCCATCTCTGTCGTTTGTAGAGCATGCAGCATGATTGGAGCTGTGCTGAGTTGGGCAAACCCTCACCCAAACCACGGCTCCAGTTAGTGGGAAACCTCTTCATAAAAGAAGCAGCTGCTGTGCTTGGTCATTCTGTCTCCATTTCAGTGACTCTGTGTGTAGTGCTAGATCACAATTCCAGGTCAGCTTTACAGAGCTTTAGCTCCACACATTTCAAAGGTCTTGCTGTTGTTTCTCAGCACTGTGTGTAAGAACAGAGGCTGGCCTCATTCCTGTGTCCCAGCTGACAGGAGGATGCCGGTAGGCAAACGGTGATTCCCGCGTACCACACCTGGATGGGGATGGCTGCAGAAAGAGGCTATTCTCACCAGCAGGGCAACAGTCAGGAGGGCAGGTTCATGCACCACAGAGAGGGGCAAAACCCAGACTGTGCCCAAGGTAATAGGTTTGATAGTTTAGGAATAAGGAAACAGCAGATGTAAGAGCAACCAGGTCAAAAACTTGGTTTGTGGTGTTTAGGTTTTGAGAGAGAGGAGAAGCAGCAGCAGCTTGGTTTCTGACACATGGCACAAAGCTTCAGTCTTTATTGGAACATCTCTTTGGGATGACAACCTGTGATCCTTCTTTCTGATGTGTAGTTATGTTTGTTTTTCCTTCCTGTGGTTTCCACATGACAGTGGCTGCTTCTGTCTGCATTTTAGCTCTTCAGGTGTAGACTAGAGGAGGAGAAGTGCATCTGAGAAAGGGATAGTACAGGAGAAGGGGTCAGAGAGTGTCTGTTTCCCAGGGAGCCTTCTTAATGTACTTCACCACTGACCCAAAGATACGTTGCAATCCATGATAATCAATGGAATTCCTAGCAGCACTGGGATTTTCTTTCAAGATTTCCTACCCAACTTTGCCCAGTCTGTTATTGCTTGTCTGTACAATCAAAAATCATCCTAGCAGCTGACACAAAATAGTTGAAAGCTAGCTATGAATTTAGGAGCTGTGTTAGCTGTTCAGAGATTTATTATCTTTTTTTTTCTATGTAATGGGCAAGTTAGAACCTTTCGATATTTCAGCAAAAGCGCAGTAGAAAATACCCCTGAGGACAGTCTGCCTAAGCTCTGATCCTCTATCTGAAGTCCAGCACCAATGTTTTCTCTCAAGAACAAAGTAATTCATTCAGCTAAAAGAGAGTGAGATTGACTTTGAAAATTAAAATCAATGCTTTAATTCAATACACATACAATTACCAGCTGTCAAATGGCATGTAATGCACTTTTACTGAAAAAAAACAACAGCACAAAAGACGAGAAAGGAGGCTTTGACAAATGTTAGGCTTCTCATAATGATGTTTTTTGTGTGATTTTGAAAGCAAGACTGCAAAGTTAAGCGCTGTAGATGATAGGGCATTATGCAGAGGGCGTAAAAGGACCAATGGTGTTTTCCAGAACACATATCACTGCTCTCTGTAATGCTCTGTTGTCACAAATACATGGTGATTAGCTATTTATCAGCATGAAAGCACATCATAAAACATTCCACATATCATTGAGTTTCTAATAATCTGTGTCACTGTGAAGATTAATACATTAAGTCAGTCCACACAACTTCATGAAATACCTTCCTTTGCCAAGATTTGTGTTGGGTTTGGCAAATGAAGGATGAAACACTGATGAAATGGGAACATCTACTTTTGTTGACTAGTCTGTGAAATAACACATTTGTTTTTTCACTCTAACACTGTTTTGAGGGGATAATAAGGGTGCCCCTACTAGTGCTGTCAGCTTCTGAAATATCTCACCTGCCTGTTCTGCTACTATGGTCCTCCTTAGACTGTTTTTGGGCTGTGACTTACCTATATTGAGCCCCTGCAGACCCTTCTGCCGTGTGAAGGCCTACAAAAGACCAGCACTGCATATCAAAGTTCATATTTTCAATTGTGGATGTCAAAAGATCAGCACTTAAATCTACATTTCCCCATTGGACTAACTACTCTCCCAAGCATCCACACGTCTTTCAATTCCAGATTTATCACTACCTTTGTTGTGATGTGTACTTTCCCAGAGCTCCACTGTGCCTTAAGGATACCCTGAGAATCATATTTTATCTAAAAGACAGCCAGTGTAATTACTGTTTCTGAAAACAAAGAAATGACTCAGCCTTATCATTGCAAAAGAGGAATTGTCTCAAATCACAGAAGACCTCTGAAAATCCAGCCACATATTAAGATGGCTAAATATACTGCCATCACTAACTTAAAACAATGTGTTTGAAAATGTTGCCCTCAGCCCACTCAGTACATGATTTGGAATTAGATGAATGATGTATCCAAAGGAAATACAACTTTCTCAGGTTAGAGTGTGACTGATGACACCCATCTCCAGTTCAGGGAGGAAGGTGGAAGTTCATTTAGATTGATTTATTAATGGTTTTTTCCAGAGTCAGTAAGATACTTGATAATTAATGGCACAGAAATATGAGTTCAGCTGAAATCCTTCATAAATTAAAAGTATTTAATTTAATAGTAATTTAGAGGATTTTGCAAAGTGCCACAGGAAGATAACTGCATTTGCAGAGGAAGCAAGATTGAGAGAATTGTCTCCTGGACTGATGCAAGTAATGCATCTTTACAGCCAAGTGGGTCAGAATTCAGTAGCAGTATTACTATCCTTCACATCAACATTTCCATGAAGAGAGAGAAAATATATCAGGAAAAATATTCTCTCCCGTTTCACTCCTCGCTCTTTAGCTGCTTAGAAATTTACTGTGTGCTTCACACAGTACGCAGTGAAGTATAGTTTAAGACTTCTCATTATTTCTCAGGAAAATGTCAGTTTTAAAATAGCTTAGAACAAGACAGTGGACTAACTGAAGCACGGCTGCAACTGCGCTGCGGTTCTTTCCTGTAAAATATTTCCGTGTGATAAAGAGAGAAGAGCAAATCTAAGTAAGGAGAGCCTTTTAATGCATTTCTGTTCCAGCTTCCCGTGACTAACAATAGCTTAAACCCTTTTGGATACCCAGGCAGTGGCAGCTGGGTGCCTGTTTCTCGTGGCCAGTGCGTACATCAGGCTTTGGCCGTGGCAGCAGCACTCACGTGCCTCCAGATATCCAACACACAGGCAGGGCCTCTGACCCAGGCACTGGATCCAGTGCAAGGGAGGGGAGTGGGGATGGTGTGTGCTGGGGCAGGAGGAAGACAGGCCAGTGCCATGGTCCCCACAGTCATTACTCTCCAGGGAGGAGGGTTCTGGCCTGGAGTGCCACGGGCAGCTGGGGGGAAGAAGCTCTTGCTGCTGGACAGAAAGCCTGTATCTGGGTTCCCAAAATACACATCTGTCAGCTTGCACAAGCTGGACCAAGACAGCTGTTTTTCAAAAAAAACAGGGCAGTTAGACATTGATGGGGCAGCATTGGAAGGAGTGGGTGTCATAGACATCAATGTCACATTTGTCAAAGCAAACGTGCTTATTGAATTTTCTGTGCAATTTTCCCATTAATTTAGGTAATATGGATCATTTTGCTTAGGAAAGGTAGGTTTTAGTTATTTTCTGTCCCATGTCCTTGAGAGGGAGCTTGTTTGAAACAGCAGGGTGATAATTATCAAAGAAGAGAACAAAAGGGCTGAGGCTAAGATTTGTGTGAGGATGTCCCCCTTTTTCTCATGCTTGTTTGAAAAAGTCCTACTTTGCTTTGGGGGATTGGAGCAACTCCCTGCAGCAGATTTGAGGACTGGAACATGTTCAATCATGGTCAGAGAGGATAAAGTGTACTTAATTCTCTGCTCTTTAGGTGGTTTACATTGGCACAGGCTGAAAGATTTAGAGTTCTGAAGTTTACACATTCACAGAGTGTTGGTGTTCAGATTTAACAATATGTACTTTTTTCACTTGAAGTAGAAAACAATAGGAACCAGCAGAAAAGTTTTCTCGGGATCTTGCCTTTTGAAGTATCTAAAGAAGGGAGGCTGAGGAGGGAAAAAAATACCCCTGGAGAACCTAAGATTTTATTGTTTAAAAGCAAAATATCCCCAGACTCAAATACCACTGAAATAGTGTGGCAGTAGGATGAAGTATAAATTTTTCAAAGTGAAGTGCTGTGACATCAAATTTTATACTACCTTTGGCGCAGTTTCTATAAAATTATATCTTTTCACAGACACTAAAGTTACTACAGTTTCAATAACCATCCTTGAGACTGCTTTAAACCTACCCAACATGGGGGAGCAACAGCATTTTTACAAATAAACTTCCCAATCCATCCAGTGACAACAACATTTTTCCTGGGGCCCCCAAAACTGCCTTTGGGATCTCTCTTTTTGTGTGGATTTTACAAAAAGGACGTGGGACTTTCCCTTTTCTCCTCATCTCAACTCAGCCCTGTGAGGCAGAGGACCCAACCCGACCCCAATCTCAGCTCCCTGCCAACTACTTCTTTTTCTTTCCTCTTTCTCCTTCTCCCTACCCTCCCCCAAACTGAGCTGCCCTACACAAGCTTTTTTTGTTGACACTGGGTAAATATATAAACCAGGAGACCTACGGTGAGCTGCACTGATGCTAAACTTCACCTCTAAAGCCAGATGAGATAATGTTTCCAGAGCTACAGTTGTAGTACTGGCTACAGAATAGATAGGATTTAAAGTATCTTATTTTGTGCAGGATATTTAGTCCAATTTTTTTAGGTTATCTGCAAAATTTGTGGTGCATTGAGGGTTCAAGTCCTATTTTTTCTGTGTGGTGCTTCAGTAATGGCTGTGACACTCTACATAGATAAAATGTGATACAACATGAGTTGAGATCTAGAATTATGTCAGGTTTTACCCCCTACTAATTTTTTCCCTGGTAATTATGAAAGATA
The DNA here is from genome assembly GCA_013397245.1 of Thryothorus ludovicianus. Lineage (NCBI taxonomy): Eukaryota > Metazoa > Chordata > Aves > Passeriformes > Certhiidae > Thryothorus > Thryothorus ludovicianus. Next base: position 813,347 of record VZTB01013193.1, read on the forward strand.
AGAAAACAGTGTGCAACAACTGATGCCCTTCAGGACATGGATACACACTTGGTGTGCCTATATGAATATTTGACACAGATGGCAAATAAAATAGCAAGTCAGCTTGAGATTCTGACAGCAAATTTTCTTGCAAGTGGAAGGGGAAAATGCACATTATGAGTGGAAAGCAGCACCCATCAGAGCCAAAAGATGCTTTCCTCCCAATATCATTTGGCACAGAACAGAGATTATTTTGCAGTTCTAAGTCATGCAGTACATAAGTGTGAGGTGAATCAGCACATCAGTATTTCACTGTGGTTTTCCGACAGTCTCTATTCCTTTTCAAAGTTAATATCTGGCAGAGGCATAATTTGATCTTTTGCTGTGGGGCTTTTAATGACTTCTCTGTTTCTGAACTGCTGCAGTTGAGTGAATAAGCTTAAATCTAAGTGCACTTTACACTCTATGGACTGTATCCTTCATTTAGCGTGTGTTCAAGAGGACATTAGCCTGACTCTTCTTAAACTCTCTGCTTCATTTTGGTCAATAGGGAGAGTTTAATGTCCAATGTGAAGTAGGAAGATGTTGGTGTATGAATAAAAAATACAAACAAAAGCAATAATAGTTCTCTCTTGTTCCCACGTTTCATCAGTTTAAAGCTCTTTTTATGCTAATCAGTGCTGGATCACTGGAATGCACTATGAATAAAATACCGAGTTTTTCAAGTTATTTCCTTGTGTAGGATCCTTAAGAGGATATCTAAACTGGGGAGCCAGATCAGATTTAATTGTTTCTAAATAATCAGATTCCGAACTGACTACATATTGATATTAATCATTTTAGGCTGTGCACTTAAATTGAACACACAGCTTAAGCTGTAAACTTGTGTTCTTCAGAATCCCCTTTTTCAAGTCACAGATACATAAAGGAGTGGTTGGGATGGGGTTTATTCCCAGAGGACCAAGAGAGAGCAATTGTAGCTGCCTTGCAAGCTCCCTGTGCAGCACCGCCACTCACATCATGCAACGCAGCAGCGTTGCACCACAAAAATAGAACATCTATCAATTACGGTTGAAGAGGCAAAAAACCTCCCTTTAAAATTCAAGACAAAATCCCCCGAGAATGTTGAAGCCAATAGCAGAAAAAGGGACACAAGGTGCAGAAGAACTGACAAATTAGAGAATTTCCCATGTGGGAAGGCAATATCGTCCCTTAAAGCTGGCCTTCCACTGGAGAACGATTTTGCAGAGATTTTTCCTGTTTCTCTACTGGCTTTGGGGCTGTCTCTCCACGTCTTATTTTTTTATCATGCTGACCCATAAGAGTTACCATTAACTAAAAATAAAAAAAAAACAAAACAGGAAATGCTATAAGCTTGGTACCATAAAGATTTGAATTTTCATCTCATAACATTTTGTTTTTCAAATCACTGTATTCCCAGTAGCACAGCAAAAAATCATTTGCTTTAATGCAATTGCTAATAATGATGATATCAACACAAACCTCTGTTTGTTCATATGTTGAGCTCATTGAATAAAGAAGCTTATCATTTATCTGTGTAGAAGCTTTTAATTAGTTTCTGAATTTACTCCAGAGATTAATGGGCAGATGATATTCAATGTATGCTTTATTGTTTCAATTTCTTTATTGAGATATCTGAATTTGTGTGCTCTTCCCTCTTTGATCCTTTACTTTTTTTCTCTCTGATAGATAACTGTAAAATACTTGTCTGCAAAATTCCACTAGGCCATTGCACCTGGGTGGTGGGAGGTGGGTCATAACAGGACAGCAGCAAATTCCACTCTATCAGGGATTATAAACTTTACTCAGAAAAGACTGTGTCACTGAAAAGTGTCACTTGCTGGCACTTTTCAGGATTTACAGTAGGTTGGAGAAGTACCTTTTCCTGCTCACACACAGCACTAATAGTTTGTGTATTCAGACATTTCTTTTTTAATTGAGCTTTCTTTTTTCCTTTTCCCCGGGCCATCAGTTACTGCTGGCCACTGCAGCGTGGCTCGTGCCATCCCCCAGTGTCCTGCTGACCCTTGGGACTGTCCCAGTATGGCAAACTGTGCAACTTCTGCTGTCTCCACCTGACAGGTCTCTGTCTCATGCAGTGGGTCACATCCTCTGCCTGCTTGGGAGGTGCTCTTGTTGAAGTCCACATGAGGACCCAGGGCAGATGAAGCTCAACCCTTGGGTTGTTTAGGGAAAGAACTTTAAATCTGTCCTTTCATCTGAGCAGTGGTGTCACTGACTTTCCTGATGGCAGCCAATATCCACAGTCTGCTGCCATCCTGGCTCAGGGACTGTGCCCTCTTGTTGCCAAGAAGGGAAATCGAGCCCAAGCTGCTGAGTCCATCTTTGCTTTTCTTTATTTCTTGTGTCTTGGGAGAAGGTGCACCTTCAAAGTGCATAAAAAAGGGAATGTGTGTCATTTTTATTAAAAATAGTGCCCTGTGTAAATATAAAGTTCAACATTATGGTTTTGTTGGCCCAGTAGGAGAGGGATTAAAATGCTCGTTAATGGGATTTAAAAGCAGGAGTTCAGTTATATTAGCTACAAAAATATAATTATCATAATTAAGATTGCAAAGCACTAACGAAGTTCTTTAATAATTATCCTTTTTCCTTAGAGATTCATTTTGTAAAACCTGATTTGAATTTTACATCACGCTGGAGAAACTTTTATCTTTGTAGCAACAGGAACCACTGGTAGCATGAAGGGTCTGAGAAAAGCGATACTTTGCACGTAGCTGGAGTGTGGCAGGAGGGACCCAAGGGCATAAATGTTCAAGATGGCACAAAATACAGGTGCAGCCTTGGTCTGATGCTGTTGCTGAACTCTTGGCAGGTTTATGTACTCAGACAGAAAACTGGGAGACTGCAGCTACAGAAGACTCCTCTCCAAAGTGTCACACAATCCAGCAGACTGTGTGTCTCTATCCTTGCTGTCTTTAGGCTTAGTGATGCCCAGGCACACCCTGAAGCCTCCTGCCTTGCTCTGGCCAGAAATGACCTTAAAACACCGTAGGTTACCTCACCTGCAAGGGAGACAGCAAGCTGTACAGAGCAGTAATCTGTGTGGTCACAGGCTTGCAAGGTCCCTTCTGAAAAGAAAGTGACAGCAAGTTCTCAAAATTAAATGACAACAAATTGTCCATTTAAAAATATCTCCCCCAAACAGCTTTTCATGATTCATCTCCCCAGATGATTAAATATTTAGTTCTGCTGACAGGGATATGATAGTTACTATAGAGCAGAAAATTTAGTGCAGTGTGTGAGTTATAAGCAGATGTGTTATCAAGCTGTTAACACAAAAGTGATGGGATTATTGGTTGATATCTGTATTTATTTCTGTAATATTATATAGAGACTTTTTTCCCTGTCACCAGCAGATCTAGGCCACAGCTTTGCTTCTTGCATGGGGGAGGGAAGTTGTCTTGTAACAACAGGGACAGTCACATTGTCCCCTCATGCCTCCCACCTCCAGCCCCATCAGTGGCAGAGCAGCTGAGCACCCATGGGTGTCACTGTGCTGCCAGGCCCATGAGGATGGAGAGGGCCAAGGAGGGCACTCACTGCTTGGCTCAAGTCCCAGTCTTCTCCTTGGAGCTTGGCCCTCCAATTCTTGCTGGTTTGGAGAAGCAAACAAATCCCACACGGGCAGGGAGAGTGCAAGGACACTGAGAGAGGACAGCCCTTCACCCTTGGTCCTGTTTAATGAAGAGGGAGATGCCACATCAGCATAGGTGCCTAAAATGCAAAGGAAATTTGACTTCATGTTTAGTTTCTGCTTTGCTGATGAAATCTCCCATGAAACATGTAGTCTGTTACTTCAGCATCTTATGTATGGAGGGAATGATCACAGCTGGTGTAAATTGTGACAATTAATTGAATAGCACTGTCAGAAATTCAAAATTTCTTTCTAGAACGATTTTTTCTGTTAGCAAAATTAATTCTAGACTCAGCCTTTTAAAAGAAGAGTAATTTGGTTATTTGAGAGCAATTCATAAACACTTAACAAGCAAAGAAGGGGGGGGGATGAGACCAAACTATGTCAGCTCCTGGACATCTTGCTTTACGTGCCAGTGCCACCATAGCCTGTTCAATCATATGGAAAGGGTTAAAATGATCTTGTCAAGACTATTGCTGCCAGAAAATGACAAGAATGACTGATAACACTCCCATTGATAAATAATTTTCTGTCTGTGTTGGTGTTTCCCAGGTAGTTCATGTCAAACAAAATAAAAATCCTTGCATTTTTGACAAATAAATATACTTGCATATTTTGCCTGTATCAGCTGAACATTTGACCATCAGAAGATCATAGGTCAAATATTATATTATTCTACTTATTTAAATATTTGCAGAAGAACATAAACAGATTCTTACAACTAAGAATACTTTATAACTGAGACCCTTTTCAAGAGAAGGTTTCAGAGCTAATAACTGTAAAATAATCTGTGCAGTTCTACCTCCACATTTTGACCTGGATTTTGCAAAGATACACATAAATGAGTGCCTTCTTATAGCAGTATAGAGTTAAGCACATTTTAAAGTCTTTGTACATTCGGGACTTCTGATACTACGAGGATTAAAGTTTTATAAATACCTAAAACAGATTAAGAACATGAGAAGTAGAGAGAGAAGAAAAACAGGTTTTACAGTCAAGTGCCATTCTTCTGAGAGGATGTTTTCTTCCTTTTTTTTTTTTCCTATGCTATCATAAAGTGATTTTTTTTTTAAATTAACGTCTTGAAATGAAATGACAAACACCTGACATACAGACATACAAGATGTGTATCTGTTTATAAAGCAGGGGCAATGTCAATGTAGGGGAGACAGTGCACAAGCTATATCTAGTACAGAGACCTAAAACACAATAAAATATATTTCAAGAACATATATTACATAGAAACTAATTCAAGGGGACTGATTTGCTTAGGATATGTAGCCAGCCCAGTAGATCCAGGATAACTGGACAGTTCAGGTTGAAACTGAATTCAGGCTGAAACCTCAGGAGGTTTCTAGTACAACCTCCTGCTCAAAGCAGGGCCAGCTCTGAGGTCTAACCAGGCTGCTAAGGGTTTTGCAGTCAAGCCTTGAAAACCTGTAGGGTTGGGGATGGCACAGCCTCTCCAGGCAGTCTGCTCCATTGCCTGGCTGTCCTCATGGAGAAAAGTTTCTTCTCTCTTCTTTAAACTTACACCTGTTATTTCTCACTCTCTCATCCTGCACCACCATGAAGGGTCCAGCACTGGTTCTTCATTTGACCCCTTGTAGGCAAAGAGAGGACTCTTAGGTGTCCCCAAAGCCATCTCTTTTCCAGGCTAAGCTAGCCTGGCTATCCCAGCCCCTTCTCATGAGTCTAGGGCTCCAGGCTGTACCATTGGGAATGCTACTGACCTTCCTCCTGTTAATCTATGTTTTCTGTCCTAGGCAGCCCCAGACCAGTCACTAAATGCGGTATAACAGAGACATAAACCCTTCCCTTGATGAGGCTGCGTTCCTGTCCATGCAGCCCAGGGTCCTGTTGGCCATCCTTGTCACCAAGGCACACCACTGGTTCATGTACAGCATGCTGCCTGAACTCCCAGAACTCCCAGAACCTTTCCTGCATAGCTGCTCTCTGATCAGTCCATCCCCAGCCTGTATCGTAGTTCAAGGCTCTTCATTCCCACGCGCAGGTCTTGGTGGTTGTCCCCACTGAATTTTAGAAGGTTTCTTGTCTGTCCTTTCCTTCAGCCTCTCAGTCTCCCCATGGCAACAGCCTGCCTTTGAGCATGAAGCCAGCATAAATGACATCCACTGCTCTCCCCCCATCCACAGATCCTGTCATTTCATCATAGCAGGCAGTCGGGTTATTCTTGGTAAGTCCACACTGGCTGTTTTTGATCACCTTCTTCACCATGTGCCCAGCCCTGTGCTCCAACAGGACTCACTCCATGATTTGCCAGGGACTAAAGTGAGGCTAACTGGCCTGTTCTCCCTGGATCACCCTTTTGCCCTCTCTTGAAGGCCAGCATTTGCCTGTTTCCAAACATCAGGGACCTCCCCCACCTTCACAACCTCTCAAAATGAGAGATCATGTCCTAGCAAAGGACACCATCAAGTCTCCCGGCACCCAATTAGGCAAGAGTCAGTCCCTGTCAACTTGTATGGTCAACTTCCCCCAGGCTTCCTCAAGTTCCCTAGGCTGATCCTCACCTGTTGCTGGTGCTTCTGCTCCTCCCTCCAGCACAGAGGCTGGGAGACGTTGCTGGTGAAGACTGCCTCAAAGCAGGCATCAGCCTTCTGTGTTTTGCTGCCGCTAATTCACCCCCTCCCACACCTCCAGTACTGCAGTAGTCCTGCCCTTTCATTGTTCAACCTTTTACTACTGATGTAGCAGCAGAAGCTCTTCTTTGTCATGCCTTTTGTCATGCCCTGCAGGTGTCACTTGAGGTGAGCTTTGGCTTCCCTGCCACCATGTCTACATACCCAGTGAAGTCAATACAGAAAGACAATACCTTCACCAGGTGATTTACCATCCCTTGACACTTTGGCTCATGTGTAAGCTTTGACGAATATTCGGCTGTACACAAACTAGTAATAACTAAGCATTTAGCTGCCCTGTGCCTCAGTTTCCTCGTTCAAATGCACCCACTAAGTCCAATGCATCAGCCAGGCTTTGCCAAATTCCTGATCCTACAAACGTCAGGTGTCACCACGCAGGGACCTAGGGTCTGAGCCACCTCGTGTGCCCCATGACAAGCCCAGGTGCTTCATCTCCTGGCTCCTCCAGAAGGCGAGAGGGCTGCCAGCAGACCACTGCAGTCACATCCTGCTCGGTTCCTCACACGCAGCGATGTTACCGAACTGACCTACTTTCCCCATCCGCCCACGGAAGGCTAATCCTGTTTAGCATTGCTGGAAGGGGACGGGCACGCGGAAAAGTGCTCTGAGTTATACAGATGGCAGTCTTTGCTGATTAATGTTAGTTTAATTTGTTTGCCTTTCTGTTTCCAGCCGTGCGAGGGGAGAGCAGAGCAGCGGTTGAACGTGGGGATTCACAGCCTGTTCACTAAAGTCTGAATGGCTTTAGTCATTCAGTAGTAATAATAGCAGTGAGGAGGATAATGAGCATGTATCTTCACCAGAGGTCCAAACACTGCACAAAACTTTACATGTTGCCCACCAGCTGGAGATAAAAGATGCCTCTCACCCACCCTGGCCATGCTCCAGCACAGCGTTGCTGACGCCAGCCATCTCACTCCTGACTTAAACCCATGTGAATCACACCACATCTACAGAGGGATCACAGGCTGCACACTCCAAAAGTCAGATGGCACCAGGCTGTCTAACTCATGGCAATAGGGGCAATATTTCTGAAAATAATGTGGAAAATAATATCACTTCCCACTAAACAGAAATACTCCAAAGATAAAACTGGAATATGGTCTGAGCCTTTATTTCTATTCATCATAATTTCTTAATATTCAGCTCTATTACTTGTGAGCATCTTCCTGTCATCCCCAGTTCAGAAGATGGGAACATTAATTTCTGTCAAATTCCATCATTTTTACTGTCCAGATGTGGATTATTTTTAATGTCTGTTTGCTTTAAGCCTGTTACTATCTAAAGATTCATTTTACACATATGTACAAAACATGAAACAGCCTATGAGGTTCATGAAGTCCAGTATTTTCTCATAATTTTTTTTTTCTTTTTTTGAAGCCTCTAAATATCTCTAGTGTAAACAAAATGTAGTAACCTACTGAATGCAGGAAGACCTCGCTATATACTGTCAGGCAAAAACTCTAAAGCTGGACATTTAACAATGCTTCTGGATTTTTCCTTTATTCCTAAAAACAGTAATTTCCATAACAATCTCAGCATAACATGACCAATGGTGACTCCAGACTGCCATTCTCCCAATAAAAAGCCACATATCTTTCTCAAATAACCATGTATATCATCAGGAAAGTGAATTTTTACTATCTTAAGTTTTCTAAAGGCTAGTCTGTTTACATTTTGATAAATCAATTTTTACTGCTATGCTTGGGAATATCTCATGTTTGATTATGGACTGCAGCATGTTCTTGTAACAGTTCATAGGTTTATATCTGAAGAAAGAGAATAGAGTGATACAGTTCAGTTTTGATGTGTCTATGAATCTGTTGATTTGCTCTGATTTGTGTTTGCACAAATCCCTCTGCTGTGTGTTCACACTGTACCCTTCCTGAGTGCTTCATCCCTGTTACAGAAACTTGGAACAAGGTGCTTAAAATGGTCAGATGATCCCTTCTTGCTTGTCACTCTGTGACCTTTCCTGCTGCTTCCCGTTTGCTGATCTTTCTCTTTGCCTTCCAGCAGGACTTGGAAGGGGAATACTTCACTTGTTAGTGTGATTAATTTCTGAGCTCTGCTTTGCTGAGAGGAAGCAGGTGGAGTTCCTATCCACAGTGGTGCTCCCCAGGGTGGGCAAGTCCCATGTAACCCACACTGTGGAACACCCATGGGATGATGCCATTGATCAGCCACAGTGCTCATCAGACCCAGTTCATCATCATCCCTGGGCAGGGGGTCTGGCAGCTGTGCCCTCCCCTGTGCTCGTGGGTGCCTACAAACTGTGTGCCTGGATCGTGCCTAGAGACTCTACTCTTTTTTGGTGCTTTCTTCCTATGTGTTGGATTCTATTCACTAAGCACAGGATGGCATGCATGGCTGGACCTGGCCTTTGAATCCTGAACCCCACCAAACATACCTGTGTGCCTCCTGTATAACACTGCCCTCTTTGCTAACAGTCTTTCCCTCCCCTGTTGGGGTGTGTCTCAGATACCCCAGGCCCCTCCCAGATGATTCCCCTGCCAGGTTTGTCAGTCATTCCTCCTTTCTACATCCTGAACCCTGATGAGTGCTGTCTGCCAACCCTGTCATTCCAGAAGGGCGTCGAGTGGTTGGCAGAATTCAAAAGATGCTTCCCACCCCTGGAAAGACATTGGGCCATCCAAGTGTCCTCTGTCCCTTAGGACTTCCCCCATACCTGGTTGGTGCTCACCTGTGTTCCTTCCCTCCCCCTCTCCCCTGGTTAAAAGGCCTGGCCAGCCATGCAGTCGGGAGTTCTGGTGGAGCTGTTGCTGGATTCACAGGCCTTTGGGCCAGGAATAAATCTGCTGAATCAAAACCCTCCATCAGAACCGACTCCTTTCCTTCACCATCGCCTTGGAACCTCTCAGTGGAAGGTAAACCTGAGCTCTTGCATGCCTGGACTTGTCTCCAAGCCCTCAACTGCAACATCCTGTGAGCCTGAGGTACCACTGGGGTGAAAACACCCAGTGCTGCCAGATGGGCAAACAGCAAGGGCCAGCCAGCACAGGCACAACCTCCTGGTGATACTGGACCAAACACCAATACTCCCCTTCAAAGGGGATGGGAGAGTAACTCCCTGCTGAGGCAGAACTGAGGCAATGCTGAGCAGAGATGGGCCCTGGAGGGCCCAATGTCCTTCTGGAAGGCTTGGGAGCATGTCTGCCCTACTCCATGTTGCTCTGTTCCTTCCTCCTCCACAAAGATAGCAGTTGTTGGGAAGGGTCTGCCCAGAGGTCAGAGGATAGTTCAAGGTGTTTCATCCCAGCATCCCAGTTTTCCATACAAGCCTTGCCCAACCCGTCTTTCAAAGGATTGTTCTCCAAGTGCAATGTCATTATCTTTAATTAGGATTGGTTGTATTGCACCACATCCCAAGTGGTCTGGGGATAAGGTCTGAGGTGTAAGGCTCAGGTGTATCAGCAGTGGGTGGGAGCACCCCTCTCCCCAGGGCTAACCATACCTGTACTGGACAAGTGGTAGAACACCCAGGCAGGCCTGTGGGGTCATGGAGGCAGACACCCCACCTTGCTAGAGAGGGAAGAGAGGAAAAGTCAAGTCTTTTCCTCAAGCTGTCAAACGTAAGGGCCAGGGAAGCACAAACAAAATGATTTCTCAGGAAGATCCCCAGGCACATCTCAGGACCTCTGAAAGCAATTTGCATCTCCAATTTAATTCAGCTGAGTTAAATGAATATGATTAAAAATTCTTGATAAATATCAGGCTGATTTGTAAGAACTATTAGCTAGCCTTGTGGCAACTTAGTGGGAAATCAGTAACTGATTACCTACATTTGAGAGTCTGCAGCATGTCCTTATGAGCAGTAGGGCTGGAAGGAGTGAACCCAACCTCACCAGCCCAGAAAAGTAGTAGCTTAGCTCAATAAAAAACATGTTTCTAGTACAGGATAAGGTGATCAGTGCCAGATGATTTTTAATAGTGCAAGCTCTGTGTCCACTGGGAATAGACTGTATCAAAATAAACATGTGCAACCTTTCTTCTGAAGAGTCCCTGGAGCGAGCTGGCACTCTGCCTGAATTACTTCTTTCCCAAGCAACTATTCATTGTATGAATGAATGAATGTGGGGGAGACGTTTGTGCTATAATTCTCCATCTGATAACTAAGCCAGAGGTACATGGTTGACAGTTTTAGCCAGGCTTTTGTTTCCAAAATGCTATCCTTCCCTACTTGTGGATATGCATCTTTCTGTGTGTTTGTTTGAGTACCTCCCTGATGAGAGTACACGAGCTTTCTCCTCCTTGTTCCAAGTAGTTCCCATCTTTTTGAGTGATAGTCTTCACTCCTTGATGATAATGATGTTACTAATGAAGCTCCAAATGTAACTGTCACTGTAAAATACTCTGCCAGCAGGAGTCAGGTCATGTGATGTTTTTACCCAGAGGTTTCCAAATTCCCTTTGTTATCGTGAAAGGATTCTTTACATTTTGAGAAATACTTGTGCCACATGCTTTTTTATGTCACTTCTTTTCAGGGGAACTGTGGCACAGAGCTTTGGTATTTACTGCCTGCCTCCACCATTGCAATGAGTCAGAATTTTCTCCTAAACCAAGTTTGCAGTTCGGGACCTTCACAGCTGAGGGACTGGCAGGATAACACAAAGCAAGAAGGTTGCACTAAGCACATACCTAAGCTCCATGCCATGGGTTTCTCTATCAAGGTGTAAGGAGAGGGCTCTGGTGGGACTCTGGAGAGGGGTGACAACACCAGCTGGCAGCGGTTGTACACTCTGATGTATCTATTTGGTTAAGAACAGTTTTAATTTCATATGGTACATATGTACTAGCAAACCCTGTTAGCAATGCTTATGATGCTCTAGAGATTTTGCCGTGTGAGCAAACAGAAGCAAAATGACAATTAGACATTGTCTCACGCTAGCAACAGCACAGCAGGTCCAAAATTTCATGTCAGTCAGTGAGAAACCTTGTTTACTGGAAGCTGGCCATGGATTGCTTTACAGATCTAGCCAAATCCTTGGCAGAACAGACCAGTTAGATCTGTTGCTCTCTCTCAAGAGTAAAGGCTTCCTGGCAGTGTAATTTCTTGATGGTTTATGGGGTACAGCTGTAGGAAGCTCCTTTCTATTAAGTTCAGTGCTGAGCATCTCATCTGCCTCTGTCCTTCCTCATAGCCACTCATCACACTTGTCCACATATTCCTGCTTTCTATTGGGAATCTGTTACAACCAAAGGAAGATCATTAGGGATTCAGGGAGAGAGACTTTTCCTGCTGCTACTGCCCCATTTTGATTGTTACACCCTTGATAGAACAAGTGCGCATGCAACAGAACATTTTGTGCTGGGCTGGGCTGTGAGACACTGGAACAGGTTACCCAGGGAGCTGTGGATGTTCCAACCCTGGTAGTGTTCAAGGCCAGGTTAGATAAGGCCTTGAGCAACCTGGTCTAGTGCAAGGTGTCTTCTCACCACTGGGACTAGATGATCCCCCTAACATTCTATGGTTCTGATTTTGAGCTAAGGCTTAGCAGAGAAAGACTGCAAAATCCTAAATGCTATTCCTCCCATTTTAATGATGCCTTCTGTATTCTTGAATAGCATAGGTTGCAATAAATGTGCAAATAACAACAAAACACACTGAATATTGTCACTACATTTTAGCCTGAATTGTTTGAAAACACAGTGATTGGGATAACAGTTTCATTATGGGACTAAACAAATAAACACCTAAAATATATGTAAAACACTGGTTAATAAAATTTTGCTGGGCTTATACATTTTCCTAGTACATAATCCTAAAATATGGATTATGATATGGCTGACTTGCAAGTCAAAGGTCATGGCTGACTGTGGCTGTTTTGCAAGTCAAAACAAATATCTGAAGAAAAAATCTGAAAACTACATGGTGTTATTTGTTATTTTGTTCTGTATATTGGAATTCATCAATTTAAGTTCACCAGTTATGACTAAAAAAACTTGTTCCTTAGCCTTCATATTTCCTGTTTATCCTGAGCTGAGTGCCATTAAGTAGTAGCTTTACCCTCCAATCAGTGACCAGTGGCTCTAATTCCTCATAACTTATTTGATAAAAGGTTATGGGGTAGTTGTGTGTTCTTAGCTAACTGTTGAGTAATGACCAGGTAGAATATTGCTGTAAGAGAACTAGTAACAGAAGCACTGTTTTTACTATTGTTACGTTTTCACTTTGGTTTTTTCCTAAAATGTTCTTTAAACAGGCAAATGTCTGTGTGACTCATATGTGGAAAATAACATGGGCTTAAATAAAGCCTAGCAATTAACTTCCTTCCTCCTCCCTTCCAATTTTATCACGTCTTACATGTTGAGGACTCATTAAATGAGAAACATTGATTGCTGAAAAAGAGTGTTATCATTGCCTGTCATTTCACCACTGCTTTGAAAATGAGGCTTTGACAATATCCAATGGCACTGTGCTGCTGTTTCAGAAAGTATTTGTGTGAGATGCAGCAGCACACAGGTTTTGTACCCAAAAGGGGTGCCAGATGCCACGAGGTGCAGTAGCACAGGGTTTCCTTCTTGGGCTGGAGTGGTTACAGATCAAGTGTCACTTTCTCTTAAGGCTCCAGAGCAAAGGAGGGTGGATGGGCAGTGAGCTAGTGGCAAGTGTTTCTGAGGCACTCAGCCTTCAGCTGGGCTGCTTTTGTATTTTTCCCCTTGCCTTGCCTACACAAATTTACTGGATTTACCCAATTTACCCTCTTCTCCTTACAGCTCACACTGCTGGAGCAATTGAACTACAAAGCTGAGGTCACAACATTTTGGTGAAGATTAGCAAAAAGAGTGATGGGGATAGGCCAGTCCCCTTGCTTGGTGCCAGCATGGCTGGGCAGGTGGTCTGTCTGGGCTGCAAGAGGGTTTTTTCAGTATGGCTTAGGCAGTGGGATTTATAAGGTCACTTTGAATTTGAGGTGTAATTCAGTAGAGTTGGTACCATCTCCTTTGGCTTTGGGTCAAGATCCACAGAGGAGGATGAAGAGCTTCCCAAGAGGAAGAGCAGCCTGAGAAGTCAAAGGCATCAGTGATGCTGGCTCTTGCACTGAAGATGGTTTCGGTAGGAAAGTGAGGGCAAGGAAAATGCTTTTCAGCCTGAGCAGACCCCAGGCTCATCCAGCCTACTCCACACAAAAAAAATCCCCAAGAAGTGGCTGTTTTTGTACTGATTCACCACATGGTGCCTGTGAGCCTTGATCCCTGGCTAGAAACCCTAAGGCTAGCATAATGCTCAGGAATAACATTGCCCACAATGGATATTTCCTAAAATCAAGGACTGTGGCATAGAGCACTGCTGACACATTTGTATGACCTGGATATGATCACTTTGTTATTAAACTGAAATAGAGTGACTGTGAGATTAACCTGAAAATAGAGCTAACAAAATGATAATTCATAATGATTCTTGCATTCCTTCAACAGAAAAAACTGCTTAGACAATCTAATGGATGAAGATGAGAAAGACAGGGCAAAGAGGTGAGTATCTTTTCTTTTATAACTCTCTCTGGTGAGGTTGATACTATTTGTTGCTGCAGAAGCTGTTTTATCCATAATCAATTAATTAAAGAGCAAGAGGGTAAAATACAGTCAAACACAACTTGAAAAACTGCCATCTCACAGACTCCTACTCCTGGCTGCACTGTAAGAAGAAAATAATCTAGCAATGTTTCCTTTGGAAAATGTTAAAAAAGCCAAGGCATTGATCGTTTTCTTCACATTGCTGCAGAACATCAGAACTGAAGCACCAACAAACTTCTGCCACTATAATACATCATCTGAGCTTCCAGAGCATACAAAAATGTTGTGGGGTTTTTTTTCTTTAAATACGTTCTTCAAAAGAAAACAGAAAAAGTGAGGGTTTTTTTCTCTATTAGAATGGTCATTTATTCATATATTCATCAATGCCTATCTCACAGCAGTGAAAACACCCAGAAGTTACCTTCAGAGCAGAGAAAGACCACGAAAAGTCAGCCTTAAACTGGCACAAACCTCTATTCACATACAGTCTGTACTCCATTGAGCCTGGTTGGTGGGAATTCATTGTGAGCCCTTTGTTGGGAGAGAAAGGGTGTGTTTCAAGGCAGAGGACCTGTGGCAATGAAACTCTTAATAACTGTCAGAGCTGGCTGGCATCTGCAGAAAAGCAGTTTGGAAGCATTCGAGGTTATCAGTGCCTCAGCCCGCAGTTTAATTACTTTAGAGAGAGCCAGAGGTTGCCCACATTTTTCCCCTTGGTTCCCTCTAATGAGAGTATTTCCAGTCCAGGCACAAGCAGTTGATCCAGTTTCATCTCTTTTGATTCCTTCTCCGCTTCTTTCCCTCCCTGCAGCTTTGTCTCACCAATATAGGTCAGCACAGGCTGCAGCCAGGCTCGGCTGTTCCCCTTCGCTTCCTTTCGGAGGGTGCAGAAAGGAGCCCACCTTGCAGCACTGCTTCACCTGCTAAAGGCCTGGTCATCTTCAAGATATCTGTGTGTTAATTGTTTAGTTAAAAAAAAAGAATTCATTAAATGAATGCGTATACGAAAAAAATAGGATAACACGGATCCTCGCTATCGGCGATTGTCATCACCATCTGGTACGGTTTTCATGCCGTTTGTTCCCAGAAGGAATTTTTGTCGTACCCTGGGGCAGGCCTCTATCAGGGTGCATAAAAAAGTTATAACTTTAAAAATTAAAAAAGGAAACTGCTTCTTCAAATTGGAATTTAAGTTCATTTTGCTTTTTAGAAATAAGGCTGAAATTGAAATCGAGTTAGAAATCATGAGATACTTCATGAAGATCTAAAGTTAATATATTATACTGAAACGGTTCAGATTCATGTAAAAGCTACAGGTTTTCTTCCAGAGAGAGTCAAACTTAGGAGAAACTATTTGATGAATATTTTGCTGCTGTGTCTTATAAACTGAGGATTCTCACCTGTCCTATACCACAAGGGAAATAGTTTTTTTTTCTTCTATTTGGTATAAGGATTGGGTCCCTCATGGCTAAGAAACACCAGAGGGGATTAAAAAGCCCAGTAAGTTATCTCCTTTTATTTTCTTTGTTAGAAGTAGGTGAGACTGAAAGTTTCTGGACCTAAGTTTTTGGGATGGACTCAAACCATGAGCTGAGTTTCTCAGGTTAGGTGTGTGTAGAGGTACACATACACACCATGTGTATCAGCTGTAATTTATTAGGCAGAGGTTGTATTACACAGACATGACAAAAGGATTTATCCTCTCCTGAGAAGAGGCACTTGCACTCCTACCCCTCTGCCAGGTGTTTAGCATTTGGCCAAGATATGTAACTCTTCCTTCAAAAAGAACACTGGTTAAACTGAGCCCTGTTCTGCATTGCCTGACTCCCTAAGGCACAGCTTCACTCTGAAGACCTGAGGACTAAAATGTGGATATGATGGCACCACAGTTGGGAGCATTGAAGACCTATGTGATGTTTTCTGATCTTCTGAGATCAGAAGCCATAGTTTCATTTTCAGTTCTTTGATGCTAGATGAGGTTTATTTTGGTTGTAGAGATTTATTAATTCTAAACAAAAGGTGTGCTTTGTGCACTTTTTTCTCTATTTGCTCTTCTTTCAGTTTGTTTTAATGGTATATAATTTTAAAATACTTTTTTTGCAATTCAGTTGAATTCCAAATTCCAACCAAAACCATCTTGAAGTGAACCATGAGAAAGTGCTTAATCATGAAGACTACTACCTGCCATTTTCCACTGAAATAAAAAATAAATTTAAGAATCTGAATGAAGGTATGTGATACTCTTACTTGCATATATAACACACTCCACTGGACTTCCAGAAGAAATCTGAAATTTTATGTAAAATCACACCTCATTGTAAATGTGCAAAGTGTCCATCTCCTAGTCAGTCAGTACCTGTCTGTCTAAGACAACAAGCAGCATATATGTTAGCACATAAAAATGGCTGTTAAATTGTTGATTTTGATCATTCTGAATTCAGGCTGTTCTGTATTGCCTTCAGCTGTATTCACTGAAAGTCCTGATTTTGTTCATACTGTGTCTCCTCCTTCCCCTTGAATATGCTGTAATCTTTGTGAGTAGCAAGGAGGGAGGAGAACTGGGACAAGTAGTATGGAATTAAGATAGAGGTTGTTTGGGCTTACTGTAATTGTAATTGTATGCCCCAGCAATGAAGTAAGCAAGGCTAGGAAATAATCTTCAAAGGGAGCGATGAAAACTATCTTAATTCATGCATTTATAACTGTGCTAAACAAAGTATTTTCAACTGCGCAGGGATGTTTTTTATCATTTTTTCCAATCTTTTCTCATTTTCTTCCTTTTTAAAACTTTACTGTGATCATCGATTCATATCTTGGTAGAGTTATTTCCACTAGAGGAGTTTTTATATTTCCTTTGTGAATAAAATGTCAAGTGTTAAAAATAGATACTTTATATTTCTGTATTTTTATCTTTCTTTTTTTTTTTAAGCAACACATTCCCTATTGACAGTTGGTGATTTATTTTATTTTCAGGCAAATCTGGACTCTTTAAGCTTAAAATGAACTGAGGATTGAATTATGAGGAAGTAAAATGTTGATATTCTTAATGTTGCCCTGAACTGTAGAGAAATAGGATAAGGCTGGAGCTTTTCACATCTTATTCTGACAGCCTTCTGCAGTGTAGTAAGAGCAAGCTGAAATCAGTCAGGCAGTATCCACCCAATCTCTTGTGTTCAAAGCTGTAAAATAATCAAGCATTGGCTTCCATCCAGTGTATCTCCAAATGTGTTCAGGACTGAGAGCAAGACAAACAAAAATTACCTCTCCGTCAGTTGTAATATCCAGAAGCCTCTGTAGTGATTTCTCTGCTGAAAATGTTTATTGCCATCCTGATCATTGCAGGGGATGTAGGTGCTGGGCTAAATTCTGCTCTGATTTTCAGCAGTGTGCATCCAGAGCTGCTTTGAGGCACAGCAGAGTTAGCTGGGACTGAGAAACTCAGAGTGAGAACTGGCCTCTTGGCTTTTCTTTCCCATCCACATGTAACCAGATTTTTAGATCTTTGTGTAATTGACAAGGCAAATCTCATCTGCTTGAGGACCTTTCAGAAGAACAAACAAACCTACTGGGCTATACTTATTTCTATTTCCACATGGAAACAGAAGTCCAGGTGATAACCTCCGAGTCAAACAGTTGTCATATTCATGAGAGCAAGTCAGAAAATGCATGGGTACAGATCGACATTTAAAAAAACGCAAAGTGTGCATGCTGAAAAGATTATCAACAGCCTTAATGACAGTACTATGATGGTGCCAAAACACCCCAAATGAAATCAGATCTTCTCTTCCTTTGAGCTCTTGAAATGCAGCAGCAGAAGCAGGCTCTCTCTGAGGAATCTGCAAGCTAAACAGACAAGATGAAGAAAGCTGTGGAGTCTTCATTTTAAACCTAGAGACTTGGGGCACTGACACTGATTTTCCCAGTGGCACACAGCAAGCACTGTTGGCACTTCCAAGACCCCAAGTCTGGCAATGCATCCCAGTCTCAGACCCAGTCCATGCTGATGTCCTCTCTCCTTTGTTCAGGAGACTGAACAAAGTGGCACATGAACCAGATGGGAGCTGCAGTAACTTCTGCTCAGGTCTTTATCTTAATGACTGGAAGACAACATCCTGATTCTTCTCTGTCAGCCTGGAGGTAGGCGGAGCACTTGTGACCAAAGTGGGCAGGTCCTTCTAGATCAACCCAGCTCTAGAGCAGCAGCTGCAGGACTGGGATCTCTGTCTTCTGTCAAGACTGCACAGATGGGTATGATCCAGTCTCCACTCTTCCTCTTTATGGACAATTCTCCAGTTGTCACAGTATTCCCATTTCTTCTCACTCTGAGTCTCCCCAGAGACTCCATGAATTTTTAAGATCCTGCATATGTCTGGAAGATGGACAGAGCTCCTTCAAGTACAGGCTCAATGCTGTTCTGATTAGCTCAGCCAGAGTATCCAGAGGCAGCACAGAGGAGTGAGCAGAGCCTTCATCTCCCCACTGGGCACTAAAGGTGGCTCAAAGACAAGAACAGGAGTTGGGAACTGTTGCCCTCTACTTGCTTCTGCAGCTTTGCTGGAGTCCAGTGTCAATCTTCAGACGGTGACGCATGCAGCAAGCTGATTTTCTGTATATCCATTACAAAGAGCAGGTGCATGATCATTTTCCTTCTTGATCTGCTCATCCTTTGTTTCTTTTCCCCTGTCTACAGGGCTTCGCGTAACAAGTCTGAGAAGAAGAGGCGCGATCAGTTCAATGTTCTCATCAAAGAGCTCAGCTCCATGCTTCCAGGCAACACTCGCAAAATGGACAAAACTACTGTGCTGGAAAAAGTCATTGGCTTTCTGCAGAAACACAATGGTAAGATTTAGTGCAGTTCTTCACGCTTGCCAGAGAGTTACTATAGTATCCTGTTTCCTTCAATGATTATCAGAATGGCTCGAGGGACCTAAAAGTGCCGACATAAGGTATTTGAGGTTTTTTTCTATCTCATCAAAAAAGATCATTTGCAGACACTGTGCTGCCCAAGTCCATCTCCTTGTTTGCTCTTCAGCTGAGGATGACTCCCAACCTGCTAGAGAAGGGGGCAAATGGCAGCAGCTGAGGGAAAGAGGGCAACAGTGCCCTGCAGCACTCATGAAGAAGACAGATGCTTTGAACAAGAGAGATTTAGGAGCAGAGGGAAGATTCCTTTACTTGAAATTTGCAATATTCTGAGCAGAAGAACAAAGCATTCGTCCCAGTTTCTCTGCAGAAAAAATGCAGGGAAGCAATCTGTTCAGCACCCTAGCTCCTCAGTGGACTGTGTAGGACTCAATTTTCCACATTGAGTAGAAAACTCAGACTAGAAAGCGCCTCTGTTTCTGAAGCTGGCCTCAGCAAATTGCATCCACAGATAGTTGACATGCTTCACCCTGTTTGCACAAGCAGAAGCTACATCACATGTGCACAGCATCCAGTTGCAGTAGTCAAGTTCAGCATCGGAAAGCCGAGCGCTTATTTTTTAAAATGCTTGCACTAATCACAGTGAAATCCCTTAGAAATGTACCTTCACAAAGGGCAGAGGAGATTTCTGACCCTACTACTCTACTCTCTTTGGTCTAGTTTCTAATCAGGGAAGAATGTGCACTGTGGCCTTCCTGATGCTTTGACACCCACCAGTAGTGGTCAACGGAAGTGCTTCTCCCTTACAAATCAGGGCACTGGTTTAAAATGGGGCTCTCCTGCTCTGCCCCTAGGAGGAAGAGGTTTCAGGTGACTGTGAGGAATGCCCCTGGTGCCAGAAAGCAGAAAGGGGTCTCACAAGATGATGCACTGCATTGCCTGGCTTACCTTGGCTCATCCAGTACCTCCCTCCTGCACTCTCTGGGGAACTCTGGGTGTAACAGGAAAGACCATTAAAACTCTTATGTCATGACTTGCAACAGAGTGGAGTCACAGATGTCAATCTTACTGAGGAAATAATTAAAATGGTTCTGTTATTAGAGCGCAGTTTCTCCATAAGTTAATTTTTACCACAGATAAGATAGAATCATATATTTGTTTAGGTTGGAAAAGCCATTTAAGACCAATGAGTCCCACCATTAACCTATGTTTTTTTACAGGAGGGGATGACCAGGACATCTTAATGTTTAATAGTTACATAGACTTTTAAAAAATTGTAGTAATAACTTATCTTTTTTTCTTAGCTGCCCAAAGCAAAGGAAGATGTGAATATGCTCAATTATAAAGCTAAGCAAAGAACAATCACCCAAGATTTGAAATAAGTGTTTAAGTGTAGCTGAAGGTCCAAATAATTTATGCCAGAAGTTGCTTTTCCTTGAAAAACAACTAGGTGAAGCAAAGCTAACAGTCACAAATCTTTCTGCAGTAATTGGGTCAAAATGTGACTGGGGTTTGTGCACTTGCTAAAAAAAGCAAATGTTGTCTATTTTTAAACAAGATTAGTAGTCACAGAATATAATACAAAGCATCAGCATTTAAAAGTGTTGATTATCCTCAGCGTACTTTGGATCTGGTTTATTGAGTCATATTTCTCTTCCATTTGGTAGGCTAAAACAAGATTTTAGTTATAACAGAGGAGGAGGTAAATTTTTAATTTTTTTCCTTCATTACAATCCTCAGGATCTCCCAGATCTCAAGTAATTTTCCAACAATCACTATTATCTCAAGTAATTTTCCCAACAATCACCATTTCATGTACATTGGCTTTTCCAAGCTACAGATCTGCTGAAAGTATTCTATATTCTGAAACTACTTTGAAAAATCTGATGACTCTTTTTCCTTAGTCTGGTTTTCAGACCTGTGTGTAAAACCATGGGGGCTGTGGAGAGTTGCTGTGCTGCCAGTGACAGCACCATGCAGTGCAGAAAGTGAGTTAAATGAGCTGGTAAGAGCAAAGGGCTGCATCTCCACTAATACAGCCTGAACAGAGGCTTTGATTTCTTCCTCAGTGACAAAATGCACAGGCACTTGTAGAAATTTACTGTCTTTAGTATCATTTATCCATTTGTGTTTCTCTGGCCAGTTTGCCTGTATGCTCCGAGTATGGAGCTTTGAGTGTTACATGCTCTGGAAGCGTTAATCAACGGGATTAATTAGCAGGAGGTGCTGAAAAGAGAAGACAGTCTGTGCTCACCATCCCCTCACTACTAGAGCTGAGCGAGGGAGCCCTGCTAGAGAAGCAGAGTGAACAGCAAACTACACCAGCTCAAGTTTCTCTAAATTAGAGCTGTCTCCCAGAATCCTGTCTGACTCAGAGCTAACAAAAGTGTCTGTTTTCCAAAGGCAAACAGTGCAACCAGCTATCTAATATGGTCCTCAGTTTCAGTGCAAAGCTGTGAGTTGTTATCCTGGTGTGTCTGCACCCCTGCATGGAAAGCCCTCTGGAGCAAGCCCTCTGCAGGCTGCCTGGGGTCAGGATTGTACAATAGTGGGGCAGATCTCCTCTTGGGGCCTTAAGGGCTGACAGCACAGGGGCCCCTGCCTTCCAGACAGGCTTTGGGATGAGATACTGGTGCTCCATTCCTTCTCCTGGGCTTCCCTGCACCATGTGGCTGAAGGTAGGGAGAGAGTGGTGGTAGTAACACCAGTGTAAAGCTGCTGCAAATTCTTGTGATTTGCTCTCCTTTTGGAAAACAGAGTAATAGCTCTGTAGTTTGGGGTCACAGCATTTGGGGCTCCTTTGAAGGAGCTTTTTTGTTGTTCTGTTTGGCACAGAAGCTATAGGCTGAATCCTCTCTAGTACCCTGATTTTGAATCATTACATTGTAATAGCAATTTGACACATGCTAATCCTTACCTTGATTTTAATTTCATGCAAAGTGGTTTTATCTTTTGATCAATACCCCAGTAATGCTGCTTGAGGCAAATGGCCTTGTGAATACAGGCTCCCACTGAAGTCAGAACAAGTTGACTTGGGTAAAAAAGGAAGAAAACATTTCAAGCTTGAAAACTGCAATTTTTGAATACAAAGGTTATTTTTCTCTTTTCATAGCAACTCATATGTAATATTGCAAGATAGAAGTTAATTTGAATTTTAAAGATGTAAATGTTCTATTTGTCTAGAAGTCTCAGCACAGACGGAGATTTCTGAAATTCAGCAGGACTGGAAGCCTTCATTTCTCAGCAATGAAGAATTCACCCAGCTGATGTTGGAGGTAAACATGCATATATACCTTTCCTGATTTTGTATAGCTCTCATGGAAACGCCCATGTACTTGGAGTAAACTCTCATCTGCAGTTCCAAAAGAGGAGATTTTGGGAACTGCTGTCTTTGACCATCAAGCAGAGCTGTCACTGGGGTTAAAGTCCTAACTTGTTGCTCTTCCCTCTCAGCAGTACCATTGTGCTGAGCTGCTGCAGCCTGCAAAGCTGTGCAGCGACTCCCAAGAAAAGCAGTTCAGGGCAAAGATTCAAATCACAGGTTATACTTCTTTTTACAAACAGAGGTGAAGTAAAGGGCTCATGGCCATTTTTCTCCTGTTCTTGGAAGAATATTTGCATCTAATATTTATGCAAGACTAGCACCTGAAACCCAGTGGTGCTGTGCCCCTCTAGTGCTAGGTGCTGAACAAGCAGATAAAGCCTGACAGCTCCTCTTGGCTTGATACAGTTGGTACTTCCACTGTGATTTTCAAGGCCCTTATCAAACACTTATTCTAGCATTTTGCAATCATAGTTTTTAAATTATAGCATAGGTTCTTTTAATGCTAGCTGAGATTTGAAGGGAGGCGACTCAATAGTGTTTATGTAGGTTCAAAGTGAAAAGCAAATGAGTTGCTAGAATGCATTTTTCTCTCTCAGTAACAGCTAGAACTGCCTTTAGCAAGGGACCTCTCCTGTACTAAACACACGGATGTTGCATAGCCCCACAGTGTCCTTTGAGAACAAGCTTCTTCTCCCACAAATGATGTGAGCATGGCACATGATCCAGGCTCTGGTGGTGGGCAGGGAAGGATGTTGGGGAACAACTTCACCACCAAGGAGTGGCATAAAGCCAGGGCACATTGCTGGCTCCCAGGGGCTGGCAGTCCTTTGGCCATTGCAATTTGTGATGAGACTCTCATGGACCAGTTTTATGAGACAGTTTGCTCCCATTGCTCTGACAACTGCCCATTTCCACCTCTGTGCACGGGAACTTAACACACATAACTCCTTCAGTCTGCACTGAAATATGTCCCTTAGACAGCAATAAATTGACTGTTGTTTTGACAGGCTAGGCCTTTGTTGATTCTGCTTGCATGCTACACAATTTTAGATTAAAACAATCACTTTTGGTTTCCCAGCTTATAAATCATCTTCTTGCTACTGTGATTTTCCATGCCCTTCAAGACAACATTGGGTATCGGGATGTCCTGTTGTGCCAGATGTTCATCGTTCCCTGCTATTTTGCCTTTCTACTAATCCTGTTTTATTAGCATTTGGACAAGACTGCTTGAAGTTTTTCCCATCCTGTTATTAAAAGATGGGAAGGGTTTTTTCCAAGCACTAATTCAAAAGACTCAAGGCATAATTGACTGCAGTAATATATCAGCTTTCCTGAAAATGGCCTTTTCTTACCACATTGAAAAGTCTGTCACCAAATTACAGTGGGTATTAGGCTCTGTTTGTCTGTCTAAGACTGATGCAATAGTAAAACCTTTGAAGAGAAAAATGCTCTCTTATAGTTGGAATGTCCAGTTGCAAGTAAATAAAAACAGTTATGTATGCACACATTAACTTGATTTTACCACAGAGTTCTGATATGAGTCACTGTGTGTAATTTGCATTGGATATGAAATAAAGACTTGATTTTTTTAAAAACTAACAACCTTCACCATAGTAACATGCACGATCCAACTGCTCTGTAAAACCGCTGCTCTCTTCTATGGGTTAACAGCTATCATGCTTTTTTAGAAAACAGCTTGAATGTACTGCACTAAAGAAAAACATTCTCTGCACCTAGATTAACAAAATCAAACTAACTATAGCAGCTGGAGGGTTTTCAGAGATGCTAAACACACACTCTTCTACTGGGGTATAAGTTATTGACTTGCTTTTCAAAGGATTGAAGCACCAGCAGATTCCTATTGACTTAAATAGTTGTGGATGCTCAGCATTCTCTGGAAAAAGGAACATATGTTTGTGTCTTTATTCAAGGCTTTGTTTCCCTTTTTTTTTTTTTTTTTTTTTAACAATTAGCATTTTCCAGTGTTCTCAGAATTCTTTCCCTTATTGAAGTCAGTGGGGGGGAAGGATGTGCTGTGGTTTACAAGATCAACTGCAAATCTGGCTTGGGGGCAGGCCTGGATTTGTGGTATGGTTTTGGCTCTCTGATCAGGCTGTTTGCAGTACACCTGTCTCCTGAGCAGGTATGGCCACTGAAGTATAGTCAAACCCTGCTCTGATTCAGTTGTGCTTGCAGTGCCTTTGCTGCTCGAATACTGCTGGCAACGCTGACTCCAGAACATCAGGGAACTGACAGGAAGGACCCTGACTTGCTCCACTTGAAAGGTTGGGAGTGACTCCCTAATGACAATGGGAAGGTTTTAATATATTCTCTGAGCACCTACTGTTGTGTCTTAATTTTCTGAGGTGCTATCCTTATAGTGATCTAAAGATCTTAGTTCACTCTGAGGAGAATCTCCCAAAAAATTAAGTTAATCTTGCCTTAGGTCCCAAAATCTACCTCGGTTTAATTTTGAACAAAACTTTGTTCAAAACTTTGCAGCTCAGACTAAAGAAGAGACTCATTTTGAAGGTGAAATTGCTCCTGTGCAGAGGGTAGGGAAAAGGCTGACATTTCCCTTCAGTCCTGGGAGTGAAGGGGCTTACCACAAGATGGGACCAAAGTGAGGAAGAAACTCTGCAAAAGGGTGAATTTCTCTTGGAATGAGCAATCTAATACCATGACCTTTAAAATAAATCACTCAATTAAAACTCAGGCTAAGGATTATTTGATCATTTGCATTGCTTTTACTTACATGAAAGCCCAGTAATATACAATGTTACATTAATACAAACTGAGATTTATGGGGTTTGCAGAGAAGTACCATTTTGAGATAGGACTGCATCCTTTCATCGTCCTTTGATATTTACACAGAGCTCAAATGTTCATTTTAATAACTTCCAAGGGATCCAGTCTTAGTCATTTTGCATTATTAAAACGTGTGATTAATTTAAAAACTAAGACATGAAATGTTCCTGTGAGCCCTTTGTTGCTTCAATAGTAGGTTTTACTAGACTACAAAGAATCTTGTAGAAGTTAAATCAGACTGTAAAATCAGAGAATTACTGTTCTGCAACTTGAGATAACGTTCCTACCACTCGATAACAATATGGTGCCAAAGTCAGACTGTTCTGATCAACACGTGATGAGATGTCCTATTTACACCACCCATTCCTATTAAAGCACTCTCAACTTGTCTGTTTTCCTTAGGCATTAGATGGCTTCATTATAGCAGTAACCACAGGTGGAAGCATCATCTATGTGTCTGACAGCATCACACCTCTTCTAGGGCATCTACCGGTGAGTAATTCTGGCATTGGCTTTTCTACTACACATGGTAGAATTGGGCACTGCACTTTTAGAAACAGATGTAGAACAGTGCTGGGGGTGGTGTTTTCCTGAAAATACGGTGAAGGGGTTTTTCCCTGCATTGCCCTGGCTGCTGCTGTTGCTCAGCTCTGCATTCTCTCTGTCTGATTCATACCCTTCAGGTTTTTGTTGCTATGAGGCACTTTAGCTTGAATGGAAAAAGCTCTGCAGGAATAGTCTGGCCAGGGGCAAGACAGGGTGACCTGGCTGATCTTTTCCATCTCTGATTGCTAAGCTAGCAGAGAATAGCACCAGTGCTGCTGGCAGCCCAGTGAGGAGCATGTTCCGGGCCTTATTCTGCTCCCAGGGAGGTAAAGGACAAAAGCCCCACTGAATTTGGAGTTAGCCAGAGGCTGCTGACGAGCTCTCCCTGCAGCTCCGCTGTGCTTCCCCAAGGTGCTCCCAGGGGGTGCCGGTGGAGCCAGTGCTGGGTGCATCCCTACCCCAGTCCAGCCGATGCTCTGGCACATTCAGCTTCTTTTATCTGTGTGCAACTCCAGGAGACACTCCCGTGTGCATTGGCTTGGGCTGGAGGAGCAGGGGAGAGGGACTGCTCCAAACCCTGCTCCTGTTGCTAAGGCTGCTCTAGGAGAAATGGCACAATAATTATGGATTAATCTTCACGCTCATTTTTAGTATCCCGGTCTCAAATAAATACATGCCCAGGAGAAAAAATTAGCTGCCAAATCATTATTGAACTACCCCCTGCCATGTTCTTAAGAAAATTACAATTCTCTTTCTCTCATTTAGTTTTTTCACCAAGTATATGTTATGTTTTCCATCCAGATAAATGTATTTCACAACACTACCTTGCTGAAATAAGAACAAAAATTTTTTTCTTCTGAGACAAAAGGAACTTGTAAGAGCAGCTCCTAGTAAATGCAAAAATATTACTATGCAACAACAGATTGAACTTGGTCTATCTATTTCAGTTTCCTTTCATCCTCAACAGTTTAGAAGACCAGTACTTGACTATTTTCTGACATTTGTCTAACTTCAAGGATGCGGAGAGCTCTGTCCTACACAGAGGCTGTGGAGTTTTCATTCACTTACTGATTTCCATGAAATTTCCTTGTCTTTCATCATTTGGAGGTTTCATTGGGATCCTATCCAAATACTGATTCTTAGTGGAGATGATGGATCTGCTGCAGGAGAGTATTCCTCTTCAGGAAGACACATACCAGACCCTGTGCCTTAAATCTGAAGCCCTGACTGAACATGGATAGATTCAGGTTTATCATTCTTGAGTTGGACCATCACAAACTAAATTGGTTTTCTCTCCCAAAGACATGCTTTGTGTGATGGTATCCAGCCCAAAATAAGGATAGAGATGGACATTACTTTTTATTTGCATAGAAACAACACATGGCAGTCCAAGTCAGGGACCAGCCTGACAGGGCTGGAGATGGAGCAGACCTTCCTGAAGCTATTGGAGTGGTAATGGTTAACAACTGCCCCACCAGCCCACACAAGCAGAGGAAGCATCCCAGAGGCCACAGCTGAGCAGGGAATAAAGGCTTCTGTCTGCCCCAGGTTGGCAAAACGCTATGACCATGGGCAGGGGCCCAGCTGAGGGTTCATTTAGGTGCACGCTGGGTATTTTAGTCCTCTGTTGCCCTTGCCATTTGTTTTTTTTTAAGTTTTAAAACTGATCAGAGTGCTATCTAGAAAATCTATATGGCTTATTTTGTTTACCTTGAGGATCTATTTGTAAGCTGAATTCAGTCACTGTTTGAGGGACAAAATACCAATTCTTTCTCTTCTGTGACAACAGGGAAAAAATACTCTGCAAATCTTCTGCTTTGAGCAATGAAAGGAAAGCAAAACTGGGCAGAATGCAGAGAAGGACTCTCTGAAGGCTCCTTTTAAGAAAATTGATGTATTTTCTTTCATTAAAATCATGAAAGTCTCCAGTGCTGAAAACAAATATATCTGGTTCTCTTTAACACAACTGTCCTTACATCCATGGAGCATTTTCAAACACAAACTTCCCCTGTTGTAATTCCAATTTTTTTTTTTTTAACAAAGATCTGGAGACTACTTGTAAGGTCAATTGAGATGGAGAGTTCTAGCTCACAATAGTAAGGATGACTCTAACAGAAGTGAACTCACCGAAATCTGATCACAACTCAGAGCATTTGCCATGACTCCAAGAATATGCAGTCTCTTGAGAAGAGTCCTCCCTGTCCCTTCTTGCCTGCTTTTCCAGAAGTTCCCTGACAGGGTTGAGACTTCTCAGGGGCTACCCAGTGAAACTCAAGGAGCTGCTCTGCTGTGTTGGGTGCTTAAGGTAAACATCAGGGTGGAAAAATCCAGGACATAGCACCCTACAGTGTACAAAAGTTACACATGCTGTGATGCTGTTACAGGGTAGCAGTGGGAATCAGTGCAGGACATACAGGCTGATACAAGGGCCAAATCCCAGCACATAAGTACATAGCCACCTTTATTTTTTGTGCTGATGGGAAAGAAACCTGTTTCATTTGTAGCCCACCATCCCTTTTTAGTGACCATGTTTTCTTAGTTCCTCTGTTTTTTTCCTCCCTGCAGCAGGAATTTTTCCTCCTAACCACTACTCCCATCCCCTGGTAAAAGCAATGAAATCAGGAGGAAGGAGTTCCATTTTGGAGTACAGCTGTTTTGTTGAAACTGCAGAAATAGTTTAACTATGCATCCCATTATTGCAGAGCTTGATGTATTGTATTTAGAACAGACCGGCATCCATGTAGGCAAAGGAGCTCTTTGCCTGCCTTAGCTTTCAGGAGTAGATATTCTGATACGTCACTTAGCAGGATCCATAGATTTGGAGATGCAGAGTAGATTCCAGGCTTAGCAGCACAACTGTGCATTAACATAGTTCATCTAACAAGTCTACCCACAGTCACTGTAGTTTATCTTTTATCTGCTTTGCCTATCTCATTCAGCAATACTCTGTGGCTGTCTCAACCAGTGGCACAGAACCGCCCACTGCAGAATGATTAGACAGAGCTGCAAAGCATTGTCCTCTAACTGATCCATTTTTATCACCAATGGTCAAATTTTGTCAATAGGCATAAAGGTCAGAGAAAACCTGCAAAATCATCACGTCCAACCTTGGACCTAATTCCACTATGCTAAAGCAAAGTGCAATGTCCATTCATTTTTTGAACCCTTCCAGGGATGATGATTCTACCACTTTCCTGGGCAGCCTCTTCCTACGCTTAATCACTCTTTCATGAAGAAATTTTTTTCTGATGTTGAGCCTCAGCCTCCCCTGGTGCAGCTTGAGGCCATTTCCCCTTGTCCTGTCACTGACTGACTGGGAGAAGAGACCAACTCCCACATCACCAGAGCTTCCTTTCAGATTATTGTAAGAGTGTGATAAGGTCTCCTCTGAGCCTCCTGTCCAGGCTAAACAATTCTAACTCCCTCAGCTGCTCCTTGTAAGACCTTTTCTCCAGACCTTTCCCCATCTCCATTGTCCTTCTTTGGAGCTCCAGCACTCCATTGTGAGGTGAATTGAGCAGCCCAGAACTGGACACAGCACTCGAGGGATGGCCTTGCCAGTGCCCAGTACAGGGGGTCAATCCCTGCCCTTGTCCTGCTGGCCACACTATTGCTGATACAGGCCAGGGTGCCATTGGCCTTCTTGGTCACCTGGGCACTGCTGGCTCATGTTCAGTTGCTGTCAATCAGCATCTCCAGGTGCTTTTCCACTGGGCAGCTTCCCAGCCACTCTGCTCCAGCCTGTAGCTATGACCCAAGGGCAGGATGTGGTACTTTGCCTTGTTGGACCCTCACACAGTTGGTCTCAGCTCCCTTTGCTCCTTTGTCTTACCACTCAACTTTTTACGTGACATCATATGTCTGCTCTTTGGGTCTGGTGCAGAATTAGCTCTGAATAGCTTTTCTACAGCTCCAGTGAGACAGTGGAATATTTGCTTCCATCTCTCTGTTTGACTTAGCAATGTATTCTGGATTGACATTGATTTGAGAGCATTGCTGAAATCTTGATATGTACAAGATCCAGAAATTCTGTTCTGTGCACTGCTTTACAGGTGCAAGAAGCAAGAGTTGTGAAACACAGTAAGAAGTAGAAACCTTAGCATATTTTCCAAAATCATTTAAAAAAAGTTGGTACTTACTATGATCAAAGATGCAAACCAAATATTAAATTGTGGATACGGTACATGCTGGCAGCAAAAACTGTAAATACCTGGGCTTGCAAATTGATGAATACCTGGTGCTCAGGGCAAGAGGTTGCTCTGAGGGGATGTGTGAAAAAAAAGGCTCATGCAACTCCAACCATAGGTGTAGTCACAGGCCTCTGCAGCAGTCTGCTGAAACAGAAACAGCAGTGTAGAACTCATTAGAGGATTGGAATTGGAGCTCGGTCACAGTATGGAGACAAAAGGTTTCAGTTAGAGGAGTGGTGATGGCTCATATCTGGTCTTCCTGAAGTTACTGTGGAGTAGATGGGAGATTAATTAACCTGATGGTATCATTATCATTTACAGGAAAAAAATAATTTCTGAGATTGCACCTAAGCCTTGAACAGAACTCACCAGTGCAGTTTCCTGTCAAAGGCTCTTCCTTCATATGCACAAAAAAAAATAAAAATTATATGAAGCAATGTACTATATTTTGTATTTTATGAAGTATAGTATGTGTATGTGAGTATGTAAGTGTTTATACATATATAAAAGACTTTTATCACATACTGTATCAGTAGGATTCACATAATTAAGATATTAACTAAAGCCACAAAATAACTTTCAAGTATTCTTCACAGCAGGAATATTCAAATAATGAACATATATAATACTTATAATTGAATCATCTAAAGCAATATATTCTTGTCAAGGTGCACGTATAAAGCATAGCACTCTGATTTTTAAAGTCTGCTCAATTAGTTTTACCACTCTAAACAGCAGTTCCACACAGAAAAGCTAGCATGAATAGAAAGCAGATGGAAACCAAAGCACAACCTCACATAAATAAATGATGGTTAATAACTTGCCAGTCTCATATAGAGCTTGCATGTTTTCAGCATGACTGTGCAGTCTGATAGAAGCTGCTGTGATGACACAAAGCTGTGTCAGTGTGCCAGCTCAGCCTAGAGGTAGTCCCAAGTGGGACAGATGTAAGTGGATGCCATTGGAGGGTTCCTTTATCTCAGGCTTCCTTTTGGATGCACTCTGCTGGTGTTGGGTCAGTCACCATGCTGAGCAGAGGGAGACCTTCCTCTTGGCAACCCCAAAGAGAAAACTCTTTCTCTTCTCCACCCTGGGCCAGCCATGGCCTTTTGCACAAATCCATCTCCTCTTTCCATTCCCAGATCTCAGTTCCTAGATTTTGGATGGCTTTCAGGTTAAAGCCAGCTATCATGGGGCTGGAGGCACATGCACATTCAGCTCATGGCTGGCCAGAGGGAGGACTTGTGTTGGTGGCACTGTGAAGTCCCCCTCTCTGGAGACTAACTGCTGTAAAGTCGTGTCCAGACTTGGAAGTCCCCTTCTCCCTGCTCCCACCTGCCAGGATGCAGAAAGTGGGGAACAAGGCCTGCCACCCCAAGGACATTTCCCAGGAGCTGAGGGGATCCCCCCTGGAAAGAGGCTGGATCTGGGACTGACCTGGCTGGCTCAGGGTGACTCTCAGCCTCACTGCTCCTGCAAGTCAGGCTCTGTCAGGGAGAGAACAAATTCCAATGATTCACAACAGGCCTATGCATGGAGCTCAGTAGCAGTATGGGGAGCCAGACACCCTTTTCCAGCCCTCTCCCAGGTCTCATCATTTTATTGTGTGGACATACCTGCTGCATCTGATGGTCTCTGAGAAACATTAAATATTGCTGAGTGCTGAGACTTAATCTGACAACCAGCCCACAGAGAAGTGGCCACTCAGTTTGTCCAGCAGGTTCCCCTTCTATTTTAGAGTACCTGGAAACCAGTGAGGAAACTCCTGTCAAATGCCACATCCTTTGTATCCACCTTGTTGTGTGTCTCTGCAAGTTGTGATATTTCTGTTTGTCTCAAAAGTTATTTCACTTTGCAGTGTGATGTCTTGGATCAGAATTTGTTAAACTTCCTCCCAGAACAAGAACACTCAGAAATTTATAAGATGCTATCTTCTTGTATGCTTATGACAGATTCTGCCTCATCGGATTACCTAAAAAGTAAGTTTCATTTTATCTTCTCTAGTAAATGAAAAAAGCATGGGCAGGATAAAAAATCATCTCCCAGAAAGAGTTTTTTATGTGATGTGCAATAAAAAAATTAGGTTCATAGCCTTTCAAAAAGATCTTGCCTGGAATGACCCTTTGGTTCTATTTTTAAAAGGAACTCTTTGCCTTTATTTTACTAGGCTAAGACTACTTGTAGTTATGTTAATTATTAAATATCATATCATTTGAGACAGCTAAGGAAAATAGGTTAGCTGATGGAAATTGAGAGTTCGCCTGAGACAAATCACATCTTAATTGATATTTCAGCCTGTTCAAGTAAGATGTTGTTCAGAGATAAGCTAATGTGGCATACCTTTGGTCTGCCTTACAGTCGAAAAATGCCTCTAAAACCATTGTAATTCTTTTCCCAATTGAATTTTGTTTTTCTTAGAAATGTTTTTACTTCCCCAGCCTTACTCACTCTGGGAGGTAAGATGTAGAAAACCAGAAAACACATGATAATGTAAGATGTACAGCTGCTCAGTCTTCTGTATCGTACAAAACCTGCGGCTGATAGCTAATACGCCAAAGTTAATTCAATAGATATTTTGAAGTAATTAAGCACAGTTTTCCAACACAAGATACAGAACAGCTGTGTGTTGTGAGGAGCCGAAATAGAAAAAAGCAGCAAGTGAAGGACCCAGTTCTCTCTGTTGCTGCACCAAGGCTATGGTTGTGTAACTCCTGTGATGAGGTGGTGTCAGAGATGGGCAAGTTGATCTCCAAGGCTGTCCCCGAGCTGCAGGCACGCTTGTGCACAGCCCTGAGCAGCCTGCATCCCTGCAAGGCACTTCCTTGCAGAGCCTCTGGTCCTGCAATCTGTAGCACATTGGTGTTTAGGACTCCTGAGTGGTACCAAGCTGCTCTTGTGCCACCAGTTGCAAGATTGGGGTTGGAAGACACCTTTGGTTGTGTTTAGCTAAAATAGTATATTTATTTCTTCTTCTTCTTCTTTTAACAATCCAGCTGACAATGAACTAGAGTTTTATTGTCATCTTCTGAGAGGAAGTTTGAACCCAAAGGAATTTCCAACATATGAATACATAAAATTTGTAGGAAATTTTCGGTCTTACAGCAATGGTAAGCTTTAATTGTTGTATAAATGTTACTTTAGCTGTGTAAAATAAAATATAAGTATTGCTCCTTTGAACAAGAGAGGGTTTTAACTGACAGAACTATTTTTAACATTACGGGATAAATTTTGCTTCACACGGATCTCATGGCTGAGTTGCAATAGCTGGATGAATACATGTGATGAGTGAAATTGTGTTAGTTGCTTTTGTTACTGCCCTTCACTTGCAGTGATCCTGGACTCTGGGTAAGTTTGCAAGTAATAACAGATTTAGAGGAGGGTTTATTTGTGCTCATTAATACTGTGTGCTAAGACCCCACCTATTAGCAAAATTATAATCTTGTTACCTTAATCTGCTGGTTTACATTAAACAAAAATTCCATGCCAGAACTGATAACCTGCCAAATCTGTCTTCTCACCCTTCTCTGCAAAATCTCCGGGAAAGGCAGCAGTGCCACGTGGCATCTGAGCGGCTGAGGGCACTGCCACCTACCTCCCTCTCCAGCTGCCATTTTGCATTCTTCTCCAGCACTGCAGAACCCAATACTCTCAAAAAAAGGGAAGAAATGCAGTCAGCGTAGTCACTAATGCACCACAGTCAGTCCAGAGAAACCATCTTCCAAGGAATGAAGAGCAGATTTCCACCTCACCCATTCTCTAACAAACAGATTGCTGCATGGCCATTAGTGTCAGAAATGAAATACTCTTTTATTACTTTCCTTCTCCTGCCTGCCCAAGTTTGCTTTAGTTACTTGCCTGACTGAACTCGAGAGTGGCATTTCCAAAGTTGCTGGTATTGTTCCAAATAGGTCATCCTCTGCAAAAAAATTCCCCACCGTGCTTTCCAAAAACTGCACGCCACACTGTGAAAAAAAATGTCCCTGTCCCCATTTAACTTTCTGCTTTTGCTCCACATGACTAGAATAGAAACCTACGTGCAGGATGGAGATATGTATTTCTTGTTTGGTGCCATCTGATTTGAAGCTCTATTTGTATAAAAAAATGTAGCTGCCTGTATGCTTTCTAGTTTGAATGAAATGAAATGTGCCTGCCTGACAGACGTGCACACCAAGCTGTTCTGTTTTCTAGAGCAGAAACCGGATTTCAGGTGCTGACTCATAAGGATACATTTCTACCAGGGGAATTTCTGATCCATTTTCTTCAAGGATTTTCAGCCCTTCATTGTGGCATGACATTAATATTGCCCCCTTACCCGTTAGGATTTCACATCTCAGCAATTTTATCAGTGGCTATTTCTCAGAAGAATGATAAAACTTACATTACAGATATCTTCCCTAGCTTAATGCATAGAAACTAAATGGGAACATATTGATTTCAGAAGGCACCAAATCATTTTCTAAAGACCCCATCTTAATAGCTTTCAAAAAAGTCATGTGCTTTCCTCTTCACATTTTTTTTCCCCCTTTGTGCCACTTTTTTCTAAATCTTCCACTTTATTTTGTCTCTTCCACTTTCTTCCCAGCTCTGCTGCAGTCTGACCTTCCGGTTGACAGGGAGGGGCAGCTTTAGCTTGGCTCTGTGAGATGGTACCTCCTGGCCTTCTTGCAGTCTGACTTCAGTTTTGCCAGTTCAGTGCAGAGCCTGATGGAAATGCCTCACCTGTGCATGTCCAGCACTGCTCCCCTTTGGCTGGGAGTCACCCCCTTGGCTCCTCCCAGCAAAAGTGGAAGCAAGTGCACTGTTCTCACATGTAGCAGCAGCAGACTGTTTGCTTGGGAGCTGATACCCTTGGGTCACAAGGTGAGCAGCCAGAGGAGGGTGCAGACCTCTGAAAGGGCTGTCCTTGGATCCACTGGGCTCTGAGCAAGGCACAGGAGAACCATCAGCTCAAGTGAGCCCCCTGTGAATGCTCCACCCTTTGGGGAAGCTGCCCAAGGGCTGGGGGCAAACAAGCACCTGTGCTTTGGCACAGGTACTTGTGGTACAAACAACTAAGAGCATCTGGTGGGTGCAGTGGTGGGCTGGGTTCCTGCCTCTGCTTGGCCCACAGTTATCAGGCACCATCCCCCAGCCCATGCTCCTCAGGGCTGTCACCTGTTGGACCTGACAGTAATGGCCCTCTTTTCCTCCTGTTAAATAAATACCCATTCTCCAGTGATCCATCCTTCAGGTGTGAGGCCAGGTGGGCAGGAAAGAAAGTGATGAGAAGGGTGGTGGGAGACACACATATCACTCAGGACAGCATTTGTCCTGTATGCATAGGATCAGCTGGCCCCAAAGCTTGCTTTTTGGAGGTGTTTGTGAAGGAAGGATTCTAAAGATAAGAAAAGAGTTAGCTGGGGGAGAAAGACAGAAATTGCAAATTAGGCTTAATTAGCAGGAGACATTCCTTATGAATGTACTGAAGAATGTTTTTCCCTGTAGCTTTTCTCAGCAGTGGAAGTGTGAGCATGTTTTTACACATGGGAGACTGATACAGGATGTTCTTTAAATACAAATCCTGCAGTTCCTTTTTAGCCACCCAATGCCAACTCCTACCTTTGTTTCCAATGGTTTGCTGAGCATACTCTGAGCCCACTCTGCCTGCGTGTTCCTGCCACAGGGATGCCCGAGCCTCTGTGGCCAGGAAAGTTCTTTTATCCCTGGGCAGGTTATATTCTATCACGATGCTTAGCTATTCTATTGTCATTCATGTAGAGTCATAGCAGCAACAGCCCAAGTAAATCTGTCTCCATTCCTTCTCATTTAACCTTTGCTGATGTTTTTAAGACCTGGTAGGTCCTTCTTCACCCACTTTAACAGAAATGTCATTGTCTTTACTCTATTTCCACATAACCTTTTATGTAAACTCCTTTGAATTATCATCTCCTTAGGCTTATTTTATTATTGTTCATTGCTCAAACAGTGTTGGTGCCTGGGGCAAGGAGGTCATGTGTGTGAGTTCCCAGTTACCTCCCTCCTCCTTCATACCTTCTCCGTTAATCGCATTGTGACTTATGGCTGAGAACATCATATAGGGATGGGTTTGAATGGATTAATTTGAAGGATTAGAAAGCCAGTTAGGGGCTTAGCTGCTCTCCCTAACTTTCGTGGGAGCTCTGGGGCTTTAAAGGCTCTTTTACTAAGATGCCAAAGATAATTTCTTTCATGATGAAGGAGAACAAATATCTGATATCTGCCAAGGTGACCTGTCACCAGAATTGCTGACAGGGAGCCAGATCACATGCAATCTACATTGAACCCTTGAAACTCCCACAGAGGAGCAGTCACCAACATGTTCGCTGATCCCAGAAGAGGCAGGGACATGCATGTACAGGGCCCAGAAATTGCCCAGGAAAGCTCTCTCAGTTCACAGCAGGTATTCAGTCTTTAAGGAGATCACTGTCCCTGGAGCTCCGGGGGTCAGCTATAGCTGCGGGCTGGAGGAGCTGCCCAGCCCAGTGCCAGGGTTAGCAAGAGCATGCATGCTTGGACTGGTCCTGAGGAATCTGTAGTCTGCAAGGCCTCCTGCAGAACATTTCTGCAGCTGTATCTGTACCAGGGATGTGACATGAGCTGCCTGCACATGAGTGAATCCCCGTTGCATTGGCCGTGCCCTAGCGAGAGCAGCTAAACAGCAGTGCAAGCTGTGCAGAGCTCCTGCATGAGTCACTGGCTGTGCTAAATCAAATACAAGAGATTTGATTTTCCATTTGGGAGGATTATATAATCATCATTAATTAAGCTTCAATGAGAAAAGCGGGACTGTAACCTGATGTGAGGATTCAGTAGTCCCATGAGAGGAAAAGAGATGGCCCATGGGCTGCTTGGATGAGGAAGGTGGATCTCCTTTTTCTTCTGTGAGAAATGCCTACTTGCTGTCAGATCACCAGGGTTGTTCTTCTTTTATTTGCAAATAGGAACTCTGTGCAGTATTTTTATATATTTCAGGTTCTGGGTCTGTAGCCTGGATTTTAATGAGAGACATGAATGTCTGCAAATACCTGAGGGAGCCAAGGGCATTACTGTACCTATTGACCAGTAGTGTCTGGTAAGAGAGAGAGTCCTATCAGCATCAACAATGAATAACAGAGTGGCTCACATCCAGTCTTGCCTGAGGGCTGAGGGGGAAGGCAAGTAAGAAAGGTAACCCTCCCCAAAAGTCCAAGGAAGTGCTCAGCTCCTGGTATTCAATGTCAAATCAAGTGAGAATAAATTATTTTTAAAAGCCACTTTATAGATCACTTTGGTAAGTAATGATAAGATGGGCTGTGAAAATAGTTTGTACATTTGTAAACAAAGATCTCTCACGATTTTATATCCAAATATTGTTTGTCCCTGGTATCCTCTTTCTGAAGGGACACACTTGCTTAAAAACTCCCGAAAGGGACAAAAACAGAGTCCAACCTTTCAAAGATTTAACCAATATTAAAAAGGACCACCAGAATCTTTTAAGTGATAGATCTGTCCTTTCATCCAAAATGCCTGAAGCTTTTCTCTTGAAGAAGAAGATAAGCATTATGTGAAAAGAGTTCCTAATCAAGTAATGTAATATTATAGTGGAATTTAAAATTGTGCAATTTTGTTCCAAATTACATGAAAACTCAGGAAGTATCTGGTTACTGAATGCTAACAATATCAGGTACTCTACCGTTAGCTGATACATCCCTCAGATATAACAATAAACATCATGAAAATTACTATGTTGAGGAGAAAAAAAACCTTTCAGAAAAACTAATTGCATCTGAATTCATTTTTAAAAGAAATAAACAGTTCATACAGAAGATACATTGATCTTGAGCCTCCGTAAGTATAATATTTAAAACATCTGAAACAAGAATAACTCAATCCAAAATGAATGTTTTGATCAGAACCAACAGCCGCATATTATTATTTGCCATTAACAATAGAAGCTGCAGCTAACAATATGCAGCACTCATGCTAGGCTCTCTAAGCAAAGAAAAGACACCATTCCTGTCCTAAAGAATCTGCTTGGGATTCATATCAACGCAGGATGGCCAGGGGAGACACAGGAAGAGGAAAGAGGAGAGAGTAGATCAAAGCGGACAGGTGATGTATGGACACTGTCACTGTTACTCATCTACACAGCTACTGAGAGAAGTCTGCTTGCCTCCAACACTTTTAGATTTCTTCATTATCTCTATTAATTGCCAAATATTCTGTTTATCTGAGGTCTGAATTAATTTATATGAAACAATTTTGATTTTATTCTGGTCTATTTGGCTTGTGTTTTTTGAAAACATTGTTCAGTTTGTTTGAGAGTCACTAAGACTGGTTCTTTAAACAATAATATCTCCTGAAAATGTAGGAAGGAGGGATTTCTTCATTCAAATGGCATAAGCAGGAGGTTTGCTATCTTAGGAAGATTATGTTTTACACATTCCAAGTTGAAGTAAGATGACCGAGTAACTGACTGCTGTACTATTATTAACTGAATAAAGTGGCATCTGGGGTTTTTTAAACATGTTTTCATTCATTTAGTGTGGCATATTCTCTATCCCTAAGGATGAAAATCCTTTTGTCTGTGATAGTGAAAGGTTTGGTTCCTTGAGTATATTATTTATTTGTAACATTCTGTCCCTAGTGTCCTGGTCTTGAAAAAAAAAATATTTCTGTATTGGTAAATCAGTTTCTTTGTATCTTATGAGATATTTGCAGATATTTAATACTTCTACAAAAGAATTTTGTGGTACTCTAGGAGCAGCAGGTGTGATAGGTAACCAGAAAAACTATGAAAATTCACACTAAGGAGCATCAGCTGGCTGATATATATGACACAACTGTTACTCCTTTCTGATTATGTATTTGTGTTTGTCACATGACCTTCTGATTCCTTACTTGAGATATTTTGTCTCGATCATTTAATTGTGAAACACACAAGCCTTCATTTACCCAAGCCCATATGTTTATGGCCAGCCTAACATTTTCATTTCTGACAAAAGCACTCCAAGCCTTATATTTGACTTAAAAATGTTAATATCACCATAGCCTCAGGCTTGATCCTATAACTTTTCTGTTCCACTATTTTCCTGTGGTGCTCTCAGAAGGTTTGCTACTGAACTTTGTTACCTCAAGATGTTGTGTTTCTTTTAAAGAGACTTGGAAAATCATAAAGAATGATTTTTCAGAAGGCTTTTTTAAAAGGTTATACCAGGATTGTATTTTTTTCAAA
This sequence comes from Thryothorus ludovicianus, assembly GCA_013397245.1. NCBI lineage: Eukaryota > Metazoa > Chordata > Aves > Passeriformes > Certhiidae > Thryothorus > Thryothorus ludovicianus. Next base: position 852,168 of record VZTB01013193.1, read on the forward strand.
GATTCATCTAAGGATCTCTTTTTTTAACTACACTTCAAAATTCATCAAGCACAAAATGTTGAAATTCACTGACCAGCTGCAAAAGGAGAGCAAAGCAGGCTGTGCAGATAGAGCTGTGGAAAGAAAAGATACCAACAATCTAAGTCAGGCAGCAAAATAATTTGGAAGCAAATGTGAGTGGTTTTTTTCTTTCAGTTATTGTAGTTGTCATTTTCAGATGGAGATGTACTTGACAATGTAGTGGCTACCTGCCTGCATCATTGAGGCTTTTAATGCTTTGGACTTTGTCAAAGGCAGCTGAGTTTGAGATGGCACAGTAGCTGTTCAAAGACAGGATAACATCCAGCCAGGCCAGCTCTGTCTCATCTCTTTGGGCTCATTCATTCACTGCTGCTTAAGTTCATCATTTCCAAAAGTTGTGAGGAAATCCCAAATTACTGCCTAGCTATCCTACACAATAATTATTACGCTCTTACTACTGCATTTACCTGTTGGAAATATAATCCTGTTTTGTAAATGCCACATTCAGGGATGTATTCTGCTCTCTTCTAAGTAAATGCCACATTCAGGGATCTATTCTGCTGTCTTCTGGGAATATGTCTCAGGCTCATGGCTGTTTACATCCAACAGCTGACATAAAAAAGCCATCTGCTCTCTTTGGTGTGACTCAGTCTCCATTTCTTCTACAACTGGTGTCATATGCAAGCCCGTGGTTTGCTTACTGGGTTAACTTATCGTACTTGTGTTTTGGAGCTTAAATGTGCTTCTCTTATTTTCATATCTTAGAGCCCAGACTGCAAGAATTTGCTAGTGATCTTGGCTATTACAGAGAGAAACAGCCCCACGGACTTCAAATGTCACAACATGCTACATAGCAAGCTTGGAAGTAACTTTTCACAATGCCTGTAATGTGGATTTCTGGCATTCCCATTAATTTTGAAACGGGACCAACTACAGAAATCAACAAACTTGCACTAAACAATAATATCAGAGATGGACCAATAGCTCTTTACTTAAGCTACTTGTGTGTCCTGTAGAACTTAACTCTTCTTTTTTTCAACTTTTTGAGTTAATAATCACATAGAAGCCCACATATGTACACATAACCCAGGCTCAGAATGGGAACACATATTCCTAGGGAGGTCCGAGAGCACGTGTGCTCTGCTGGTGAAAGGAGGAGAATTTTGCCTGTATTTTTTATCTGTATATCCAGTTAGCCATGCCCTCCAGTCTCGACTATAAGAGAGGACTTGATCTCTGTGGATGTTCATGTCTGTGCTGTTTTCTCAGATAAAGAACTTTTCTTTCCCTTTTTGGTGTCATATATATACACACAGTGGCCTAAACCAGTTAATCACAGGTGTGAATTCCACTCAGCATGCTTACTTTTCAGTTTCATACCCTGTTATCCTTGTTACCAGTAATCCATCAATATTTTAAGGCTTTTAATAGGTTGAATTGGGTTCCAAATGCCCATGTAATCACTTGAGACTTCTTCCATCTCTGCAATTTGCGGTAGTGAATGAAATCCCAGTGCAGAAGCACCCCAGGATAAAAATTGCTAGTTATCTTCTCCCCAGATAGATACAAAACTCTTCAATTTCACAGTAATGCTTTGCCCTGTGCAGAAGAGACAAACTGTTGGAAACTTCATGAAGGTGGATATAGGGGCCTTATATTAAGGAAGGAGAGTTTCATATTAGTATTAATCCCTATTAGCATTAAATTAGCTCATGTTGGTGAACTCTGGCTGCTAGAGAGGACCTTCTCTGGCCCCATGGGAGAAAGTTGGCTAGGCAGGGCAAGAATCCAGCCCAGTTCCCACTGCAGCCTGGAGCACTGTTTTCTTTCATAGCTGTGGGAGTGGGATTACTGCCTCTAAACAGCTTGAATTTGGAGGAATAATTTACATTGTGTCATTTTAAGACGGGACTGTGGGCTAATTTACAGCAACACGTGCTTTTTGCAATATATCTCTGTGGCAGGAGGTGCTAGTGGGCTCTCAAAGCAGCTGGAGCCATGCAATCATGAAAGACACAGGTAAAAAGCATACAGAAAATGGGTAGCCACAACACACACAGTTTTTCCCTCTGCCCAGTGTTGGAGACAGCAGCCATCTGCAGATGTGCCCATCTCTGGAAGCCAGTGCCATACATGGGGTCCCTTTTCCTCTTCTTTAAAGCAAGGATAACTTGAGCATACTGGGGACAGTTCCTTGGATGCAGAAGGGGAAGGCATTCTTCAGCAGCTGAGAATCGCAAGCATCCTCTCGCTAGCTCGCTGACGCCTCGCTGGCTGTGGGCCCCGGTGTTTTGCCACTGATGACTTGACGAACCCTCTGCAGCCTCCTCCTTTGCCAACACTTTTTTTCACCAAATCATGGAAGTTACAGCACTAGGCATACTGCAGCATATAGTTTTTTTTCCCTTGTGAGTGGTGAAAAAGAGCAATTGGCTGCGTGGGGTTTCTTTCCAGAAAACTGGTTTATGCTCTGTAATAAGGTTTGGTCTTATTTTTATCAGGATTAACCTGTAAAATTCATACTTGAAATTAAGCTCTGATGCCTTTCTGCCTAACATGACTGACTTGGATTTAAATATATGCATATCAGCTTTTAAAGCTTTTAGAGCACTTCTCTGAATAAAAATAGTATTAGTACACTTGGAGTGTGCAAAATATTCAGGGAGAGCAAATCTTATATGAGGCATGACTCCAGGTCCCATTTTTTTCCTAACTAGTGCCTAACTCCACTTGCAATGGCTTTGATGAGGCTGTCCCAAGGGCTTACAGAGCATCCCCGGGAAAGCAGATCTGCTTTGTAGCGACTGTTCGTTTGGCAACGCCTCAGTTTTTAAAGGTAAGTGCTCACTCTGGGTCCCCTGCATCTCAGAACTTCTCAACAAACTTTGAGATGGGGTGACACAGAAGGTTCTTAGTTTTGCTAATTGAATGGATTACAGATATCACATTTCATGCATAAAAATCCAGTGAAGAGGATTATCAGTGCAAGCCAGGATCTGTGGAAGCAGTGTCACTTCTGCCCCCATAGCACAGGAGACAGTAACCTTCCTTGTAATAGCAGTGGCAATGTCGCTTTGGAATTTGGTTCCTCACTGCTGCTTTCTGTTCCTGCAGTGGGACAATGTACAAAGGTCTCAAGGGTCTTTTCCAGGCTAGTTAATTCTGTGATTCTGTGATTTTGTGATACAGATGACCACCAACACTTTCATTTGTTCTCCTCAGCATCCTTGGTGGACTACTGCTTGTTGCCCTTCTCACAGATCCTGGAAGTAAGAGTTGCTTGTGGTTATGAGGATAGACAAACTAAGCTTGTGCCTAACACTGCTGTTCCCTAATTAACAAATGTGAACTACTGCATCAGGTGTCCTCTGCCCAGAGCTTAAGAGGTTTTTTCATGTAATTGAGATGTGACCAATATGAAATCACTGCTGCCTTGGCCTAGTTCCATTACTGCTCTGGCACTTGCAAGGCATTCTAGACTGATTCCTGACCCTGCTGGCAAGTAGAGTGCCTTCTGGGTAAGTGAAGACACTTCCCATTAATCTTAACCACAATAATCATATTAGCAGAATGGCTGGAGTTAAAGGTTCTCTGAGAACCCTAAAAGCAAATTCCCTTGTCTTTGGGTAGCTAGCATGTCAAAATAAACAGGGAAACAAAATGGACTACTTGTGGCAATGAGCTGCCCAGTGCTAGGGAGGAAGCAGCTGCTGAACAGCCCAGAGAAGAAGGCTTTAACTGCCACAAAGTCCTGAACACACATCAGTTCGTCTGAGTGACTCACTTAACTCCCACTCTTGACTTCCTACTGTAAAATGAATGTAAAATGTTTATCTGACTAGCTAAGGAGGACAGAATCAGCAGGTTGGTTGCACACAGCAGTGTTTGCACCTTGAATTTTACTGTATGTTTTTGGCATCAGCTTGGATTTTGACCTAAACTGGAGAGAAGGGGAGTGAGGAATTTAAGGTGTTTATGAAGCCTTTTGCCTCTGCACAGCTAGAGACTTCAAACAACTTCGTCAGCATTGATATGTATCAAAGAATTGCTTGATGGCAGCACACCTCAGCTTGTTCTCTGGTCCCAACAGGGTTTAAAACATCAGTGGTCTCCTCTGCCTGAGGGACAGCAGAGAGAGAAGCAGTAATGGAAATGATGGGGAGGTGTCACTGAGACCACAGCACGGGGGCAAGCGGCATCAGGGAGCAGGGGAATAGCAGCACTGGAGGCCAGTGGGCAGGCTGTTTTTACCAGTGAGGATGGAGACCCTCCTGCAGGAGAGACTTGAAGGACACAGGAACCTTCGATGCCACAAATCCAGAAAGCTGATGCTGGGAAGTTCCAGAAGCTTCCAGACTGGCTCTAGGCAGCTCATGGAGCTGCAGTTGCCCCTGCAGTGCACCCAGTGGGGGAGGAGAGGTTGGCAGAGGAGAGCTTGGAGTGGAGAGCGAGGTGGCCATGGGGCGTGCAGCCAGCCCCAGCCCATGCACAGGTGTGCACTGTGCTGCCATCCTTCCCTCTACTTCCTGCCTCCACCCAGCAAGGGACCACCACTGACTGCCTCCTGATCCTCATCTCTCTGGGGCAAGGCTGTACTGCCTCACAGCCAGCCCTGTGCCTTGCCTCACATAACTGACTTACTAATTACTGTGCTCACGAGCACTGAGGGCTCCTGTGAATCTTAAGGGCCATCTTGTTTGCTGTGGCAGTGAAGTGCAAGGCAACACTGACCCCTTTTACCCACTGGACAGGTCCCATGCAGGCTGGCTGCATGAAAAGGCATTTACTCCTCTGCAGCTACTGAGGGAGAAGAAAAGTGCCCCCCTTTCTCAGAGAGCTTGGAGGGCAGACATCCAAAAGGACCAAGGGTGGTGGGTATCTTTAGTAACACAGAGGGAGGGAGTGAAGCAAGACATGGCAAGCCCTGGTGGGATCTGGAACAGGCTGGATACTGGGAAAGCCCACGGCCATCACACCCCAGGCACTGCTTCAAAGCCAAAAAAGTTTTGGCACCCTGAGGTACAGTCTCAGCTCTGAAGTACAAGTGCATTACAAGTTCTTCTCCCTATCTCCTATAAAAAACGTTGGCATTGATAAATACAATGCTCTCTGGAATGGCCAGAAGATGGGTGAATCCTCTGTTTTCTCCTCTTATGCACCATGTATTTATAGCTAACAAAAGCTAGATGAAGCAGAGGGGTGAAGCCTCAACTCTCAGTAAGTCAGTTTTCTCCACTGGACAGGAGATGTGCATCGTAGAAGAACCTCTAGAGGAATTCACATCAAGACACAGTCTGGAGTGGAAATTTTTATTCCTGGATCACAGGTTGGTGACAAGAAAAGCCCTGCTGGTTGTTTGGTGCTTTTCTGCTACTATTTCACAAGTACAGTTCTCTCAAGTAGTGTTCCATTTTGTGTCTAAATCTCCTGAACAGGAGGGCTGCCACTGAAATTCCTACAAAAGCTGATGTTTACTATTTTGCATTTACTTTTGCTTTTATTTTTAATGGGCTTTTAAAACAAAAGGACTCTGTTTCTTCAGCTGAATTTGTGATTAGCTTGTTCTTCCTTCCTTTAAAATTATCAACAGACCAAAGTCTGTCACATGGCAAAATGAGCTAATTATTATACAGCTGCAGAAATCCTTCCTTCCAAATCCAGTCATTGATTGCGTGTGTGCAATTCCCACTGAGTTATGGAGGGAAAGTCTATGCTGGCCTGAGGCATCTGTGCTGGCAAAGGTACAAAGCAAGTGCCTCAGCATGCCACAGATGAGCTCTCCAGGCACCCAGAGGAAAGCAGCACAGATGATTTCCTCTCTTATCCCCCCATTCCCAGCAGATGATGGCTTCCAAACACCTCCCCACGCATTTTCCCCTGTATAAGGGCTGCAGGAGCCATCACAGAGCCCCTGACCAACCAGCAGCCAGGGAACAGCTCCCTCACAGCAGATTCCTGTGTAAAGGTCCCTGAGAAGCTGGACTGCTTTCCACAATCACATTTTCCCTGAAGGAGGGATGTTGTCACAGTCTTGTCCTGGTGGGATGGTGCCTGCCAATATTGCTGTGCCTGGCTGGGTATCCCAGGCTCAAGGTGGGGGAAAGTCAGGATCCAGCCCCCTGAGATGAGCAGCTGTACACTGCTAAGTGAAAGTAGATCTGGGCTGTTTGTATCTCTGCATCAAGATGCAGAACTGCTTGTTCTGTGTTTTATGGACTCATGTTGTGCCCACTCGCAGGGCACCGCCGATTATCGGATACTTGCCTTTTGAAGTGCTGGGAACTTCTGGCTACGACTATTACCACATAGATGACCTAGAGCTGCTAGCAAGGTGCCACGAACACTGTGAGTATCTCACGGTCCAGGTTCCTGGGAAGTCACTGGGACACCTCTTTTCAGTGAAATGTTCTTTGGAAGGGGAGATTTGACTCTTGCTTCAGCCTGTATATCTTAGCAGGGCTGTAGCAGACTGTGGGCACTGCAGCTGATTGGCATCTGGGACAGACTTACCAGGCTCTGAAAAGTACAGTTTTGCCTTCTGTATCCCCAGTAGTAGTCAGTGAGACTACTTTTTTTTAATGGATAAAGTATGCCAGATTTGCCCCCTGTTCTATTAGTAAAGAATATGCAGAAATAATCTTGCAATTCTTGTGGATTATTTCCCCTAATGATGTTCACTGTGTATTTGGGATTAGCTGTGATTATTTAAATATGGTCTATTAGGTTTAATTGAAAAACCCTTTCACTAAGTAAAGAAAATAAGGCAGTGCTTTTCAAATATTTGCTTACAGTACTGTCTGTAACATCTCAGCTTACCACCTCTGCCTGTCTTGAAAGTACATGTCAACATTTTTATATGTTGACATTGAAATACAGAAAGGCTAAATGTTGGGAAGTTGTTGATGTTTGGGAACCCCTTGAAAGCACCAGGGGGAAAAAGCAGAGATTAATTTGGTTGGTGAATCTTCAAAACCTTCAGTACACCCTGGTTTACTGTAGTTTGAATTCTTGTCAGTCTAAATTCTTCTTTCAAATTATTTTTGTCTCTGCACAGTGTTATCTCCTATGCTTACCTTATTCTAAATGCATCTGCACACAATACTTATCTTTTCAAGCATTTTTATCCTGTACTTTTCTGCTCTAGAACTTAAGATGATCACTCTTAGAAAATAATCCCAGGTGTCTAATTAAGCAGTATGTGATCAGCACATAAAGCAGGGTGGGATCTATGTTTAAATTGTAGTGGACACTAATTCATTAGTGTCCAAACCTAAGGTTAATTGTACTGTGTAGGAATGTGCCATCCAAAGTGTCAGAAAAAGATACATACTAATCATTATGATTTTTGTTCTGTCAGAAGGCTGAGAGGAGCACTTACTCAAAATTGGTGCTTATACTCCTGTCTACCTTCGACAGATATTTTTGCCACTTTTTTTTTCACATTTCATGTCATTCTCATGTGGGAAGTTGTGCTCCAAGCTGTGTGTATTTTCTGCTGGCAGTGATGCAGTTCGGCAAGGGGAAGTCGTGCTGCTATCGATTTCTGACCAAAGGACAGCAGTGGATCTGGCTCCAGACCCATTACTACATCACCTACCACCAGTGGAACTCCAAGCCAGAGTTCATTGTGTGCACACACATGGTGGTAAGGTATGGAAAATCCTATCAACCGGCCGGGACATAAAAGACAGTAAGACTGAAGCATCCTCATATCTGCCAGCATTTTCTTTTAAAAATATAACATCATTTGCATAACAAAAAACTTAAACCTGAACTTTCTGAAGGAAATAGGGTAATTATAGAAAAATTATCAGGCTGAACCTTAGTTTATGTTAAGCTTAATTTTTTTTTTCTTTAGGGGCAGATGAACTATGGTATTTCTCCATTTTGTGCAAGAGTAGAGAGTTCCTTTAAATTTTCTCTTCTTCTAATCCTTAAGTTGTTTTAAAAGAGATTTGTAGAAGCTTTTCAGTGAAGTCATAAAGTGGTGAGATATGTACTTCACCTTTTTATATAGTTCTTTAATATGCATCTCAACTTCAAGAAGAACAGAGCAAAAATTAAAACACTCTCAAATGTTATTCAGTAGCATTTGACTTAAGTCACTTTTCAGATGTTCATTTAACCTGTAAAATGTACAGTAATTTGTTCCTCTACTCTCTTAAAGCACGTTTAAGAAATATAGCAGTTCCATGTCAATAGATAGAATTGTATTTTCCATTCAGTTATGCAGATGTTCGGGTGGAGCGGAGGCAGGAGATGGGCTTGGAAGAAGTGTCCTCAGAGGTTGTGTCCTCAGCACTGAAGGTACAATGAGAAAAGTTTTTTTCATGAATTTATGTAGTCATCACAACTTGCTCCTATGTTAACATCACCAAAGACTTCCGCATTGTCTTTCTCCAATGTTGGTGGATTCTCTCAGCTTCAGAACTCACTGCTCACTTGAACAATTTTGACATAAATTAGATGAGTTTATTAAAGAATAAACCTGGAGATCAGTAACAACCACAAATTAAGTGGAACATGGGCAGGGGCAGTGGGAGATATCTCAACTTTTCCTTGGCATGGTACTACAGTTTAAAAGATTCATTTGGACAAGTTCTGGCAATCAGCCCTCTTGGCTACCTCTCAGTGATCTCTTGAGGAAAGACAGCAAAGCTCATCCTCAGTGCACGGCCAAGTGTCTCACAGAGGTTGCAGTTGCTGTCACATCCAACTGAACACAAAAGAAAGATTCAGAAAAACATCTGAAGGCACAAAGTGACTATGGCAGTAGCTTGCTATTTATTTCTAACTCAGTGATAGTTGTTTGTAAAATGCATTAGTTTGATGCTGTTTGGAAGGGGCATTGATGCCTTTGTCCAGGTCTTCTGCTGGCCTACCTGAGATTAGTTCTGCTCAAGTCATTTCAGGTCTGCCAAAGAACTGGTGTGCAACCATTACTAAATTTCAAAATGCTTTACCTCTGACAGATGCAATAGCTATTCCCCTTTTCTGGTTTGTTTTAGGACAGTGGTGCCAGCTTGGATCCTGAACAGCACTTTAATGCACTTGATATTGGTGCCTCAATCCTCAGCGCTAGTCGGACACCCTCAGTATCATCCAGGAGCTCACCAAAATCTTCCCACACACCCAAGTCTGACCCAGCATGTGAGTGGCATTCCGGATTATTTTTAGTTTAGCCAAGTTAAAGAATGTGTGCTTATATGCTACAGCTGCTAATTTAACAGTAAAATATGAGGTATTGATGATGTGCACTGACAAAAGCTGAAATGGTAATGCACAGGAGGGAAGGCTCTAGCACAACCACCTAAATGCTGGAAGATGAGCAGTGGGATTAGACGTGAAATGTGCTGTTTCAATCTGTTACAAAAATGAGGATTTTGTCTTTAGTTTTGAGGGCACCAGTGTGAGCAATATGAGACTTCTCTAAACTTACATGAGTAGTAACAGCCTGTGAGTGACTCTCCTCTGGCCAAGATTTAGGATGCTCCAGTGTTGACTTGAGTATACTCTTTCTGCTTCCTGGTCTGGAAAAAAAGCCAATGAGCTAACTTAAATTTACAGTTATTTGGCCTGTATAAAGGGAGTTCCAGCTGCTTTAGAACAGTTCATGGGTCCTTTTATACTGCTCATTGGAGCATAGAATCATAATCTGTCTCATTTACTTTTATCTTTGCCCAGACCCTCCTTATCACTTTAATTTTATTGCCATTGAAGTCAGGAAGAACAGCCCTGACTCCCACTGAAGTTTAGCCAGGCCATTACAATTTCTACCCAGGGCTTGTCGTATTACCCACTTCAAACAGGGCTGATTTCCAGCATGTAAGATCTCACTGGTACTTTTCTTGCAGCTACACCAACAAAGCTGATGGCAGAGTCTAGCACTCCCTTGCCAAGGACGCCGAGCGCACAGCAGGATTTATCCGTGCATAGACTCAGCCAGCCTACTGCTCTTCAGGTAACTTCCCAAGGAATCATGGAAACAGGCAGAGGGTGTAACAGCATGTGCCACATACACAGCTTAGCAATTAAAAACAACTTCCACAGAAGCCACGGCATTAGAAGAAACCTAAAATTTAAAGGAGCCAAACTTATAAATAAAGTTTTGGTTTGTTTTGTTTTTAACCTAGGTTTCTTTGCCTTCTCAGCTTCCATGTGAGCTTCTCCCACAGCAGTTGCTGCCTCAAGCAACTCTGCAAAATCAGCCTGCACCTCTGGCACAGGTTAGTTGGGGATTTGGAAGTGGAATAGGTCACTTGCTTATCTCCTGATATTTTCTCATTTTGGGGCTTTTAGGTTACCTCTCTAGTAACTAAAATCCCCAAATCCAAACTCTCAAACAATTAAAATATTGTGGGAAAGTAATCTGAATTGTGCACTTGTATGTTTAAACATATAACTGCATGCAGGTGTTCAGAAGCCCAGATGCATGTAGGTTCAGGTGTGCACTATCTATTTCACTGGAGGACAAAAAACAGATGGAAAAAGATTTTTCAATGTTTTCTTTTCCCATCAAGATCAAATTGACAATGAGAATTAAAACCAAAAACTAGCAGAGACACCTAGTCCTGCTAAAAACACCTGTTTGGCTGTGCTGGTGCAGAACTAGCCAGCAGTAAAGGACATGCAAATTTAACAACACCCATTTTGTGAGTGTGCCAGTAACAGTGAGGATGCCACTGAAGACAAATTTCAGATTCCTCCAATCTGTTAACCCATATCACAAAAGTGGGTGATGGCCCCAAAAGTCACCTCAGGGTTTTGCAGTGGATTTTGAAGAAGCAGATTTGTTCCCTGCACATTGTTTTTCTCCTGTGGTCCTGTTGTGATGATTTCACCCCATCATCCTCTGATTTTAGGAATGACAGAGTATTGCTGGACCTAGACTGCATCTACCATTGATACCATATACTCTCTCACAAGATCCCAGAATTTGTTTCTGTAGCACATAAAACATACAAAGTCCTGAGGATCCTGGCTTTAAAATAACAAATTCTCATTTATCTTCCACGTTTAATATTCTTTTCATGACTCCACGCTAGCATGCAGTGAATAAACAGCATATCAATTATCTGCTCTGAGCATTCATTTTCTTTTGCAGATCCTTCTCTCCGTTATTCATTAATGCATTTTCAAACATCAATTAGTTTATGTATTATAAGCCTCCGTGTGTTTTGACTTTTTTCTACCACCCTTTCTTCTCCATCAAAGCTCTTTGTGAAGAGAGGCTTTCCAGTTGTTTACCAAGAGCTCTGCTGCCTTGTCCCTTCCCAGTAAAGGGCTCTTACTGGCACACCAGCTGTATTTCTTTTCTGAAAAATTAAAGAGTGCTGTCCAGCCACTGGTTAGGCCTCTATGGGCCACCTCATTCTTGGTGAAAGGAAGAGGGCTGACTCGAGTCTGTCTGTTGCTGGCAGCCCTCTGGCAGCAGTCACAGCAGTGCTCCTGGCGAGGCTCAAGATGAAGCTTGATGTGGAGCAGGGAAATTGCAGCTAAGGCTGCTGATGTTCACACTCCATAGCAAAACTCTTGCAGAGAGTACCAGATCTCCACACACTTGGGTGATTTTCAAAAACTGTTATGAATATTATGATACTATGCTGTATGTCCCACTTGAAAATAATTAACATGTCAGCCTACATCAAGATAATTAATTATTTAAAAGACAAAGGTGCCTGCAGCACTAGGTGAGTGAGGAATGAAACCAAGCACATGTGCATCCCACCAGGAACACTTCCTTGGCTTCTTAGCTGACCATTTCCCAGCAGTTTAGTGGCAGAACACAAGCTCATTGCTTGTAGAAATAGCGTGGCCAGGTGCCCTGCTGCCAGCTCACAAGGAGGACTGCACAGGTTTCTCCCTGCTGCCTTTCTGCCACTTGTCCTTAGCTGAAGGTGACTGATGGCAGGAGCTGAAAGGCCCTGGGTGTCCTTGTGGCTAACATTTTGCTACAGGGTGGCAGCAGCAGGGAAAACATTATAAGTGGCCACAACTGTGTCTGCAGTGAGCAGCTAGCTGCTGCCTCGGGCATCATCTGCTTGAACTTTGAGTCGTTTTACTTCCAGCAAAGGCTGTGATGGTTTTGTCTTCACTGAAATGTGATTCTAGCTTCTGCCTTGCTTGTGTGAATGAACAGACAGCACAATGTCACCCTAGATGTCACCTGAATGTAAATGGTTTACTTTAAACTAAGTGCTCCCAATTAGAATATTTGTTTGTTTGCCTTCCTCATTGTCATAAATTAAAATCCCCTACAACACAGCGGATGTTGATGACTGAATAATAATTAACACTAATAATCCGTTTGGGATTGAGCAGGTGTTATTCAGATGACAGAAAGAAAGAACAAGTTGTTTGGTGAGCTGCAAAACTAATGAAATCCAGTTTCCCAGGGGCTGTGCCTTGCAGGGCTGGTGCATGGAGCCAGCGTTTCCCACAGGAAAAAGGGATGAGTGGATCCCTCTCTCCTTTGCTTAGCTAAAGCTTTCATGAAGTTACAGCAATCTGGTATTTTTGACACTCTCACAACTCTGTTGAATGTCTCCAGCAAGAAACATGGCTCATCTCTTGGGCCAGAAGGACTGAAAGAAAGTTGGAAGGTAGGCAGAAAAGAAAGTTTTAAAGGAAACTGAGCAAAAAAACAAGTAGATTCTCTTTTCTTTACCCAGCTACCTATTGTCATGACACTTGTAGGAACAGAATGTCTTGAGACATGCATCTTTTTGTTCCTCACAGTTGAAATGAGGAACCATCCTGACAAACACAGGGTCATAAATTCCCTCCCCTGGCTGCTGCCCCTCAGCACCTGGAGAGAGGGACTAACCCTGGCACTCAGGGGAGAAAAACACCTGTCCTTGGGCATGGTCCAGCTGGTGTATTTCAAGTGCCCATGGTGGAGGAGAGGAATCGCAGCATGGAAGTGCCAGTCCCTCTCCCTGGGCTGTAGAGCCTCCCTGGACCATCACCAGCACTAGTGAGCCCCTCCCTACCAGAACATCTGCTGACATGATTACAAACGTGTCACTTTATTTTTTTTATTTATTTTTTTTAAGAAACAAGACTAAAATTACTGTTGTGGGTTTTGCTTGTTTGTTTTGAGGGTTTTTTTTTTTGCCTGCACTAACAAACCTTGATTAAACTGGTGCAACTATAGAGATCTCACAGGTTTAGTCTCCCATGTTTGACTGTATCTAGGAAGGTGATACTTTCTGTGTATTACATGCACTTTTCTAAGGATTCTGTGGACATTTGAAAATACCTAAGTGAGATGAAGAGCACCTTCAGCTGATGCCAATAACAGAGTTAAAGCTGGGCAGTGTTTTCTGTGGAATGTTTTGAGTTAAGCTCTTTTAATTTATTATACAATTAGAGATTTCTCCCTTAATTAGTAGAGCAGTTAATGATCTTGAGATAAATACTCTCTGGTGCAGGTCAATCACTGTTCGTGTCTCATTGTACAAAAACAATAGAAGCTCTGTAAGCACAGGGGTCATGGTTAGAGTTATCAACAATTTGGAGGTTAGAGTGGGAAAAGGAAAAAAGCAAAAGAGAAAGTTCCTTGTCTTCATCCGTAACAGCTTTCACTCCAGTATACCAGCTAATTGTTGATGTTAACCATATTAATACAAAAAACATGTGAAAAAGAGAACAAAAAGACAAGATGAATATGCTAAATGTAAGAATGTGCACAAAAAAATTAAGGAATAATAATTTAAAATCAACAGCAGTATATTCTTGTGTGCAACTTTACAAAGCAAATTCAAATTTAAAACTAAGGCCTGGAAATGTACTTTGTTTCTTTTTGAGGTATAAAGTGATTGTGAAATTACCTGGTTTAAAATTCCTTACCTTTATCAATTGAAGAAAATCAGGTTCCTTTCTCAAAGGGTCTTCAAGGAATTCACATGTTAATCAGAAGTCTGCCATCACCAAGCTGGGCAGTTAAAATGAATCTCTTTGCTAAAACTGGTTTTAATTCTTTTCCTAATAAGGATACTTTTAAAAACTTAAAAGCAGTCCTCACTAAAAGAGTTCATATGGAGATAATTAGATTACAGGACTTGTCTTTTTGAAAGATCCTTCTGTACAGACCCAGGTTAAAGCAAGAATTAGCTGCATCACGTCTATGATCTGTTGCTCATAGCATGATTCCACTCCTGAAATCAAGATGCCTGGGATTCTTCAGAACCAAAAGCAAGCTGGGCTACAGCAAGCAGCACTGGATTCCCCTCTGAGTCACTTGTTCTTAGTCCCAAACATCTGAGGTTTTTGCTCAACCGTTCATCAGGTTAATTCTTTATACATGGACAAGAAAGAAAGAAAGAGACCCTGCTCTGGCTTCTCCTCTGTAACACCAATTCAAAGTAACACGAACTTCCCTCTGTGGGGTTTGACACCATTTTCCTGCTCTGGGAGAGGACGGATGCAGGTGATGGCAGTGGCTGTTTGCAGGGACAAGCACCATGAGTCACAGCAGGGCCCAGGGCTCACGTCCCCACCTTGGGCAGACAGCGCAATGCCAGCGCTCACGGATGCCTCTGGCAGCAAAGTGGGCTCAGAGGGCTTCTGTCACCAGCAACTGCAGGTGCCACCTCACAGCCCTCCTCGCCCCTAAGCAGGGTTGGCTGTGAGACTGAGCCCACTCCATGCAGCGACCTCCCAGGCTGTGTGGGAAAGCCACCCTCTGCCAGATAAATGGAGATAAACCCTCTGAAGTTCTTGCTCTTGGTCTGCCAAAGGCCATTTACTTGGAGATGTCAGCTTTGCTAGAGGGAATGTAAAGGTACTTTCACATACTTAACTGGTTTAAGGTGAACTAGTTAGCTGATACAAATCTGTTCTGTCACATTTAGCTTTCTCTAAGTAGCCAAAAATTGCATCTAAGGAAGTGAACAGTGCTGCTAGCACCAGAGCACTCCTTAATTCCTGTCTTATCTTTTCCTACTAAAAAGCCAGAAACAATGTAAGCCAGTGCACCATGGAGCAGGAAGGTTCCAGCAGCGAGCATCAGCTCACCCACTAGCACTGAGCCACTGGAACAATAGGGACAGGGCAGCATTTTCAAGTCACAGCAATTTATTTTTTTTTGTCTGTACACTCACAGCCCTGCATGTTTTCAAAAAGATCTTGGATGCCTTGATTACATAAAAACTTAAAAAGATTTTTTTGAAGGATTTTGTTCTTCTTTTTCAAAGACTGATTTTTGCTTTTGGAATATGAGTTTATGAAAAGCAATTATTCCAAAGCCTATTAAAGTAATAATTAACTTTGGTGAACTTTGAATCATACCTGAAAGCACCAAATACTAAGGATTTATTGCTGTGAGTCCTCTCCACAACTCTTGAATTATTTCAGTTTGTGCCAGTATTGCTGCTACTGGAGGCTGCACCTGCTTCTTGACCTTGATTAATGATCTCCATTTTTTACTATTATTTAGAACAGCTTTTCTTCCATTGAGTTGAGCTATTCATTTTACATCACATATAAAAATAACTTAATGAGTATTTCTTGTCACTTAAGTACTACTCAGCTGTACAAATCTAGAAAATGTTTATTGTGGTCTATTGTGTGATGCCTTAGTAAATCATCAGCAGAACAAAGCATTGCAGAACTGCCATTTCTGTTCAGAAAAAGGAAAGCATTAGTACAACACATCTGGATTATACTGTTATGCCACACTAAGGGCTCCAAACTACAAGCTAATGAAAATAATGCACTCATTTGCCATCCAGTTAAGATGGTCTTGATATTTTAAAGTAGCATACTCTCAAAAACAGTCCTTACAACAGAAATGCTCAATTCTAAGCAGATCGTTCTCGCTGAGGCAATTTAATATATGTGCATAACCCTGAAAATAGACAAGATCTGTCTCTGCCTACGTGTTCGTATATTTACAAAGACATTTTTATTTTTTAGCTGTGCTTTACAATCAAGAAACCGGTAAACTCCTTACACAACAATGTTCTACTGAGTCATGTTTGTACTATAATGACTGATTTCCCCCTCCTCTTTTTATATTTTTCCCCTCAGTTCTCAGCACAATTCAGCATGTTCCAGACCATCAAGGACCAGCTAGAGCAGCGGACACGGATCCTGCAGGCCAACATCCGGTGGCAGCAGGAGGAGCTCCAGAAGATACAGGAGCAGCTCTGCCTGGTCCAAGACTCCAGCGTACAGGTGTGTTCCTACTGGAAGGGGCAGAGTCAAGCATCCTCTCTCATGTGACTCTTGATAGCTTGGCAATTTAAAATTGCTCCAGAGTCCAGGATATCTGGGCACATGGAAATAGCTCATCTGAATGAGGATGTTGCCCTCTAAAAGCCTCTTGAGTAACCTATGTGAAGAAAGATTTAAGAGCTCTCTGGAAGAAGAGAAGGAAGGAATACCTCAGCCTTAGGAGGAGGAAAATAATTTAGGTCATTTATAATAGCATTTTATTACTTTATCTACTCTTCAGACTGAGCAGCTATAGTAGAAAGAATGTTGAAGCTCAGACTTCCTTGTCACATTAAAACCCTGGAAATTCTGCTGATGTTCATTTGTTCACACCTGGGAGGTCTCTGAATTTGTTTTTCACCAGACAGGCTTAAGCCTTTAGGGTGAAGCTGAGCCTGCTCTGCTTTTGCCTTTGACCTCTTACACAGAGGTAGAATTCTTTAGTACAGCATGTGCTTTGTGCCTCTTACATCTACCAAGTCTCAGACATAATAGCAAGTGCAGTTTAGTAGATCACATGTTTCTTTTAACAACAAATGGACAAGTCATCCATTTTTATGGAAGTTTTCTGAATGTGGGGTGATTACTGCTACGTTCCTCATAATTTAACTATAAATGCCAGGTTAAATGATCCTTGCTAGTAATGAGGCACTGGGGACTTTGTGTGTATTATACTAACAAGATGATTTTAGAAGACAAGCTCTGTCAAGGAAACAAACATCTCATAGAGTATTTTATGAACAGGATGAAAACACAGGATCTACTGAAGTCAGTGGGAATTTTGCTTTCAATTCCCACATAGAAATAGACTCTCACTCATCATCAGCATCTGTGAAAAGCAGTTTCACACATTAACAAAGTGGGATTGTATGTTTAGGTAATTAAGGGATCAGCAAAGCCAAATTAGAAACTTTGCCACCTAAGTTGCTGCATGTGCACTGCTGTAAGACAACACGGCAACTGTGGGTTCCAAACTTGGGACTCCCTGTTCCTGGTGCCGTACAATCACATAGGGAGACCAGGTTTAGCTTCAGTGTGTTTCTTCTATTGGTTCTCTGCTGACTTTGATTAATGGGAAGAGAAAGTCTCTCTGCAATTAACAGGTGTTCAGAATCATGTCGTGTCTGAAAGCTATTATTGTTATTATGAATATCAAGAGACACGATATTCTCACTTCCTCTCTTTTCAATTGGGTGACAACCATTAGTCTGTCGTGGTGATGTCTTCAATAATCATAAACGCTCTTTTTTTTTTCATCATTCAGGCAAAAATAGAATTTCAGAGCACATTCTTATATGCAGAAAACAGACTTTATTTTTAGAAAGCTGTCTCCTATATGCATTCGGGCTCATTTAACAGCATAAAGGCCATGGGACAGATTCTCAGATACACTCAGAGGGAGCTCAAGCAGAGGCCCAGAGGGTAAATGGTGGGTGGTTCTGTACTGCCCACCCCTTACCAGTTTGTAGCTCTGAGTTACACCATTTGGGGGATGCCCTCTCCCATGAAGGCTGCACCAGGTTGGATCAAGTATTTTCAGACCATTACAAGTTCTCTGGTGTCAGTACCTACCATTTCCCAGCTTACTGCAGATGCAGAGCTGAGAAGCAGGGAGAATGGAAAGAGTTTGGAAATGCTGTGGGCTGCATATTTGTCTGAAATGGCAATGCTGGATGGGGATCATCCAGCAATACTGGATGGAGAATACATCCTCTGTATTTTGTGTGATTTTTGGTCTCCTCAGAGCAATTAAACAAGATGATGAGATGTGAGTGGTCACACTGACTCCTGGCCAGGGCCTTTTTCTTCTCCTACTTTCTCTAGGTAAAAAACAAAAAAACACACTAACAAATTACTGTGCTATTGCAGGGATAGATTGAGATGAGGAATTAATTTTGTCTTTCTTGGCTAGGGGCAATTTGAAAGAAAGCCTCATGCTTTTGCATGCAGCTCTTTTGTGACTCACAAGCAGTGAGGAGTAAACTGTTAAATCAGAAATCCAACCACGTGCTTTGCTGTACAGATTTCATCATTCAGGGAGCTGGATGTCTGCAGACATTGATCTGTGTCTACTATCAAAGCTAAAATGCATAGTAACAAACAGGCTACTATCAAACACATTTCGGTGTCTTTAATACACTGCATAATAGATCTGTAAGCGTAGAGGAGGGATGTAGACTGTCTGAAAAGGGGGAAGCATTCCCTGCTTTTCCCTTATTAGCTGATGTATTAACATATCATCCCCACTGGTTCACTCCCTTCCACACAGAAGTGTACAGGTAGCTCCATGGAGAAGTAAGCTTGATTTCCATTTCCTTCAGAGATCTTCAAAACTGAGTACAGCAGTCCACCAAGAAATGCTTTCCCAGCCAGACAGATGTTGAGCACAGTAGTCTGCATTAGAAACTGTTTGCAGGAGCCTTGTGCAGAGAAAGATGAAACTGTCATGAGGGCTGCGGGCCCTGGATAAAAGTGTTCAAAACCCCATTAAATCTCTGTTACTGCTTTTCCCAACAATGAAGGACAAAAGCAAAAAGAGTAACCTCAGAAGTCTGAAGGATGCTGTGTCTGTTTCAGTTTAAACAGTCTAGCTAATGATACACTGATGCAGAGGAAGGCAGAAAGGCAGAGCTTGAGCAGCTTGCAAAAACTACAGTCAAGACCATCCACAGCCACCCATCATTTGCAAAGCAGGCTCTCTTCGAAGTCAACGAATCTCAGCTTCCCAGTGCTGTGCTTCCCATCTTTATATATTTTACATAAAGAAAGAGTCTTGATGCCTGTAATGAGCCCAAAAGCTATAATCCCCTGATTTATCCAAAGGACAGGTAGAGTCAAAGAGATGTTTTCCTCAGGATGCCTTGTCAGTGTGATTCAGCCATTAGATGTAGGGCCCATCTATCTTGGAATGAGGGAGCAGCGGTGTCAGAGGGTCCCTCCTCTCCCTCGCTGCTTTGCTGTGTATGTTAACAATCTGGCCAATTAAAAAATGTTTGTAAGATGCTTCACTGACCTTGCAGTCCACAAAATCACCAACGAGACATGTCATTAGCAGCAATACAGTTAGGCTGCTAATTTATCTAGTTAGGGAAAGATTTTATTTTTTATGAAAAGGTTTCTCGTTATTTAAAACTGCTGTATTTCAGTGTTTTGGGGCAATTCAGACAGAACTATCACAAAAGAGGCATGTTACGAAAAACCACCATTAAGTTTTGTACAAATTATGCTTTTAGGTTTAACTAGCAAGTGGAAATTCCACGCTTCCATCCTCTGTCAGGCTAACTCTTGTTTTGATAAGGCATCTTGAGTCTTCAGTTCTGCAGGGACACAGCCACCATTGCTTCCCGCTCCGAGCTTGTTTTTTCCAGGTCATTTATGTCCAGAGGGTAATAATGCTGCTTTGGCCATTACAATGGCAACAGAGGGTCCCCAGGTATGAAACACTCAGAGCCCTCTCAGGGCACGAACATACGAACAAATGACATTAGCCTGCTGGGATAAACTTGGTTCTAAATTTATAGTGTGTCAGCTGCCAACCACTAACTGTGCACGTTCCTACCCAGTGGCACACTCTGGTAATTGCAAAGTAGGTTACTCTGCTTTCTTGGGAGGAAAAACTCCTTGGCCTTCATCTGGAAGTGAGGTAAGCACATTGGGAGGTCCCTGCTAAGTAAGTAGCCTGCTGCAAGACTACCCTGCCTGACATTGCCTTTGACAGATGCTGAATTTGCATTGGGTGAACTGAGGGTTTCTCCAGTGCCATGCACCACGTACAAGGAGGACACTAAGCTAATCCTCCTAAAGGTCTTAATTGGCTGTGATCTGTCCAGTACCAGTGGAGTCACTTTGCCTGTTCTGAATTTTATATCAAATTTCATATCAGTGGTGCCCCATTTCATTGCTAGGGCTAATCAAGTCAGTTCATGTACCAAGCATGTCCAAAGCTTCGCTCCTATGTACAGAAAATAAACAAGAAAATGAATTTTCATTATATTTGTCTTCAATTTATTCATAATAAGACCTATTTACTTGGCAGAAGTTGCGAGACCATCTGTCTTTCTCATATGTAATGGCTCCAAACTCAGCAGTGTTTCTAAAAGAAAACACTTGGAGCTAGTTTCAGACCTGCTGCAAACAGCAGCCCCAACCCTGCCACTTGACCCATTTATTCCTATCAGACATCTCTGAGATGTGGTTAGCCTACAGCACCTGAAACAAACTGTTGCTTTTCTTTAATTGCCCCTCTCCCAGCTGATTAATGTAAGCTTTGTCTGTACCTTTTTTCCTGGGTAAAATCTTGGCACACAGAAATAAATTAAAAATTTATCATATTTAAATAAGCTGTGTTTTTAAAGCGAGATAAGTCAGAACAAACATGATGGATCAAGATGTACTTTTGCAAAGAAAAGCAATACATTATGCTGGGCCTTTGGAGAAAGGTATGGGCCTTTTCCAGGAAAAATTAGAGGGGACATGATAGTTTAGGGAACTGTTAATATAGCAATAAGCTGCACAAAGGTGTATTAATTACTGGGCATACCTCAGATATACTGGTAGGCATGAGACTGATGGATAAATAATGAAGAGAATAATTGTGATTCTGATTTCAATGAAAACTTAAGTAGCTCCACTTAAATTAATGGCGTTCCACACATGTAGCAGTGGTGTGGAATCAGAATCAGATCCAAAAATTACGTCAACTGTGTGGGATGTGTATCTTCATACAGTCCTTGGTGGCAGAAAGACTAGGTTTGAAATACTGCAGAGAGCTTGTAGCATTAATAATGCATGGTTTTAAAAGACTACTTTCCCCTCTTTACAGCGGTAATAAAAGAAATAGCCCCTAGAAAAGCAAAAATTCCCAAGTCCTATAACTTTTAAAGAAGAAAGCCTCATCTTGAAATGCAAAAGTAGAGAGGATGTCATTTACAGAAACACTAAGAGAGGAGCTGCTAGCTCTTTTGCACAAGTCAAAAGCGTGGCACAGTTAGGAGGAACACCAGGTGACAGTTACCTGATGGGAAATCAGATAAATGACAGTGACTGTCTGTTTACACATCCTGTCAATGATAAGGACACAGCCATTCAGCTTGGAGAGCTCTGGCCTGACTGTGGCCTCATTAAAAACATTCGACAACTCAGCTGGGTGTAAAGTGCTGAATTTTCAGAGACAAATTCAAAGACAGCTCTGTCTGAAAGGCAGGTGGATTTTGTTGAAAGGAGAAACAAAGGACTGAAAAGACATGGAGTTACTCTCTTCTCTTTGGTCAGGATGCCCCAGAACACAATGAATGTACTGGGAACTGCTCTTAAGAGGGCTGTGCCTGCCCCATGGAGAGAGGACTTGGCACCTTCAAGACACATTTTGCAAGTAATGGGTGCACTTGCAGAACAAGAAACCAGAAAAAACTAGAGACAGTAGAGCTGTTAATGTAGGATAGGATAGGTGACTTCCAACTAACAGTAAATGTGTAATGAATCCAGAAATGTGATAACTTTATTTTAGAATATGTCTTTGGATTTACTTCTGTCACATTTAAGACATCTGGGCTATGTAAATAAATCCTCCCTTCTTCTTTTCCAGATGATCTTACAGCAGCCAACAGTGTCCCTGAGCTTTAGCAATACTCAGCAGCTGGACCCACAACAGCTTCAGCAGAGGTCAGGGGCCGTTTCTCAGCAGCAGCTTGTCCCTAGTCCTCAACTTCAAGGGCAAATCACATCTTCACAAACAACAAACCAGCAGTCACTGAGAGAAGCAAGCATGCTATCGAGCCAGGTAATCATTTTTTTGAATAGAGAGGCATTTAGATGGAAAGGAGACACTGAGCTGTTATTAAGCAAGCAACTAAAATCATGTCAGTCTTTTAACTATGCCTTTGCCTTCCCTTTCCTATTCTTCTGTATAAGGGCAACCTATAAAAAGGGTTTCTCTACAGCGTTTACCTTACCTTAAAACCTTTTTTTAAGACCTCAGCCAGGAGGGTTACTTGAGCAGCTGTTTCAGCTTCAAAATGGAGCAGGGGGAATGCAAAATGTCTAGGTGACTTACTGTTCTTCAGGTACAGTAAGACTCATCACACTGGAAACTTGAAATAGAGAGACCTCTCAGAATACTTGATCCCCGAGCCCAGCTGGACACCACCAATGCAACAAAGCCTGTCTGCTGTGGTGG
The DNA here is from genome assembly GCA_013397245.1 of Thryothorus ludovicianus. NCBI lineage: Eukaryota > Metazoa > Chordata > Aves > Passeriformes > Certhiidae > Thryothorus > Thryothorus ludovicianus. The sequence continues at coordinate 874,582 of VZTB01013193.1, forward strand.
CACACAGAATACATTGAGATTCATTTGAGACCCACAGGCTGTGAACATTAACGGGTTCCTGCACAGCAAAATAAAGTTCAGCCTGAGCAGTAACGGAGATCTGTGAAAGCTATTAAGTTTGGCACTGCAGTTTTTGTTCATAACTGCAGATTTCTCAGCATTTCCAGTGTTTGCTCTTCTACCTGTTGTACCTCCCTTCACAGAAAACTGAGCTCCTGTTTTCTGCTTCCTGATCGCGTGGCAAGCATATTTGCATGAATGTCTTCAGAGTGTCCAGCTCTAGCTTTTCACCTCCTACACGTGTGTTATAATGACTCTACTAAAGTATAGAGTGCATCTATATATAACAAATACAACGGGCAAGGGGCAGAAACTGATGCACAGGAAGTTCCACCAGAATATAAGGAAGAACTTCTTTGTCACTGTGCGAGTGACCGGTGAGCAGGTTGCCCCGAGAGGGTGTGGAGTCTCCCTCAGAGGAGATTCTCAAGGACCGTCTGGACACGATCCTGTGTTATGTGCGCTGGGATGACCGTGCTAGAGGAGGGAGGCCGGACCCGATGTCCCACTGTCCCACAACCTGATCTGTTCTGTGATGCTGTGAAATAGAAGAAACAAAAACAAACAAACAGAAGAAAAATCCACACTTCTTTTTTTCTTTGCTCTCTTCCTATCGTGAGGCTCAGGGGATTCGGCAGCAGCTCCTCACGTTTAACTTTGCTCCTGCCTTAATGGGGCTCGTTTGGGCAGTGCCGCGTTTGCCGGCCGGCGGGAGCGGGCCCGAGGCAGCCGCGGGCATGACAGTCGTTTCGCGTGTGGCGGCAGCAGCCGGGTGGCGGCACCGCCAGGCACTGGTGGCGGCACCGCCAGGCACTGGTGCCGGACTCGGGCTGTCTGCCGCTCTCTCCNGGGCTGTCCCGCGGCGCAACGCCCGCGCCCGCCGGCTGCAGCCACGACCAGCAGCTCAGGTACGGCCCGGGGGGCTCGGGGGACTCGGCTTCCAGCTCTGCCCCCGGGAACAGCGATCGCGACAGCTCTTGGGACTGCAGGAGTGCACGGGCGGATTAAAGCTCCCAAAGCGTAGCGGTCTGACCCCGTAGCGTTATGAAAACTGAAACCTTGCTGCTGGCTTTGAAGAGCACAAGGTGAATTTAACCCAAGTTGTAAAATATTATTCAAGCATCCATATACTTAGCAGATAAAAATGTGGTTTATTCGGTGTATGTCGGGCACCCAGATCACGGCAGAGGGCAGGCGCTGTGGCAGCCTCCGCCCCGCGGTGCGCGGGCTGCGCCTGTCGGAGCCAGCGGCTGGGTCAGCCCCTCACACACAGCCTGGTGCCGTGCCTCGGGAAATGCGGCTTCTCTTTGCACACGGTGGGATTTGTATGGGCCTTCTCTTGCAGCAATGTCACCTGTTTTTGTTTTCCTCACGTGCCAGATTGTTGCTTAGCCAGCCTATTCAGCCCATGATGCCTGGGTCCTGTAATGCAAGACACCCTTCAGACCTCAGCATGGCGGGATCTCAGGCCAAGTACGTGCCTTGACGAAGATTAAACTTCAAAGTTGCTTTTGAGGGGAAGTAGCCTTCTTTTGTAAGATGACAAAGTAGTTATAAAAATTGGGAATGTGTTACTGTGCTGAGCCTGCCTTCCAGCATCGGGGTTAGCCTTCCCCTGCCTGGTCATATCAGGAAGAATGACAGAGAGAAACACAAAGTGCCAGTGGTCTTTTAACAAGCTGTGGCTGGGGGAATTTTTGTCCTTCACATGCTGCCTGCTTCAGCACTAGAACTTCTGATCCAGCAAGGTAAATGTGAGAAAGGCAGCACTGGCTCAGTTAAATGACTGGTGCCAGGAAAGCTTCACCTCAGTTGTTTTGTCTCCTCAAAACTTAGATGAAGGAAGCAGAACACACTGGTCAAAATACACCCTTTTTTTAAGCTGTTTTTTTCACTGTACATAATTGTGAGCTGCTAAAATAATAAGCAATATTTGCACACAATTTCTTTAAAAATAACTCTTTTTACCAAACAATGTTCTTCTCATGTTATCTCAGGAATGTAGGTACTCAATACTTCTTTTTTTAAACATCATTATTGTTGTTTAAGATTATCTTGAGGTAATTAGTCAAACGTAACTATTGTAGCTCTGCTTTTAAGCCTTTGAATCAAAGAGGCCATATTTGCAAAGATGCATCTCCCAGTTCGTGTAGACTTCCTGACTCGTGGGACCCTTTAATAGGAGCTCACATCCTCCTACAAGTACCCAGACTGTAGCATTTCTGTCTAAACCCTAATGTTGAACAGCTGTTGAGTGAACACAAGCCACACTATGATCTCATCACCTTTTACAGGATAAACAGAATTAGGCTGGGTTGGCAGTAGTTCCATTGTGGTTTTGCCCACAGCCTTCCAGAAAACAACACATATTTAAGTTTTGCTTTGCAAAAGCAGAATGGCAAGAGGAGATGAGTGTTTTGGTTCTGTCCCATCACTCGTTCAGAGGGTTTCTGGAGGCTTCTTCTGTTCCTAGAGTGGAGCTCATGGTGATGGGAATTGCTGATCATTCTTGGCAATATGTGTATGAGCAGCTTAAGAAGTAATCAACCTTAGCCATGTTTTGGCAGGAGATCACCACCCCCAGGCAGTCACAGGGGAGCACAGGCAGCAGGACAGGAGGTGCTTTTGCTTCCTTCTTGCTGCAGTTCAGGGCTCAGCATATTAAAACAGAATCAAAGGCCATTTGGTTTAATAAGCCTGGGATGTGAATGCTGTGGCTGAAGACAAGATGTGCATAAACCAGAATCTTTAATGAATCTAAAATGTGATCTGGATTTTGAGATGAGATGTATTCTTCCCTCCAAGTCCAGCTCATGCACAGAGTAAGGGAAAGCGGTGCTGCCAATAGTGCTGTTGTTCATATTAGCAGGTCCCATGCACTGGAATCATTTATTGGGAATTATTTGAGAGGATTCAGATGCAGAAGAGAAGGCCCAGGGAAACCTTAAGGCAACTTTCCAGTGTCTAAAAGGGGCTACATGAGAGAAGGGGAAGAACTTTCTACAAGTGCAGATAGGGATAGGACAAAAGTGAATTTAAATGGAAAGAGGGCAGGTTTGGATTAGATATTAGGAAGAAGTTCTTTCCTGTGAGGGTGGTGAGGCACCAAAACAGGTTGCCCAGAGAAGTGGTGGATCCCTCACCACACTTTGAAAGTGTTCAAAGCCAGATTGGTGATGGGGCTCTGAGCAGTCTGGTCTGGTGGAAGATATGCCTGCCCATGGAAGGTAGGTTGGCACTAGGCAGTCATTGAGGTCCTTTCCAACCCACAGCATTCTGTCATTCTGTGATTTAGGAAGACTAGGGATTGCCATCCCTGTTTAAGAGAAGACCTTTGTTTCCAGCACTTTGTTCTTGATTGTTTTGCTTCTTTCTTCCACAGGTATTCTCAAACCCAACAGATGTTTCAGAGTTTGGAAGTGCAGACTTCCAGCAGCAGCTCTCCAATCGTACTGATGGGACAAGCAGTGTTAAACCAAGGGTTCACCACTACCCCTCCTTCCCAGCCACCTATGCAACAACTCCAGCACCAACAGCATCAGCAACAACGCTACCTGCAGGTAGGACAAAGAGGATGATGTGTAAAGTGTGCACACTGAGTAACAAGGTGAGTGGGCTCTGCAAATGGGGCCCCAGGTCTCTGCTGGAGCCTGCTCCTGGCAGAAATGTCCATTCAAGAGATTCTGACTTTTGATGTGTGACACACTGCTACAGTGGCCAGTACTAGAACAGCAAGGGAGCAATGGGAACAGTCAGAATATTTAAAAGGAAATTACTAATTCTGTACATTTAAAGCATAATCAGATTATCTTGGATATATTTAAAGTTTATTTCCAGCTGGAGAAAATCATTGCCTTAGGATTTGTTCTGTACTCTTTATTCAGTATAAAATTTGCTTAGTTTACAAGTCAAAAGATGATTTTTAATTACCAGCATCAACATAAAATAGATCTGGATCAGATATCTGGATCCCTTCAGGAAACTAACATATTTTCTCAACTCCACAAGGCAAAGAAGATAAAGTGGAGCACATTGCCTGGAAGAACCAGGTGATTTGAAGATGTAAAAATACATATTTTTTGACCTAATTCAACACATACTAAAAGTAAAGGGAGGAAATGAGGTGTCTCTGTATTAGTTCAACAGGAGCTGAACTGAGTCTGTAAAACCTGGTCCCATAACCACTGGCATCATTGAAAGAGTATAACCAACCTCAAATGATTAAACTCTTGATATTGAAATGAAATCTTTATCATAGCCAAGACTTAATGAAAAAAGTCTGGCAGATACTGTTTCCAATAAAGCATCTGCAAAATTCACATCAACACTGCAAGGCCACTCCCAGCTTTAAGCTCAGCAAAAGGAAGGGCTAGAAAGGACAGCATGAGGCACATTGGGATCCTGTTTCATTTCTACCATCCCTCTGTGTCATTTCTGACCTGTTCACCCACACAGTTCCCAAACAGGCTTTTCAGGATAACCTGCAAATCCCAGGCAGTGCATTCCCATGAGAAAACCTTCTCAATGCCTAATTGGAATGTTCTTCGTCGGAATTTATGTCCATTCCTTCTATCATTAGTTAAGCTAACCTCATGCCAAGCAGCCCCAGAAATAAAAGCCAGCAAACCAGTAGTATTTTTTAGCATCCTGTAACCTGAGGACAAAGAGCATTAACACGTGAAAGAATCAAACACCGCAATAAATTTTATTTTATCTGTAGGTGCAAACACCAAGTTCTTTGCACAATGAACAACCCGATTCTTTGCTCCTGCCATCTTACTCACCACAGCAAGGAAATATGGGGTATCATCAGACACAGCAGCAGCAGCAACAGCAACAACAACTAACGTCAAGAAGAAGGAATAGCTTATCAGAATCATCAAATTTACCACAGCCACTGCGATAGAGTCCCACCAGCACAATCAATGCACGATTAGCTTTAACCAATGGGCACATGGGGCAGAGGAGAATGACTTTACTTGCTGTAAACAGTACTTACTGTTCTGGCTTTTGCACAAGCATTTCTTTCCAGGCTCTATGACAGAAGTACGCCCAGAGTGCAGACTGCCACAGACAGTGCATTCACGGCACGCTGGCTTCCGTTTGCACCGTGTCAGGAGCACGGGATGTACTGACAGAGCAAAATAAAAAGGAGCACTATCCTGTGCAGCCTCCATCACCACTGGGAGCATGGCAAGAGGTGTTCCATCCCGGCATGTCACTCTGGAAGCCATCTGGCAATTCCAAAAGACTGTCGACAGACTCATGAGGTACTTGGCCTTCACTGTTTCAGTTCTTCTTTTGTGTATGAAAAGCACTGCGTCAAAGGTCTATCAAGGAGAGAACAAGAGATTATTTTTATTATGATTATTGTTATTATTTTGCACAACTGCACAGATGACAAAACCTAGGCACTTTCTGTAAAGAGAAGTTTGTTTCTTTATTCTTGTGGCCAAATTAGCACATCCAATGGAGGAAAATGCCCAGCCATTGGTGAAGATGGTCTACAGCTCATAACCCTTGATTTAGAATCTGGAAAGTATTATGCAGCTTACCCTAACTGTTCTTCATTACTAAAACCCAACCGACCAAAAAACAAACCCACAACCCACACTGGACTGTTTCCTACATGAATTGTGATTGCAAAGGAGAACTCAAATTGTAAGCACAATCATGAAACTCTCCAATAGTACAACATGAATCCTTCTTCAACCTGAACTCACCCACTCCAAGTCTCTGAGAAATATGCACTGTGTTTTGGCCCACTGACTCGGGATGCTGCAGACTATTACATATCTCTTTCATTATAACATTTAGGATTAAATTTTCCTTCGGAGGAAAAAAAAAAAAGAAAATGCACTTTTCGCTTTTTTTGTATGTTTTCCGTTGATATGTTTCTAAGAAAGATTTTATGTAATTATTAAATAAAAAGTAGTGTATTGTACAGCTGTTGTAATAATGACCTATTTCTATATAAAATAAAATTATATGGAATTATGTGGAAATTATTTTGTATATGAAATATCAACTCATTTCACAAGTATAAAGATTGTGCTTGTGCTTTTTTGTGAGTGGGTATTTTGTAATAAACTAATGAATTAGAAATGTTTTTGTGAAGGGAACTACTGTTTCATGCTATATACAACTCAAACTATTATTTTTTTCCATTTAATGATGGACAGTTGTCTTTATTTGTAGAATAAAATAAAATAGCCAAAAGGCTTTATTGCAGGACTTGCACACATTTTCCTGTGACTGTTGAACTATGTGATTCACTTTAGACTTATAATCTTAGCCGCAGACTTGAACGGTGTTTGGCACCCATTTAGCAAAACCAAATATTATCCCTTGCAATTTTTGTCATGGCATAGACACTGAGAAGGAAAGCTCAGGAAGTTACATTAGCTGCAAGCGAAGACAGCTCGTTTTAAGCACCTTTAAAACTTTGAAGCACCTCTGAAGACCTCAGGCAGCTTTGTATTTCCAACCAAAGAGTTTTATTTTTAGCACAAAACAGATGGTTTAAAGAACAGTTTGATTCAGCATACGCCAGGGCTTTGACCCATGTCCAGCTTCACTGTTTTAAGACACTGCTGTCCTGAATTTGGGGCACATCTCTTCTGTAATACTCACCCTGTAGACAGTCTGGTTTCCACTTTAACATCCTTGTGCAGACTCCTTTTCATGTTAAATTCAAATTGTCTACAGGATGGAGCAGCCAAGGTACAGGCTTGCTTTCACTCTGCAGACAGGGAGACCCTCCAGCACAGATTGGGGTGGGTATCTGAGCACAGGAATGTCTTCATTCCCCTCAGTAATGCTGAAAGGGATGGCCCTCAGGACAGCTTGCAGCCACTGGAGCCATCATTAGGTTCAACAAAGTGCACACTTGGCCTTCCCTCCCTTGAGTACCAAGGATCACCATCAGCAGGATACATGTGTTCTGTATGCCACAGGGGAACAACAGAGATAACTGGGCTAGAAACTGGAAATTGTGAAAGTAAGCTTTCATGAACATGAAAAAAAGCTTATCTGCCCTGAGTTCTGAAAAAACTAAAAATCTAAGAAAATCCATTGACAGTATTACCCTGATTTCAGTCCATGCAATCCCTCATTGAGAGAGGATGAGGAAATCAAGGTCTCTGATAAAGTGTTTTTACTGCTAACTTTAGTTACCAGGGTGAATTAGCTGCTCATGCCTTTGAATTCTTGTTTTCAGTGAAGCAAGAGTGACCCCACCAGATGAAGATTAGAAAGCTGGATATCAAAGTTTCACTTAATGTCTGAAGGATCCTCTCTCTTTCCATTAACTATAGACAAACCTAAGCAAAGGCTAGTTGGCTGAGCTAGTGGCTAACTTCATAAATCCCAGCCACCCTGGGAAAGGAGGGGACAAATCTGTAAGCCCAAAGTTCATGCAGGAAGAGGTAATGAAGGAACATGAGCACCTCAGAGGAAATACCTGTGGAAGCAGCAGCTGGAGGATCTCAACTACTACGACAGAAGACACAGGAAGGGAAAATTCCTTTAAGAATTTGTTCTACTGTCGGGGATTATAAACCCACATTCCTCCCCATTGCCAGTGGCATGTCCAAACAAAACTCAGCCTTGGAGCAAACACTTAACTTTCTAAAATCAGTGGCACTGTTAGCTGTTAACAGGGAGATGCTGTAAATAGCATGGGGTTGCCTTCTTCTGAGCTGGTTTAATACATTGTTTGGAAGGATACAGACAGATACAGACAGCTCACAAGAGCAGATTTATGTCAAGACCTAGTTTTTCATGCTCTTCCCCATACACACATTCCCATTTGGGATTATTGTCCTTGTTCTCTGCTGCACACACAAGGCAACAGCAGTCCTCCTCACAGAGCTGGGCTGTTGTAGTTCATTATAGCCAAAACCTTGCTTGTTCCAATAAAATCCCTCAGTTGGGGTCAGTTTTCTGGGCAGGTGGTGTGATCACATCAGGCTGCTGCCCCACACCGGGATGCCTCCCTTCTGTCTCGGGAACAAAAGCTCCAGATTTGCAAGAGGCCTAATGCTGGAAGCACCACTGCGCCAAGCTGAGTTCCTCGTTCCTCACACACCACTCAAAGGAAAAGCGAGAGACCCTACAGAGGAAGCGGGCGGGAGGGCACCGAACACCCCCCGGTACGGGCACACCCAGGCACCGCCCCAGGGAACACCCCTGATACGGGAACACCCCCGGTACGAGAACACACTGACACCGCCCCAGAGAACACCCCCGGTACGGGCACACACTGACACCGCCCCAGGGAACACCCCTGATATGGGAACAGCCCCGGTACGGGAACACTCCCGGCTCGGGCACACACTGACACTGCCCCAGTGAACATCCCCGGTACGGGCACACACCGACACTGCCCCAGTGAACAGCCCCGGTACGGGCACACCCTCGGTACGGGCTCACCCCCGGTACGGGCTCACCCCCGGTA
>VZTB01013193.1:883270-936985 GCA_013397245.1 Thryothorus ludovicianus
CGGCGCAGTCTCTTCCCGGCCTCCTCCCGGAAGGGCTCCTGTTTCCCGGCGTGCCCCGCGCGCTCCTTTCCGGCCGCGGCCCGGGCAGGGTGAGTGTGGGCCGGGGCCGGTCCCGCAGAATCCGTCGCCATCCGCCCCGCAGATCCCGCGGCGCGGCGGCAATGCGGCCCGGCCCGGCGTGGGGGGCGGCCCGGCAAGCGCAGCACCGGCTGGGATGTCCCGGCGCGGCCGCGTTCGGCGGGAATGGGGCCCCTCTCCTGCCCTCCCCAGGCCCGGGGAGGCCTGCGGGACTCGGGATACGGCCCGTGCTGTTTCCCGTGGGAAGAGCCGGCCTGGCCCCGTCGTGTTCATTCCGGGACGGGCTGAGCTGCGCTCCTGGGTCGCCTTGCGGAGGGAAGGGGCCTGGGGCTGGCCAGGAGGCCGATATTGATGCGAGGTGGTCGAAGAGTCTCGGATGTGCTTCCTGCTCTTCTCAGGGACATGGACATAGAGCATCTGTGATGCTGGGAAGTCTGCGACTGGTGCGGCCCCGGGGGTTAATGAACATGGGTTTAAATTTCTGAATGTGGGAGTGGTGCGGTGTGGAGTGGGCTGGGGACGGTCCGAGATGTGCGTTTGATGTGTGCACGGTGCCTTTTAGCGTCGCTGAGATGGCTCCCGCAAAGAAGGGTGGCGAGAAGAAAAAGGGGCGCTCTGCCATCAACGAAGTAGTAACTCGGGAATACACTATCAACATTCACAAGCGGATCCATGGCGTGTAAGTTCTTTAAGTAATTTCAGCGAAATTGGCCTTCTGTGCAGTGGCATTTGGAAGTGGATTTAGTAGGTTTTAAAGAGCAGAGAAGGACTGTCCTTAAAGCGTTGTGTTCGCGGTCCCTTGTGCCTCGGTTGTGTCCCGAGGCAGCAGCTCTGTACCTGTGCAGCCCCAGACCTGCTTTGTGGCTTTCAGGAATAAGCTTGTTTCTGTGATTGTGAGTGTTCTGGGACTTAAATTACAGATCGATTTACATCTGTGCACAGGTTGTCATTCTTTTCCAAGCAAATGTTTATACTTCTGCCCGCTGAGAAAGTTTCAGAAATTAAATATTGTTGTAAACAAATTATTGGCTTCATGTTTATCACGAAATTTTGTGAGGAGTAAACTGGGATATGATTTGGATTAAAGGATGTTTGTTTATTGATAAGAGTAGCTTTTTAATTGACCAGATGTTTGAACCCCATGAAACTGTGTAGAGGAGACTGCAGTGCCCCTGCATTCTGTGTATGCCTGCAGGCACGTGGAAAACTCCATCTAAATCCAAACAATTGGTGCAGTGGCTGAAGTTTATGTAGGAATGGGAGAGAAATGAGGCAGTGGAGCTGAGAATGGGAGGCAGTGATACTCTTTAAATGGCAATAACATGTTCTGGCCTTGCCTGTTGATTGGCACATCATTGTTTTAATGCTGATGATCTGCTGTCCACCTTTCTTTTTGGGCATGATATGCTAGAGTTAAATGCTTTTCATTTAGTGTTTGTCTCTCTTGTGATCAAGTACCCACTTCCCATTTCTATCACAAAGTATCAACAGCAGTGTGCACATGGTATAAAATAAACCCACTGTGGGACCTCAGGCCCTGCTGGCACAGCCCCGTGTCAGTGTGGGTGTGATTTATATGGCAAAATGCTCATGGTGCAGTTCTTACTGCTGCTGTGGATGCCCAGTCCTGCAGGATCTGGCCATAATGGGCATGAGGCTATACTGGGGAAAAAAAGCATGAAAGAAAGTAACCATCAAGTATTGTTCAGTAAAAGCTGATATTCAGAATAACATCAGTTTTGTTCTTCTGCTGTATATTTCAATACTGATACAGTCCTGTCATGTTTATGTTATTATTGTTGCACTGCTTTGCTCATAGGGCTTTTATTCTGAGTGTCTGTGACACCTCTGATCTCTTCAGTGTTATTGAGATATTCAGACATGTTGACATTAAAGCATAAGCTTAAGATCCAGGAGATCTTGTGGTTATAAAATTTTACTGAAAATATTCTGCCTAGGTATAGGCATTTTGTATTAAAGTTAGCATCTGCCTGCTAGGATAGAGGTCTGGACAGGCAGGTGCAGCTGTGTGCTGTGGAGCACAATGCTTTGGGGGGTTTGTGTGTTTGCAGAACCTGTGCAATAAGTGCTCACAGTGTCCTGAAGTTAAAAAACTGAAAGAACTGGCTCTTGTGTTTGTCCCAGGGGCTTCAAGAAGCGAGCACCACGCGCTCTCAAGGAAATCCGTAAATTTGCCATGAAGGAGATGGGAACTCCTGACGTTCGCATTGATACCAGATTGAACAAAGCAGTCTGGGCTAAAGGAATAAGGTGGGTGTTTGCAGTTTTCTTTACTGGGTGAAGAAGAACATGAAGGATTAGGAAAAAATTGTATACTTCTGCAGCATTTGCCTGTCCTTTGCACTTGCCTCCTCCTTGTGGCGTACACACCAGCCTAATCTTTGTGTCACCTCTGTGCTTTGGTCAGATGTCCTGGCATATTTGTAACAAGGCTCTGGTAAATGCTGGGATTGAAATAATTTCCTTCTCATCTTAACAAGAATAAAGAAAGGAAAGGAAGAAATGCAGGTTTGGGGGTGGAGGGTAGGCAAGAAAAAGGATTGGGGTATTGTAATACTGTAGTACCTTGATCTCTGTTGGAGCAGACAGTTTTTATGAACCTGACATTTTTATGAACCTGACAATCCCAGGCTAAGTGGGATTTGTGTAGTGTCTCTGAACAGGATTAGGTGTTAAAGCATGCTGAACAAATGCTGCACAAAAGGAGGTGTGTTTTCAATAGGGCCATTAATCTTCTCTTGAAAGTACAAATAAATAAGTAGTTTGGCTACCAAAAACTACAACTTCTGTCAAATCAACTTCTGTTACAAAGGCAGCTGATAAGACATGCGTAAAGATGGGCCCAAAGAACTCCTGTGGGGAGTGGGAACTTTTAAACTGTAATAAAAGGTTAACTGGTCTGGATTGATGCCATGAGAGATGCACATGGGTTTAAACCATGTCTTCTGGGAATTTGATCCCTGAGTCTGGTGCATAGAATGCTTTGCCTGGTGTCATATGGCCAACCCTTCCTTCAAAAGCAGAGAGGGAGGATGAGACTGAGTTACTGGGTCTTACAGGCAGGGGTTTTCTGTCCTCCCTGTTAAACTGCCCAGTTCATAGGGAGTGAAGAAGTAGCAGTGGAACCAGGAGACAGTGTACATAACTCCAGAGCTTTGTAGTGAGGCTGCTAACCAAGACTTCCTCATAATTAACTGGTACAGGTGCAGTCTGTGGAGCAAGGAGTCACCACATCTTTCCAGTGTGAGTCTGCAGTTTTTACTAGTTAGAATACATAATGTATGCAAAATAAAGTATCCTCCTCTGGAAGGATCAGCAGAAGCTAAAATCACCATATTGGCTGATAGGATAGTCAGGGACTTACATAAAAGAGTGAAAAATGCTTTTGACTTTGACAGGAAGGGAGTAAAACAAAGCCAGTTCCTATTTCTAATTACTGTGTCCAACTGGTGTAATAAGTACATTCCTGAAAAGGCTGTTCTTGTAGCAGGGAGGAGGAGGAGGTTCTTTCACATATTCTTTGGAGTAAAGTACTCTGAGCAGGAGTTTCCTAAAATCTTGAGTTCAAGGTGACAGGTTATGTGAAAAATGGTGTGGAAGAAAATATAGTGCCCCCCCTCAGCAGTGTATTTTGGGCATTATTAGGTGAGGACACTAAGCTGTGATTTGCCTATTACAAACAAAAGCATTAAACAGCCTAGTTATGATTCCATGGGCTTTGTGAGGAAGAAACAATGATCAGTTTTGTGTCCATAAGACCTTGGTTCAGGCTTGATGCTCACTAGAATTTCCACGACTTCTGGCATGAAGATTGGCAATACTCTGACTTTATACAGAGGCCTTGGGCTTTCAGGGTAGATTGTTGAGATTCTTCCTCACTATTTTATATTGCAGTAAGAAATGCTTGTTAGTAACAACTGCTTGCTGATCATCTTCAATGGTGTATTTCTTCAGTAGTGGACTGATAATGCACTTCTGACTTCATGCTCCTACTGGATTGTAAATTCATTTTACGCAAGGCTCAGTTAAATCTTACCTGCTAACTTTAATAAAACCAAGCAAAACAAACAAACAAAAAAGAAAGCTCCTCTTAAGGCACAAGATTTTGCTCTTGGTATAATACTGAGAGAGAACTTTCCTATGAGTTCAAGGGTTTCAATACATAGTGCACTGCAAATTAATCTGCCATCTTCATTTTAGGAATGTTCCTTACCGCATCCGTGTGCGTTTGTCCAGAAAGCGCAATGAGGATGAGGATTCACCCAACAAGCTGTACACTCTGGTTACCTATGTACCAGTCACAACATTCAAAGGTAATCCTTAACCCTTCATGCATCTCTCATGCCTTGTTTCTCTGAACAAGAAGCAGAGCAGGACAGCTCCTCCTGCCGTGCAAAGTTCAGATGAAAAGCGTGCTGCAAGAGTCAATCCACTGGCTCAGCCTAGCTCTGCTGTAGAGAACAGGGCTCCTGATCCACATTAAAAAGAAGTGAAATGATCAGTAAATTTTGAGAGATTAAAAAACATGGGTCATAGTCACTAGGATAGTTTTAAAGCTTGCTTTCCCATGTAATGCCCATCCTCTGCTGTCAAAAGTTCAGGCAGGTTAAGCCCTCTCTGCCTGTTATCTGAGAAAAATCAATTCTGTAAATGCAACTAAGTTTTTGTTTTAATCTTTGGAGAAACACTTGTATATATAGTTTGCTCTTCCAGAAGTAGATCAGCAGACTAGCCTTGAAACTCCAGGTGTACTTTCTTGGGATGACTTCCATATATGTAACAGGTGGTGATAAAATGTCTTGTTTTGCAGGTCTACAGACAGTCAATGTGGATGAAAATTAAACAGATTTTCATTACAATAAAAAGATAAAATATATTCTTAAGTTGTTTTTATTGTCAAGTCTCTTCAAGCTATTAACTGTGAAGCATTGAGTTGAACAGGTACCAGCCTTTTAAAGTGTCTTGCTTTCTATGATTTTGAACATAATGATGTAATTTTCTTAATTAAAGATACACTAGACTTACATTACACATGAATGGAATAAGGAGTTGGTTCAAATATTGTTTGTGGGTAGCAGAGTCGTGGTGAGTTTGTTTTGTTCTGGGTATTTATTAAAGGGCCTTTACACAGGTATTTTAAGTTAAGGTCAAGTTTGTTTAAAAACAATGCAAGAAAAACTCAACCAAAATTGATACATCAATATTTCATGTATGTAATCTCATGTGGATGATGTTCCCCCCTGGTCTCTTAGGCAGACTCATCAGGCTTCTCCCAAAGCAGCTCTGTGTGCAGCACAGAAACAGGGTTTTAATTTGTGAAATAATTGTGATGGTGCTACCTCAGGGTATTTGTTTAAAGCAGTAGGGACTAAAGGCACGTCGCTTCCCTAAACCAGCAAATACTGTCAGTGCCAGTCTTGTACAAAAGGGTTTATTGAAAAGTGCATGTTTTCACAGACCAACATCAGAAGCACAGTCCATGTACACTTAACATTTCAGCAAGACATAAAAATTGGAATACAATCAAATATATTAAAATAGTTTCAATTACCAGCATTGAAACAGTTTTCAGTATTAGTGCAAAAAAAGGCAACCAAAACAAACTGTGGACAGCAGATGAGGGAGTGTTTTCCCCTGCTTAAAAAAAAAAAAAATAAAGACAACTGGAGCCAGCCTCTGCTCTCCCAGTGCGGAAGAAGGCTTCAGTGTCTTCACACTGTAGACAGATGTTTCCTTTTACATTCAAAACAAGAACACAATAAGTCAATGGCACAAAACAAACCTACACACCCTTTTAGCTTTTAAAGCTCTTAAACTGAAAACCACAGACCAACAAATTGGATACCAGAGGTCCACTGCTAACTGAAAGCCTTTTACAGTATGTCCTTTGGCATAATTTCAGTGCATTTCATTTTTGACATGTTTGCTGCTACTGCATGCTTGGTTTTGCATGTTCACTCCGTGACTGGCAGCTCATCCCATTTGTTCTGAGACTATATTGATTCAGCTTTGCATTCTCAAGCTTTGGTTTCAGTTCTAAGGGTTTTTCAAAGAAATTAACCAGTGATTGTTCAGTCAGGAGGGAGGCTAAAATATGTTCGAAAGAGACAGTCCAGTCCCCTTCAGTCACAGGTGAAGGTTGAGAGTCTTTCTGAGGGGTCTTCACAGTGTCAGTAAAAACAGCATCCTGGTCTGAAGCAGAGGCCTCGGGCTGTAAATCATCGGTGAACTCGTCTGATCCACTCCCCAAGCTGATGCTCCTTTGTCCTACTTCTCCAATCTGAAGTAACAGTGTGGTCACAGTGGCAATGGCTTGATACAAATCGTTCTCCTCTGGATCTTCATGAAACATGCTATACAAGGTTTTGCAGAACTGAATGAACTCCTTCTGTAAAGGATGAAAAACCAGCATCAAAGTCCTGAACAGCCATGCTAAGGATCACTGCAGGAGTCAGGTGGGGCACAGCAGTGCAAAGGCAGGTGGAATGCTGTGTACTTTTGTATGTTCTTTTGTAACTTCTGCCTGCTTTTTAAAGAATGTTAGTGAAGGGATTTTAACCCCCAGGATGCTAGGAAATCCTGAGCTGAAATCAAAAAGAGTAGAGGGCAGTGAAGTATTTTGACAATGATGAAAGAAATCAGGACCTGCAAGATGATCTAAGCCAAGTGAGATATAAGGCAAGGGATAATCCCTTTTTGGTGGCTGCTACACAGAGTGGGTTACAACCAAAACAGCCATCCACAGGCCTGCAGGCAAACTTCCTTTCTGCTGTTTCTCTCTCTCCCCTCTTTCCCAGCTCTTCTAAAACAATTCTGAGATCTTCCCTGCCCAGCTCCTCTGTCTCTCCCTTGCTCACCCATTGCAGGTGCTTTCCAGGTTAGAGAGGATGTCTCCACAGATCCTGTTAGGAAAGTCATGAGCCCTCAGTGAAATGATGCCTGTATGAGATCCTGAGCCCCTGCAGAGCTGGGGCTAGGTCCGTGCCACCCAATTAAAACTTCATTTAGCAACACAAGCACAGAAGGGATTCTGGGGGCAGTCCCATCTTTCTTGGCATGTCAGTACATTTGTTTCATTAATATGGGGCCCTTCTCCCTCCAGTAGCTTTCCTTCTGCCAACAACACAGAAAGCTACTGGCATTAGGAAACAGATGGTAAGACTGTGACAGCCTTCAGCTGTTTTGCTGCAGTTCTAGTCAGTGTTTGGCTAAGACAGGGCAAGTTCCAGGTGTGGTGGACTAAGAAGTTACTGGTTTGGTGCAGAGGAGGTATGGGAAGACAGAAAAATGTGCATTCTTGGGAATTCTTTGGCTTAGGAGGAGGAGGCCTTTTTCCAGCCTGCATAAGCCTGTTTGTTTGCATGTTCTGCGGCAGGTGAGGGTGAATCTGAAATTCTATTCACCAGCCAATCTGAGCAGAGGGAACTGCTAGGAAGGCAGTTTTTTGAAAGTTTTTAAGCACCTTTTCCCAGGATCAGAGGAGCCCAATCCTCAATGCCTGAAGGACTGAATCCATGTTCAGGCTGAAGTTATACTTCATGAGAGAGAGCCAAACTGTTGAATTCACTAATTTAATTTTGAGTGCACTTCTTTAAAAACAGAGTACAGCCTCTAAGGTACATACCTGGCTCATTTTTGGCAATTCCTTTTCTGTTTTAGTATCCTTTTCTTTGGCTAGATCCTTCAGCATCTGCTTCAATTGCTTTTGGTAATCTACTGCATCACCTTTTTTGGAGCAGACATAAAAAGGAGAATTAATTTTCAAGTCACTGGAGCAATTTTACATTTCAAAATAAACTCCAGAGAGCAGAGATAACATGGTAGGGATCACAAGTGGAAAGTTGGTTACCTCATGCCACTCAAATTAGAGAACCATTCTGGACGTACCGTTTGATTTTCCAATGACCAGTGGTCTTGATGTTGACAGCAAAGGATTCTTTAATGGTGACTGACTGTCTCGTTCATTTTCTGTGAGAGCTAGCCAAGAAATGTGACAAATTTAATCCTTTGAATCCGCCATGATGGTTATTAATTTGTCTAAAATTTACATACTCGAAGAAAGTGAAATAATTGTGGAAAGATGTTTTGTAAATGCTTTTAGGTACTTCATTAAATTGTACTGAAAAATTTTGATCCTGTAAGACTGGTGCTGCAGTTGGAAGCTTGCCAAGAACTGCACATTTAATTAAAAACTTTTCATAGAGAAACTACCACAGAATTTTGTCACCTAATCAAAACTGGATCAAGATATACAAGAAGATGTCTGTACATGGAGTACAAGCCATTCAAAAACGTTGTTTCAGTTTTGTCTGGAAGTAACCATATAATTGGCTGCAAAAGATCTCTGAATGCAACAGATGTGTGAGCTCTGACATTGTTATCTATACATTTCATCTAAAAAAGTTCCATTTGTAATTAACTGGAAGGAAGCAAGATGGGGTTCTTCATTAAGCAGCTTTTTCCCAAAAGCAAGAGATTTTTTTGGGAAACTGAGCTATTCATTTCCTTTCAGATTTCTTACCTGGTGGGATATGCAGCTTATACAGTAACTTTATCTTTTCATTCATTTCTCCATTATACATAACATCTGCAAGGAAAATAAAGAACAAGAAGGAAGTGAACCAGAGCATTTACTTCCACTGTTTAAAATAAATCAGGCATCTCTCTGTGCACAGAGGATAATTGTTTACATGGACAATAAACATACAGCCAGTGCCTATCTTTAGGTTGTGCCTGTCAATGAGGAACAGCAGGTGACAGCCATCTGTTTTGGTCTTTGTTCTTGGGAAATAGACTGGGAGCACCTAACCCTATGGAGCTCTTCAGCTCCATAAAAAATAACATGGAGGATGCAGGGAATCTAGGCTGCTTGGTGTCACAGATTTACAGAAATGTGAGAAGGGAGACACAGATAATGTTGGGGACATCATATTCTTAGTATTTCTCCCCTTCAGCCCTTACTGCTGTTCTATAGAGTAAGCCCAAAGGAGGTAGCTATTTCACATGTGGTATAATGCACATTTTCAATGACCAGTAAAAATTAGATTCTAAGCTCTCAAATACTGTGGAGAACTTCAAATTAAAAGTCGTATCCCTCTAAGAATCAAATAAAAAGGGTGCCTTAGTGTTCACATAAAAAAAATCTAAAAATCATTAAGTGGAAAGAATTAAAAAATATCATCTGAAGCTTTGAATTCCAGTTTTTTCCACTTGAGGTCAGACAACAGTTAAGATCTGCCACTTCCTCTTTAGCCAGATTTTGGACGGGCAGTCTCACCTATTAGGACAGCTGGTGGCCTCAAGACCAACCCTAGCACTGCCCTCAGTCACTGCTGGCCAGGCTTTGTTCTGTTTATTGTCAACATGCAAGGCAGGCAGCTGTGGAAGGTGAAGCTTTCAAGAAGCAATTTCAAAGAGGTACACTGAGATTTCAGAGGTATACTCAGAGCAACAACTGGGTAGAGAGGATTTCCTAGCATTTGTGTAAGTCTTAACTCATACAAGATTTTCAACAAAACTACTACTGTCTTAGAAATCAAATAGTATAACACAACATTTAGTCATGTCCTTAGGCTGACTTCAGGCGATTGAAACACAAATAAATCAGACAAGGTGACTGATACAGGTGATTACAAGCCCTCTCTCCAGTTCCGTGGCATTTTAACGCTCCTGTTGTGGTGTATCTCAGGATACCCCAGGCCCCTCCCAGATGACTCCCTGCCAGGCTTGTCAATCATTCCTCCCTTCTACAGCCCGATCCCTGATGAGTGCTGTCTGCCAACCCTGGCATTCCAGAAGGGCGTCGAGTGGTTGGCAGAATTCAAAAGATGCTTCCCACCCCTGGAAGGACATTGGGCCATCCAAGTGTCCCCTGTCCCTTAGGACTTCTCCCCATGTACCTGGTTGGTGCTCACCTGTGTTCCTTCCCTCCCCCTCTCCCATGGTTAAAAGAGCCAGCCTGCCATGCGGTCAGGATTCTGTTGGAGCAGTTACTGGACTCAGAGGCCCTTGGGCCAGGAATAAAACTCTGAATCAAAACCCTCCATCAGAATTGGCTCCTTTCCTTCACCCTTGAAGCCTCTCAGTGGAAGGTAAACCTGAGCTCCTGCATGCCTGGCTTGTCTCCAAGCCCTCAGCTGTAACATCCTGTGAGCCTGAGGTACCCCTGGGGTGAAAACACCCAGTGCTGCCAGATGGGCAAACAGCAAGGGCCAGCCAGCACAGGCACAACCTCCTGGTGATACTGGACTGAACTCCAATAGGCTCCCGTGTGCCCCACGAGCTGATACCCAGGCAGCTGGCGAGCCCCTTGAACTCGACGAGCTGGTCCATGTTGTCATCGAGCAGGCGGAAGGTCCTGTGGGCGAGGAGCTCGGTGTGCTCCCCGCAGGTCCAGGGCGAGAGCAGGCGGTAGAGGCCGGCGAACTGGCGCGCGTCGATGCGGTACTGCTCGGCGTACGGCCGCCCGGGGTCGTGGCGCTCCGACACCGCGCTCCCGCCCTCCCAGTAGCACCTGAGCAAATGTTCCCTCTAGGAGAAATCGGAGACACGAGAGCGGTTGTTGCGGGGCGCGGCAGCAGAGAGCGCCACCAGCAGAAAAAGGCATTCACATCAAACTAGGCTGTAACGTGCTCGGAATTCGCTCTGCGCAAGGTGTCGGACTGACACCAAGACCAGTCCTGTGTGAAAAAGCAAATCTTTCATCAGGGCAGCCAGCCACTCTCACGATTTCCAGTGGATAATTAATAAATATGAAGGCAGACTGGGCAGATTCCTGAAAAAAATTCATTGTGAGCTATTGAAAGTCTGTTTTATCTGACCCAGGATGTCCCTTAGCAGCCAAAGGTACAAAGGGTCACAAAAAATACGGAGTAAGCGTAGGCTTGACCTGCTCATTTATTCTCTCTCAGACCTCTCCATTTGGATAATGTACCATTAGTCTTCTGTTAGGGACAGACAAAAGAAAGAGTCCCAACAAAGCAAGCTGTCCCTGGGAGAGCAAGGGAAATAACAAAAAAGGAACCACTACTAGAAAATGAAATTAAATGGAGTGTGAGCTAGTCAAAGATGAAAACCAGCAGTGAGGAGCAGGAGGGAAGCACTGAAGAAGAAGCCCCAGCAGCATCATCTTAAAACCACCAATGGAGGCAGGATACATTGCTGACAAAGCTGTGTAACACTAACAACACACCACAGTCATATTCTCAATACACAGAAGAAATGGTCCATGAAGGAAAATAATTACAATTTGGACCTCTAAATCAAGTACAGTCATATAAGCTTAGATGTCCTTTAAAACTTTATTGTAAGTTTTATCAAACATCAGCTTGACAGAAATGAACTGAAACTGGTTTTAGTTTAAAAAAAAATTTAAAAGGAAATATTAGAAAATTTGGAACAAATGGCAAGGACACAAGGTTGTGGCATTTGGGTTTTTTTTCCCCATGGAAAGGAGAGTCTGCCTTTAAAGAGCATTTAGAGAACAGGATTAAGAAGCACTGCCAATCTCCCAGTAGGCAGAGCTACATAATATTTAATTTATTGTGCATGTGAAAGTTAACAGAACCTAACTTGTCAGGGACCATTTCCAAGCAGGAAGTTAGAAAGAAACTCTGGAGCAGTTGTCTGAAGTATCAGCACATTACTATTCCTCTTTAACAACTGCACAACCACAGAAAGGACAAAATGGCAAGATCCCATCCAGGGAGCAGGGCCCAGGCTGAGGACAGGAGGTCAGTGCTGCACTGCCAAGCAACAGCTGGAAGTTAGGCCCAAAGAAGCCTCAACGAGGTGCATCCCCTGCTCTTCAGGGAGACCAACCTTGAACAAGTCATACAACTCCTCTAAATCCTCAGGAAGAATGGAAACATCTGGGATGACAACTCGGAGCTTAAAAAGAAAGAAAATCTTGTTAGTGACATCACTGACACGGGCAGACTCACAAGCTGTACTTAAGTGGAACAGCTGAAAACCACTTTAAAAAATCTTTGCGCTGTTCCCCTTCTTTAGGTTCACCAGTTGGACAGATCCATGAAAAGAGAAATCCTTCAAGGGCTGTTAGAAACAAAGACAGGAAGTGCCTAAGCTACAGGTCACAGAGGTGGGGGACACATCATGGTGCTGTCTCTCCTCACGCTCTTCCCCAGGCACCTGCCAAGGGCCGGCCACAGTCACGGACAAGGTGCTGGGCTGGACAGTCCTGCAGTTATCCAGAACTTTAAAGCCACCCTAAACTATGATAATGCACATGGCTGCCAAGGAAAAACCATCAGCATCCCATTTTGCAGAGTCAGCAGTGATTTTTCAAGACCTGGGGGCACCTTTTTAAGAACTAAAGCCGTGTGTCTCCAGGGACAATGCTGAGCTACCTCAGTCAAAGGAATCCCCTGCTCACCACATTCTGCTTGGTTGTGTCTTCGTGGCTCTGCAGGACGCGGATCCGGTGTTTGTAGCGCATGTGCTCTATCTGTTCCACAGAGTGGTCCCCAAATTTCTGTAAGAGAGGAACAGAAGTTTATTATTTCTGTTGTATTTTATGATACTTACTTAATTAATTGGAAATACAGCTTTTGAAGTGCAGTGAGACCTTGAAGAAAAAGCATACCCAGTCTCTAATTAACCTAGGTACTCACACTACACAGTCTTGTGCATGAGAGTACTTTAGTCAAGGAATCTGTAAACAATCATGCTTTCAAAGCATCCAAGCTGAATTTAACCTTCTTCTTTAAAATTGTAATTTAACTGACTAGTAGATACAAAGAATTATTTTACCTCGTAGGAGTCATGAATCAGGTTTGCTATTTCAGTCACTGGAGAGGATTCCTGGTCATCACTGAAGAATGCGTGGTGATTACCAATAGGTGGCAGAGGGCTTTCCTCGTTTTTGACATGCTCTAAAAACCTGAAGGGAGGAAATATATAAGAACACAGATCACATTGCACTGTGCTCTTCTCAATTCAAATAAGCAAGTAAGTCTTATGGCTCAGACTTAGAAATAAATTGAGTTTTGGGCAAGCTAGACTTTTCAAAAATGCCCTTGTGATTCCTCATCTGAGGAAAAGCAAGCCAGCCAAATGACTAAATGCTGCCCATGGAAGAAAACTTGTGTCTCCTTGAAGTCTGGAGCAGGAAGCCCGTCGGTCCAGGGAAGGCACGAAGAGCAGCAGTAAATATTGCACTGACGCAGGCAATGCATGTCTCAGCAGTGCCAGGAAATTTCACAGGACGTCTCGTCCGATGTCCAAAGCCATTGTTTGAGGCAGACACTGCGACAGCAGCAGCAGCAGCAGGGTGACACAGAGGGGCCCTGGTGCCTACTGAGCAATGCCTTTGTTTTAGGGCAGAACAGCCTGTGATGGGAGGAGCACTCCTGTGTGGCCATACCTGCTCAGGATCATCAGGGCCTGCCCATCATCCTTGCTGTTGCACAGATCCACAGCGTTGGCTTCCAGTATGGCCAAGCCCAGCTGGAAAATGGCTTTGATGCCATCATAGAAGAAGCAGTCCACAACATTCACAGCACTTTCCAAGGGCATGATGCTGAGGAAAAGGGTAAGGAACCAGGAAAGAGAGATGGAAGCTAGGGCTGTCAGATCCTTCATATGTTCAGCCAGCTCTGGAAGTTGCTCTTTTATAAGCTCTTCAAACACTGACTGGTCTACCTGAGCACCTACAAGTCATAAAGGAACAGTATTAGCCAGGAATTACACAGAAAAAAATATTTTTTTAAGCTAATCAGTAGAGTCAACTATTAACTGCAAGATTTTCTTAAAATTTAAACTGGCAAGATACACACACACATCTACAATGAAAAATGCCATTATCCTCCTGCTGTGACCTTAGTCCTACCCTTGTGTCCATAATCCTTACTGTACAACTTTCTGCAAAAAGTGTGTTAATTCTGCTAAGTGCCTTTAGGGTGCAATGAAATAGCAACAGCAGCAGCTGTTGGTCTTGGCTACAAGAGCACATAATAATTAAGTGCTAGCAAAAGCAATCTTAAAGCATTTTATTGCTCCACTTGGGATGTATGCAGTGAAAATAAGACAGTACACATTCCTCTCTGTACTCAAGTAAGTGGGCAGCAAAGGTTTTGCTCTAAGTGAGAAAATACAGAAGTCCAGATATGGCTACACACATCAAGCAGGAAGAATAATATTTACACCAAAGTACATGCACAGATACAAATATATACTTACAAGCACATGTATCTACACATAAAGAACAAAAGATTTCTGCAATGCCCACATAAAATATTTCCTAACTCTCCTAACCAGTCTTTCCAAAAGGAGCAGATCTGGGCTCTGGTTTAGCTCCTAGATCAGTTCTGCTTTGTCAGCAGCTGTTACAGAATCAATATAGTTTCTTCTCAATTAAGTGGACAGTGTGTACAAACCAAATCTGCCACATCAAGGCTTTGACCAAAGACCCTGCAAGTTAAAAATATTCCTGAATACAAAATGCAGTTAGCTTTTCAATTCTTCTGTCTGTCAAGCTGTTTCATTTACTTCTTATAGTCCATATTCTGCTAATATTAGGACATAATTTTAATTGCTGACACATATATATATCTCTGTCACTCAAAAATTCTGTTGTTCAAAAGCAGAACATAACCTGGACAATTCATGGCAGAGAGCCAGTATCTTTTGGCTTTGCATCCAAATCACATGGAAAAAAATAGCTACGACATTTCTCTGTCTTAGATCCTTTCACATTAGGCCACAAAGAGCTTCTGCTGGTGACTGAACAAATATTGCAGCACAACAAATCAAAACTAAAAGCCCATGGACATCCAAAAAGCTTTTGAGAAACACATCAAGCATGATGCTTTGAAGAAAAAGCCTCCCGTAAGATTGATGAAAAGGAGAAAAAACAGACTGGAGTTACTCAACAGAGGGCAATTTTTGTTTGGGTTTTTTTCATAAGTTTAATGCAAATAATTTAATAGCCACAGTTAACACAGACTCAAAAAACAGAGCTGGATTTAGAGGTATTTGAAGGAAGCCAGAGACAGATAGGCAAGATATACACAAACAGATCATTCCAGCCTCAGAGACAGCACTGGCAAAACCAGAGCTTTAAAAGGAACATGCAACACTGCCCAGATCTTTCACAGATCTTCTTATAATAAGCATTGCCACTGTAGATGAAGTCAAGCAGACATGCTAAAATGGACTTTTCTGTCCATTTTTTAATTAGGCTCCCAGAAAACATGAAGTCTAAGCAAATGAATCTGTACTATAGCATGAGACCATAATGAGGTAGGAAAATACCAGGGCATGCATTTGAAAAATGATGACCTTAGATGCAAGATAAATGACAACTTCAGGACTGAAAAGGCAAATCAGAAATAAGGTTTCCAGTGTTTCAAGAATTATATTGACAAGTTGATGACAGTCTAACAGGTAAAGTGGGGTAAGTTGCCCTGCTGGTTTATGCAGGGGATGAAAAAGTCATGGTAACTGAGAATAGGATATGTGTGTCCCTTGCCACCACTCTTGACCCATATAGAAATTGTTTCCATCTTGCATCTATCTGCCTATAATTTCCTCTATGCATTGCAAAGAGGAGAAGGACAGAAAGAGGAGCCCTGCCTTCAGGCTATTCCATTTGCAAGCAGTGAAATAATGAAAAAGCTAGTGAAAGGGGTCAGAGCTGGCAAGGCTGAAGGAAGGAGACAAAATTAAAAGGTTGAGTAGGACTGAATTGCTTAAGTTTTGAAAGCAAAAATTCTAACTAACTAACTAAACACAAACATAAATAAATAGAAGATTTTGAAAGTCATAAAGAAAAGGTCTGAGACAAAAGGAAGCTAAGAAGGCCTGTTATAACCAAGGCCATTAATCTGGTAGCTGTTTGGACTGAAGAGGAAAAGCAAGTGACGGGTAGCAAGGTCAGAGATCGCCAAAGTTATTGAGAGATCAAAATTTGGACAACAGTACTGGCAGGGCACCCAGAGAGGAAAAGTTGGGTCTTGGAAGTGTTATGCAGGAAGAAACAATACAAAGTTTAGACAAGAGCTGGTTGCAAATCAAAAAAAGTCGACTGAAATGTGGAGCCAAGAACTCTAACTCAAGCAACAGGAACCAGAGGAGGGGCAGGGTGGAGAAGCTCAGTAGCACCAATTTGGGCACGTTAAGATCTAGGGTGAAGCAGAGCTGCAGAAGTAAGTGCTCAGTGAAGCAACCATGCTGCAAAACTGCACCAGTGCCACTCAGCCAGGGAGAGCAGGGCAAACACCAAGCTGAACTCCTGGCTCCTCACACTGTGGTGAGCCATGGCAGTAGAGACACAGTACTCTTTCCTCGGGGTAAAGAGGGCCAGAAAACAGAGAGACAAAACAACCACAACTTTCAGCACTTAAAAATGTAGGCTGTAGCCATGGCAAGCGACAGGCAAGATACAAATCAAGAACAACTCAAGGCAGGGATATGGCTGGCCAGGTGAGACAACTCATTAGGCTGGGCAGAGGAAGCTACTTAAGGACAGTAACATCAAAGTTATGAGTAATCCAAAGCACACTGCTGATATCTACAAATGCTTGAGTACTGATAAAGCTGTGTCCTTTAATCAAGGAAGGAGACAGATAAACACGGAAGTCAGTTATCAAAATAGCATTAAAATCATGTTTGGAGACATGAAGAAAACTTCTGACAAGTGGGACAGTTACAATGCCCAGTCCAGTAGCAGAAAATACCAATGGCATTCAAAGCACCACAAAACATGCTAAGCATCCAGCTGAACTTTGGAATAACTCAGCTTTAACTTACCTTCTTGCCAGTTCAGTGACAAGACAGAAACTGAGCAGTGACACAGTGTCTGGAGGGAGGGATGACAATCCCATCCTTCAAGGAAAAGACTAGAAATCTTCTCAAATGTCTCCTTCCACTCCACAGGCAGCACAAGAGTGCCCAGACCATTTCTAGCTCCCAGAACCACTACTGCCAGGGATTTGCTCCTATATTCATTTCCTCACACATACCCTGCTCCCTCCCTTTGCCACAGCAAGGGTATAAAAGCAGATGCTGCAGCTATGGACCAAGGTTAGCATTAAAAAGGGAAAAGCTATCATACATTTCTGTAAGGGAAGGAAATGATTACAAAGAACAAATACTGCTGGGCCCCTCTCTTTCTGTGCATTAGGCAGTCTGAACAACAATCTTAAAAGTAATGGCACAGCACACACAGCGCATGGCAGAGGGACTTGTATCAGCCCTCATTACAAAGGGCTAGTGTAGATGCAAGCCTGCATTGCTCCAGCAGCCAGGCAATTCAGACAGTTCAGGTCACAAAGCAGATCCTTCCTAGGTTCATCTTAAACAATTTGTGTCTCTGATACTGCACACTCCTAGCCAAGACCCACAAGATCTTTTATTTATGTAACAGGCCAAAGTGTCTCCACCTTCCAACCAACAGGAAAGAAAAAAAAACAAACTATAAGGTAGATCATATACTTACAGATCTTGCAGTTCAAATCCTTCAGACCAAACCCAACCCTGGCTGGAATCTGAGCAGCCACTGCTGCTGTCCCAACACACCACACAAGTAGATGGAGCACCTCATCTGTGGGGTCTGGACCCCAGCTGATCCTGAGCATTTTCCCCACCCCTGTGCCATATGGCTGCCCCTTCCCAGTCTGCAAGACAACGGACACAAGCTCACCTATCACTCGGTGGTTGAAGTAGTCTGGCAGCATCCGCTCACACACAGCAACCAGCAGCCAAAAGGCTTCTTCCTCTTTGGCATACAGCAGCAACACCGAGGTCAAAATATTCATAGACTTGCAACGGCAAAGGAGAAAATGGGATTTGTTAGTGACAGCAAATCCAACTGACAAAAGCTCAACTGCGGCTATTTTTATTGAAAGAAAAGTAGCCTAACAGGATGTAAAGAGCTAAGAAAAAAACCAGCAAGAAAAAGAGAATAGACAGCAAATACATAACTGTAACCCATAGGCATAGTAAGTTTTCCAAGTTTATGTATACTTTTCATAAGAGCAATAGGAAGCCATGGAGAAAAGCACAGTACTGGATTTGCCAAGATACAAAGCAGGTAACTGATACTGCAAGACGTTTTGGGGCTGCTTTCACTGCATTCCAGTATCAGGACCACTCTGATGCTAATCAGAATTCAGGGAGCTGGCCAGCTAGACTAAGCACTTTCATCATTTATCATCAGTTTTGGAAGAAAGTGGCAGAAAGCTTCATTAAGCCTCTGGCCCAGTGCACTACATAAAACTCATCTGTGCAGACCAATTTGCCCTGCAGTGCTTCCAAGTACTGTCCAAGAAATGCACTTTTGAACAAACAGAAGCATCAGAAACAATTTTTTCCCATCCTGCAACTATAAACGCAGTTTGCAAAATGCTGAAGGAATATGGCTGGTAGGACAGAGCCCTTTGGCAAGCCTATGTACTTGTTTTTCAAGGAAAAATGACGTTTAATATCTAAAATTATGTACTTTTCCAACTGAAAGGGCATTATTCACCCAAAGCACCGTTAAGAGCACTCTCGAGGGAACAACAGAAGAAGGGGAGGAAGGAGCAGGGAGGTTTTTTCAGGGAATCTCTCACCTGGCAGTATCCTATCCTGGGGTTCCTGTGCGCGTAGGCCGTGAGCACCCTCCTGAGGGCGGCGATCCCCGCCTCGCTCTGGAAGGCCGGGTGCTCGGGCAGCGAGCGGTGCAGGTCCCGCTCGATCTCCTCCGTTGCCATGCAGCACTTGCCCATGGATGCCTCCACCAAATCCATGTAGTACCCAGGGTGCGAGGCGAGATCCGTCTCGGCGTCTGGAGGCAGCAGCAAGGGAGGAAGAGCAAGATGGGAGCGGATAAGGATGATGCTAAACCTAAGTGTTGTGGGATTTACTGCTCAAAAGGGTAGAAGCAAGATGGTTTTCCCCAAGGTCTGTGAATATCCAGACCTAAAAGACAAAAGGGCTAACAGAAGACACGTCTTGAAAACTAAGTATTTAGCAAAGCCTGCATGACACAACATCATTCAAAACAGCCTGATTGAGCAAAAGATGTCTCCAGGAGAAAGTATTGGTTTGAGTTGAAAGTATTGGTTAAAACATCTCGTTCCAACCCCCCTGCTGTGGGCAGGGAGACCTTTCACTAGACCAGGTGCCCCAAAGCCTGGCCTTGAACACTTCCAGAGATGGGGCATCCACAGCTTCTCTGGGAAGCCCTTTCCAAGTGTCTCATCACTCACACATATTACTGGGAGAAATGTACTCAGCGCTGTTCACATCCTTCAAGAAGGAAAAGCTCCACATTTACAAATGCCTGAATATTCCATATATTGGATTAAGGACTAAACTTGAGATCATATTGTAGGCACGTTCCGGCTCTGCCATATCTGTCGATGAAATGAGTTGTTTTTTCCATCTCCAGTTTCTGTAAGCCCTGCCAACATTCAACAAGAGGCAGGAGCAGGTCTGCAAACTTTGAGACTGTCATTATTTTGCAATAATCCAATTTGTCTAGGGCTAACTCAGTATTTACGCTACAATCTAATTGCTGCTTGAAGATGAACATTGTTTTATGAAAACATGATGCTAATTTTAAAGTACATGGATTACAAAGATGTTATTTTGATTCTTCTGTACATCATATGATATCATCCTGAGATAAAACTTTTACAGATCTACCTGGGTACTTCCTTGCATACATTAGTTCAGTTGAGATCATGTCTTTTCCTTAAGTAGTATCACAGGTTCCATGTAAAGGACATCAAATTGCCCTTGAGAGATTTCTTGCCTAAATGTTTTGCCATGTCCAGAATCAGATTATGCCTACAGCCAACATTTCTAAGCATGCTCACCTGAGAAAAGCATCCAGAGTTTGCCTCTTAAGGATTCAGGAATTCCCATAGCAACAAGTTTCCTGATCTTCTCTGTGCGAAACATGCACACGGTTCTGCCATACTCTACAAAATGGTCATCCCACAGGCTCTCTTTGATTTGCTCCCTAGACTGGGAAGAACAAGATATATTTTAAAAGAACTCCATCATATGCATGTGAGAATTGGTAAACAAGAGCATTTCACATATAAAAATTCCATTACCAATGGAAATGGAAGCATACTCTAGGGACTTCAACTTTACCCACTTTGCATATCTAATTCACTACACAGGGACAAAATTTATACATATTCACCAGAATGAAATGGGAGGAGGGAGAAAAAAAACCAAATAGAAAAGCTGTTATCCCACATTTAACTTCTCCAACCAATACAGAGTGCATTTTACTAAAGATGCCTATCTGTCTGAATGTAATTCCAGCTTTTTCAAAAACAAAATCTAAAACTCCAACAGCTTCCCCCAAATGTTACATACCTTGCCAAAATCAAGGCCTGGCATTCCTGACTGATGAAAGTCTGACCTTAGTGCTTCTGCATTGAGCAAGTAATTGTTGTCCTTTTCACATTCACTTCTCTCTTTCCCTTGTGAAGCCTCTGTTCCCAGACGTGCAGGCTCACCATCCCCCAGCGTGCACGTGGATCCAAAGGCAAGGCTGTTCTGCAATGCCAAATCAAAGTGGTAATAAGTGAAAAGTCTAAGAGCTACATTCTAACTGTCCTCAAGACTCGGAGCTGAGTTACCCTTTGCCTTTTGCATCAAAACCTTTATCACCTTTCAGGAGGAAAGGTCTTACTCACAACTTTATACAAATTGTCTTTCACGTGCGTGTCAGGAAAAGGGATGTTACTTTAAAACAAAAGTTGTTAGCCAATTTTAAGTGTCCTTGATAACAAGCAACCAAACAGTCTTCTACTGTTATGATTTGAAAGACAAAATCACAGAACAATTCAGGCTGGAGAGGACTATCATTTTCAAACCCCTGCTTCAAGCAGGAGCACTCAGCCCTGGTTGCCAGGGTCTGTGGTCTGTGCCCAGCCAAGCTGAGTAGCTCCAAGAAAGCAGAGTGCACTGCCACTCTGGGCAGCCTGGTCCAGTTCTGGCTACCCGTGAGGACAAATCTCTCTTTTTTTGTATTCAGATTTTTCCTTGCTGTATCTTGAAGTTATGGCTGTTTGTCTTTCAACTGGCATATCAAAGAAGAGTTTGCCTTTATCTTCCAACTCCCCATTATTTGGCAGAAGACTGGCTGAGGAAGCCCTGCTCCCTCCATCTCTCTTTATAAATCCTGTGCTCCAGCCCCTGACCATCTTATAGCCCTCTTACTCCAAATTATCAATGCTTTTCATGTGCACTGGAGCAGAGTCAAAACTGGACATAGTACTCCTGATCAGCCTCGTAAGTGCAGAATAAAAGGGAATAGTAACATTCCATAACCTATTGGTCACAATCCTGCTAGTACAACCTGACATGGGGTTGTCCCTCTGCATTGTAAGAGCACATTGCTGACTTACAAGCTCGACTTGTTCATGACTCCTCCACCTTTTCCACACAGCTGTTCTCCAACCAGTCTGTCCCCAGCCTCTCCTGTCACATGGGCTTATTTTGCCAGGTTTGCTTTTGTTGAACTTTGTGAGGCCTCTATCAGCCCTCCCTCCAGACTGTTGAGGTCTCTGTGA
Organism: Thryothorus ludovicianus; assembly: GCA_013397245.1. Classification (NCBI taxonomy): domain Eukaryota; kingdom Metazoa; phylum Chordata; class Aves; order Passeriformes; family Certhiidae; genus Thryothorus; species Thryothorus ludovicianus. The sequence goes on from VZTB01013193.1 coordinate 904,909, forward strand.
AGGGCAGCCCATAGTCCCTGCTCTCCCCAGCATGTCAATCACAACTATGCTGTGAGTGTCCCCTATCCCACCAGCCAGGCCTTTAAAGGGGGTATCAGATAAGCATTGGCTCAAGATCAACTTGGGGGTCTCCCAAAGAAGGCAAGACAGTGGAATAATGGATAAACACATTGAATCAATAATAAAAGTTCAGTACCTGATTGTTGTTTTGCAAGTTGTTGCAGTGCAATGGGTTGCTGGAGTTCACCTCTTTTAACCTCTGGAGCAGGTTCTCCACCAAAGTATCCCGGTCCCTCAGCTCAATGAACTGAAAGGCTGTCTTACTCCTTATGCTAACAATGATGGGATTAGGGAGAAGGCTTGTGTCCTCCATCTTCTCTATACTGATTACCTTTTCCAGAGATGTTACAGAAAACACATCAGGCACCACATCCACAAAAACTTACTCAAATATTCTACATGTACCAAAATGTACAAACACAGCATTCCATATGCATGCTTCATATGTGGTTATTTACACTGGCTTTCCTTGATCAAACACATCCTACTGCCTGAAGTTCATGCTCTCTCTAGAAGCTCAAAGCAGACGACAAAAGGTATCCCAGATACCTTTTTTTTACCCTAAATTACTTTGCATCCCATTTCTAAACAGCAGACTGAGGGAAAAGATAAGGGGTGTATGATTAAAAAAAAATTATTTATTAAAGGACCACCTTGATCAAATTCTGGGGGTAGAGGAGGAAATTTACTTTCTCACCTTTGAAGATGGGGAAAATCAGTTGTTTTGTTAATTTTGATTAAGTATACAACACTGTTCTCATATTGTTTTCTGTTTCTGCAACAGTGGAAGATAAGTTGCTACAGTTATGATATGATTTGGATGTTACTCTACAATTAGTCAAGGATGAAAGGAAACCTTTAATTAAGAGATCATAACAGCCTTATATTCACAGCAGATCAGAGAAGTGTTAGCTGACAGCTTCCTTCTCCTGTTCTACTCCCACCACCTTCCTTTATGCTCTCCCTCCATTTAAACTCGTCTCTTGATTTCGTGGAAATTTGTCAGCCCATCACTGCATCCATAACATCCCCTCCTTCTCTCTGCCCTAGAGCTTGGCAAAGTACCCCCAGGTTTGTTAAAGGCTGTCTGTGGAGGGAGAGCTCAGCACTTGTGTTGATTCCAGGCAAGGATGCTTTTGCATTGCTGGAATGGGTCGAAGCCAGTCTCCATCAACATCAAGCTGATGTTTGTGGAGCTCGGAGGGGAACCCTGTCCAAGTCTTGGGCAGACTCTTTCTGCAGTGTTCTGTCCTGCTGCATTACCTGTCCATACTTCACTTTGAGGATAGTTTTGAACCACCCACATTTTCAGGAGCTCTAATGAGTCCCAGAACAAGCTGTACAACAATCCTGTAGGCAGGATACACACAAACATCCTACTCTTTTTCATCAAACAATACTTTGCAGATAAGTTAAGTGGCAGAGTAGGCTTAGGGCAGAAAAAGTCAGATAAGAACCCAAAATTAAACAAACAAAAAACTCTACCTCTCTAAGTGGGATGATAACAGTGCAGCAGCCATTTTCTCTGCTGGCAAAGCAGATGTAACTGTCTGAAGTGTACATCCTCCCTGCTGTGTGACAGCGACTGAACGGGGTCCAGAGAGAACAGTCCATAACTTCGTGCAGCTTCTCCTTCCTGGGCAATCTGAAGAAGGCCCGAAAGAATTCATTCTGTGCTCTGGCTTCAAGATCCCTTAAGAAAAAGCAGCAAGAACGAATCACAAGATCCTGAAGGCCAGGACATGCAGTGTGAGCTTCTCTTGTTGGCCTCACCAAGAGAAATGAATATAGAATAAATAAAAACACCATACACAGCAATCTTCAGTGCCTATGTGAACAGAGCACTATATAAGCAATTTTGAAATATGTTAAAAGAAAAACATTATCAATAACTGCTTGTTTAACAATAAGGTCAAAAACAAGTATAATAACTAGGAAGGGAAAGGAAACTAATTGGAATCAGATGTTTCGCTGGTTTAGAGGTTTTTTTAATTAGTTTCAACCACACATTTTCTCTGGCTGCTGTATGACTTTACAGACTCCAAGAGTTACAAATTTCAGTGCCCAGGAGATAACTAAATCTTTCATCGGATGAACATATATTGAGCAAAGGATATTAGCTTGATGTTCCCTGCTTCCCTTCACAGTAGCATTACCAACATCACCTCGGGGACTTGCACCTGCACCCAAAAGTAATACCTTTGCTCAATGACTACTTCCAAAGTGGTCTGCAATAGAAGTGTTAATGATGGTGGCATTTATATGATGGAAATCTTAACTTGCAGAGGTATTAGCCTCAGAGAGCTCTCAGAACAGTTTCACCATGCAAAACAGTTTCAGGTCACTTAAAAACTCAATTGGGAATAACAGCACCAGCCACACTCAGTTTGAACTTGGCTTCCTTTCAGCCATCCATCCACATTAATGTGGAGAGAAAAGTTTAAATAAATGAAACTTTCATTACTGAGCCATGGTTATACAGACTTGGCTTTGGGGACTTATTTTTCTTCTCCTTTCTTAATGAAGAAGGCTGCAGTAATTTAGAGAACTATGCAATTACATTATAAACAGGCCATGGCTATTAGCTCACCAACAGCAGCTCCAGAAACATTAGTGCTTAAATTCTATAATTTTCTTTATTACAAGTACATTTTTCCTAGCATGATTCACCTTAGGGGAAAAAAAAATAAAAAAGCTTGGTTTTGTGCCACTGAAAGAATTTAAAGCATGGGCTGAAGCATAACAGGGAGTGGCACCTTGGTGCTGTAAATCCCCTCTCCACTCCTTTGACCCTACTATTCTGCAAACACCTTCCCTCTACCCCAGCCCTGCTGTTAAAATATAAGGTGAGACAAATGAAGCCACTGCCTCAATAAGTAAATCAATTGTTTGTTTGGGTTTGAGGTTTTTTTAATTTAATTTAATCCACAGAAAAAGACATAGCCATGTGAAACAGGGAGGAAGACATTCAGAACAAACTGAGACCTGAGAAGGGAGGATCTGTATTTGATCTGTATTTGCAAGCAACAGAAAAGACAGAAAGCGTTCAACCAGCATTCAGCTTCTGTTTCCTTCTCAAGCATTATCTTCCTTAATAATATTATCCAAAGAAAGCAGACAAATAGTCTCCTGTTTTTTCACAGAGAACAAAGAGAAATCTTCTTTGTGAAGAAAGACAAAAAGGTTGCTCCTAAACTAAAATTCCACAGCGAGGGCAACTCTGATAAGTGCCTGCAGCGATCTGCTATTGTGACAAAACTGGATCAGGATATGCCTCCTAGTTAACTCACCACTAAAATATTTTCCATTTCTGCACAGCACAGATGAATGCTGCTGATAGCATCTGCAGTCAGGTCTGGTAGAGCTGTGCTCTCCTGCTATTGTGCTGAAAGGTAAGAGCCTCCCTGCATCTACTGGGTTGTGAAGATTTCTTGACCTTTATGTGAAAAGGGGCTTAATACAGCAGAGTAGGACCTCTATGGAGGCACACGTTATTTAAGAGCTGACTGTTTCCTGTGCTCCAAAATCTGAAGCTTCTGAATTTCCAGGATTTTGCTGCATTTCCTGGGGCTATGGGCTCCACATCCAGGGACTTTCAGACAACAAACCACAGGATTTTAAGCTGAAGAATGACATTAATCACATCTGAAAGTAAGGAAATTCACGAGCGCTCTATCCAGCCCTACTCACCCTGTACCCATGGAAGGCTGCCAACCCCAGCATCCCTGGAACTGCCTGTCCCCCATGACTCACACACAGGGACACCACAGAGACCACAGCACAGCCAGGGCTGCCCCAGAAACAAGTGCTGAAATGGGCCAGTCTGCTTGGAGGAGGGATCCCAGAATGAAAAATGGTAGCAGACGGATGAGATGCTGTCAGCACCTACCACTGTGGGCTCAAAAAAGACGTTTTATTCCAAAGTTGAATACCACGAATATATTTCCTGTTAAGCAAGCAAATTCTAGGCGTAAAGGCTTCCCTTCATAAACACAGCCAAACAAAATTAGAGTTGGTTAAAAAAAAACCCCAATCATACAACTCTAAAAAACCCACAAACAAATTTAGCTCCTAAAACACGACAGGCAATTCTTTAAATATGATGCAACAAAGATGTCACCAAGTCCCACAGCTTCCATTTAGAGTTTCACAAGACCTCCAACACCAAACAGAAATCTTTCTACTTGCACCTCTACTTGTTTGAAAATTTCTACTCTCATCTAACAATTCCCAAGTCAGTTCAGTTTTTAAGCAAATGCAATATACTGAGTAGTACTTAACTAAAAAAGGAAAGCTATCATCATGTAAAAATAACGTTTATTGAGTATTTACACAAGCATCAGAAGAATAAAAGGCAACAGGATGCAACTGCCTTGTTCCCTACTTTTCAAAAAACTGAGCAATTCCTTCTGAGTGCAGCTCCCAACTTGCATGTTATGGGATCATGGACTGCCTCCAACTCCAGCACTTCAAAGTGAATGGCAAGTCTGAACTGCAATAACCCTTTGTGCATGACCCCCATGTTACCTTCAAAGAGTTTTACATTAAAGGAAATAAAACATACAAGACTAATAAAATGCCTAAAAGCATCAGGATGCTTAAAATGCTATCCTCACTGTCAAATGTTTTTCTGTGCTTTAAATCCAGCAAAGGCAACTTGGCAAGATTTTAGTTCTGCTGAGTCACTTGATGCCTATCTAAAATCTAAACAGAATTGTTGACTTCTTGCTTTAAGAGACGGATTACTAGATTCTTCTTGCTATTGAGACTCCCAAAAGGAAGATACTGTGGAAGTAACACATCCAACAATATATGTCCTGTTTATCAGAAGAACAGCTAAATTCATGTGGGAAGAAAGGCTTCTTAGAAGCAAGCCAGGAGATGTTATCTGAGAAGAGCCAACATGGACTTGTCAGGACACATGCATACTGAACATGATTCCCTTACAGAGCAGAACACTAGACTTGCAGATGAAGGAGTTGCAATGACATTTATGCAAGTCTTGATATATCCTCTCATGGAACTAATGAAACTAGAAGTGAAAAACTGTTGTACCAAGACAGTTGCAAAAGAGTACCTCAAAACACAGCCCTTAAGGGCTTCCTAATAAATCAGAAGGTTGTATCAAGGGGGCCCCCTTGGGAATCTGTCCTAGATTAGCTTCTGTTCAATGTCTTCATCAGCAGCCTGTATGATGGATCAAGAGCTTGTTACTAAACTTGCCCTTGATGCAGGCTGGCAGAGGCTAATGATCATAACAACAGGATCAAGTTCAGATTTATATTCATAAATTTAAGAGATGTTGGAGAAAATAAAGCATTACAAATATTTTCAGCTGTACATCATAGGCTTCACAAATGCAACATGAAGATGGACTCCACCAGGAGCCATCCCTTGGGGTTACACAGGATCACAAGCTGAACGAGAGCAAACAGCCTTGTGCTCAAAGGAGGAACACTGACTGGGCTGCAGAAGTGCATGGCCACCAAGTCCCAGAAGTGGCAAGGTTTCTGGAGCAATCCTAGATCCCACCACTGCAATCCTAGATCTACCCCCACATGGCATCAGTGATGAATGTCCAGAGAAGAGTGACCAGAACGGCTAAAATCCAGACTGGTAAGAAAACCCTAGTGGAAGTAGGACAGCGCAGCTTAAAGAAAAAAAGAGAAAGAAGATGCACATCAGCCTCCAAATACACAAATTATTGCTCTAAAGAAGGTGAGTACTTCTGATCTCTTCAATAATACTGAGTAGAACAAGAAGTGACACAGTCAAAAAGCGTGGAAGATTCAAATTAGACCTCAGACTTCTAAGTGACAGAACAGTGAAGTACTGGTATGGATCCTGATGTGCCCATTACTGCAAATCCTTAAAAATACATTAGGCAATCACAAAGAGATAACCCAGACTCTACCCTCTGCTACAGAGATGCAATAAAAGAAGAATCTTTCAACTCACATTCTCCTTGTTGCTCAAAGTTTAAAGCATTCTCATGAAGTGACATTTACGACTTGGGATACTTTAAACAGTTTCCACTGAGTTTAGATCAGTATTAACAACCTTCTTTGCCTTCACATGCAGCAAAGTAATTCTCATTGGTAATTCACAGTTAAACATGAAGAAAAGAAACTGATGTGGTTAACATATCACACTGGGAAAACATATCACACTGTTGAAACCCTATTGACACCAGCGCTATAGCTCTAAAATTGTGGGTTCTGCTCTAGAGAATTTCTCACTACATTTGAGAAATGCAATGGGTATTTTTGCATCCTGAAAGAGATAGAAATTAGAAGTACAAGAAACCTATACCAGAGATTGTTACAGCAGCCTACTTTTTAAAAAAGAAAAAATAGTTACCATATATGTTCCAGTAAAATTGTATGGCACGTACATATGTCTACAAGAAATTCGTAGGTACCAAACACATCAGCTTTGTTTTTATGGCAATTACCTCAATTGCCATTAATCCCTTCATAATCCTTTGTTCTGTGCCTTATCATTTTATTAAACAGCACAAAAAATTGCATACTGACTTGTTTGACTCTGGCCATGATATAATTTGTGTCACAGGTTGTGGGCCTAATCTCATGGCCTCTCTGAGTCCCATCCCTCCACTGCTCAGCAAGACGACCCCAAGAACCTCAGGAATGGCAAAAGTTTATGGTTTTCAGACTGTAGAACACACAGATCATTGAAATGTGTTTTTTTAAAAGGAAAGATATTGAAACAAGCCTCTCACAAAAGAAAATCTAGCAAACAAAAGCTATCTACAGCAACTTCATTAATTTGTCAGAGCTGGAATAGTTCCAATGATGTCTATGTCTGCTTCCATTTTCATAGATTACTGTTTGCTTCCAAATCATGTACAAGAATTAACAATGACAATTATTAGAGGAGAATGTGTTGAAAGGAAAGTAATTGTTCTCATAGTACTACAATGACTTCAAGAAGAAAAGCAGCAACCAAAACTTTGCACACCAAAAAAAGTACAACATCCCCCCCAAACATGTTAACACTAAAAACCAGTTTATCCACTATTCAAACTACAGTCTTGCTTAATCACCTCACATCAAAGTGGTTGTTGAAGTGGGACAAAGGGCACCAGAAACAGCAACTTATCCAACCACTACCTAGTTGATGCAGAGGAAATGGAATTTTGGTATCTTCTTTGTTTCCCTTTCTGCTATCCCAAGTTACAGCACAGCTTAGAGAACATCTTGACTAGGAAATCTTCAGTAAATATATTTATGTCCTTTCTTCTCCCTCTGTTCCTTTAACTTTCATTTTTCTCCTTTAGTTGGAGGGAAGGAGAGAGAGAGAACCTGTTTGAATAAGTGTGTGGGATGGTTTCTCTTGCTTGACTGTTAATAGATGCACTACTTTTCAAAAATGCCACAAGGTACTTACAAGTTGATTCCCTGAGAGCCCCTTTTCACAGCATATTACTAAGCTTATACTTCTCTTTACAACTGTAATTTTGCTTTCTTTCCATTCAGTTAGTATCCCTGATTCAGAAGACTATTTTAAGAAGTGACAATGACAAAAATTGGTAGATGCTGAAAAATATCTCCCCCCAGGTTTTTGTTATATCTCCTCTGGATTTCTCTTCTTGCATCTGTCTTTCCAGCCCAAAAGCAGGAGAAGGGTAAAATGGTAAAGCATGGAAAGGGACTGAGATACAACCTATCACAGCCATATTCTACATTAGCTAAAGTACATACCCCTACACTAGTCCAGCCAAAAGCCTACAAATGTTAAAAAAACCCAAGTTACACACACAGTGTAAAATCGATGTATTCCAAGGAGCCCTGGCTATTAAAAAAAAGCCTGCAAAGATGTTTACGGTTGCTCACCACTGTGTTACCACAAGTGATTTCACCTCAAGTGAATTCTTCAATAGCATCATGGATGAAATCCTGGTGTCAGTGATTTTCCTCACTGTGTGTACAATATGAAATTGCAGAGAAAGTCAATTTTATTGTTTTAAACTCCATTATCAAACTTTGCAGAAGTGTTTAGCTGAGACACATGCCCGCTACAGCTGTAAAAATGTCCCTAAGAAACAATAAAATGGCTCCTGGTCTCTCTTTTTTGGGAAATGATAGCACACATTCCTTAAGTTTTAGTCAGGCAGCAACACATGGGTGATTTCTTCATGCCCCTGGCACAGGGAGAGGAAGGAAGAGCAGGAAAGAGCAGGATTCAAGAGGAGATAACAGCTCCTCTCACATCCCATTCAGAAAAGAAGTATTTTAAGTCAGCACCTTAACCTTAATGCCCCAGGCAAATTCCAGTTTGGGCTATTCCATCCTGCCCACCTAAAATTCCTCAGGGCAGCTTCCTTCCCCCTTTCTCACAGCAGCAAATAAAACACAGAGTTGTGTGTTGTGCTACCAGCAGAGAAATAGCCATCAATCTTTCCCTGAGAGCCAAATGCATTTCTGCAGTGGGAGAAGAATGCAGAGATGCATTTCAGGGATGCAAGGGGTAGGGCTGACAATAGCAATACCACAACTGTGTATTTTTTAAGTCCTGTAACTGCTTGCTAAATTGTCTGTGGCAATCACACTAGTGGGAATTCCATGTTTCAGATATGATCCAAAACAGTAATTCTAAAGAACTGGAGGCACTAGGAAAGCCTACACATGACCAAAATTTTAAGCAAAATAATGCTGCTCTTCAGGGAAGATGGAAAGTATCCCTTGCTGCAATCTTCCCTTTTATGAGAACAGTATTTTTGAAACTTTGTATTGTTTAAGGGAAGAATATAAAGTTAAAAAATGTATCTTGTATACAAGTTAAAATGCACCTCTTGGATACACCATAACACACCATAAAGGCTCTTTTGCATCCAATCAAACAAAGCTTTGAAATCTTACGCAGCTAACACACCACACCTCTGCTCATACAACAGTTAAGCTTTTTACCTCTTGGTAATCTGAGTGGGATCCTGCAGGCCTGGATCCAGCTCGAAGATTTCATTATCCAGCAGCCTTCGGAGCGTCACATCTGCCAGCTGCTCCATGATTCTGAAAGCCTCAGTGATGTTGAGGAACGTGGAGAAGTCGCGCTCTTTATTTGCTGTAGTGACACGGACTGTGTCCGTCATGAAGACATTAGAGGTTCTTTCCAGCTTCTGGACCTCAACCCAAGGAATGATAAGTTTCACTGCAATCCAAGAGAACAACAAAAATGGGTTGGAAACTGCTTACATCTTTCAGATCTGCGAAACAATCAAATTCAGAATGAAAAGCAAACTAAAGAGGAGAGAGAAATTTTTATGGGCAAGCCCAAGCACATGCTGAAATATCTGTTATGACTCTGAATTCGATCTCACCCATTCCAAAAGATATGTCTTTTTAAAATTCCTCCCTCAAAATTTTAACTATCTTCACAAGAAAAGCCAGACTGGGGTGTGGTGCCTTTGCAGAACATCTGCCACACACTGTGCTCCTCACTCCTTTACAAGTCATTTCTGCAGCCTGCTTCCTCACCACCAGAAGAAACAGCTCATCTCCAGAGCACAAGGACAAGAGGGAAAGGCTTTGTAATCTCTTTCTTAGAAACGAAGCTGTAGGCATGTGGAAAACTAATTACATGCACAGTTACTTTAGCTTTTAAAATAAAGCTAACTCCCATCCAAAAGAAAGCTTTTTTTTTTTGCTGCTATAAAGAGTAATTACTACTATAAACAAGTTATTAAAAAAGCTGCCTGGGCATTGGGATCTTCCCATTTTGGTTACTTTTTACTGAAAACACGCAGGCACATCTTGTCCTAAACATTAACTATAGTCAGACTTGTTTATAGAGAACACGAAGTGTAGGACACTGTTCTCTATACTTGTTGAATCATATAAATACAAGTGGCAAACAGAATCAGCTTACTTTAGGTAACTACTGCAGGATGTTACTTGCCTCTCACATGAATCTCTGGGTAGAAATTAGGCTGGAAAGGACTTTAAAACAGATTCAATTTCTTCTTAACAACTGCTGGAAGCTTCCCAGACTTCTCTGTGCCAATAACATCAAGACTACACCCCCTAACATCCCTAGCTGGTCTCCTGATGCCAATAAAGCAATAAAAAGGCAGTAATAACAAACATTGTCATATATATACGACACTTATCCAAGATCATTAATTACCTAAGGTGCTACCCTCAGCAACTTTTCTGTACTACATGAACCACAGCTGTCAAGATTATTTGCAAATTACATTTTTTCTTACTTAAATAAAGCACAGCTGCATCAACATGCACAGGCTGTTGCAAATGGTCATAAAATCATTTGTACCAGCCCAGCCAAGGGAAGAAGGATTAAATAATGCTGTAGCAACAGCACTGCTGTTCAGGCAGGTCAGAGCCACACAGGCTCTACAGTGCTGGTTACAGAAAAACCACAACAGCCTGTATGGGACCTAAGCCACTGATAAAAGGTACAAAGTCTTCGAAGTTTCAGAAAAACACAAATTTAATTTAAAAATGTGAAGAAACCTTGGCATGCTCTTTCAAGCTATCTGATGATCTAAGCCTCTGAAATCTTACAAATACTTGGAGGCTTAGATAAAAGGGGGCTTGTCCTGGAAAAAATTTCCATGGAGTTTATATTCACATAAGCCGTAAATTTATTTTATGAGAAATTGAAAACAACAGGTTCTAATATTGCATTCTAGGTCACTTCAACAAAAATGAAACAAAAAAAGGGAAAAGACTTGCCAGAAGCAGAAGACTTAACACTTTGCCTATAAAGAGATTTCAGTCTATGATTTGGGGGGGATTTTCATAGAGGTAAAACACAATTGAGAACTAATTTTATTGCAACTCATATCCTGGCTTTTTCTCTGTGTAGTATTGAAGAACACAATAAATGTAATTTCTTAGCAATATTTTGAAGACCAGATTTAACCAGATTTCATTTGTGATTGCTGCCTGGAAAAAACAAAGGTAATGAATCACTTGTTCTGCATGTAATCAGCATCAGCTTCTCAAATAGTAGCAACCAGAACTGTATTAAATCTGGATTATTCCCTGTAACACAAATATTTCATAAACATGACAAAACACTAGCCTAGAAACAGAAGTAATCTGCTTTATCACAATCAAGGAAGTGGGAATCATTTCAGCATATGTGCTGCTTCCCACTGAGCTAGGGAAGTTTGTTCAACCAAAAAAAAACTCAGGGGGTTTTCTCACATTTCATGTAAATGTATGGGAACACAAAGACAATGCAACTGACTACACTGGTGAATGAACAGTGTACTTTCCACAGTCAAAATAAAAGGTTGCAAACATGTAATTGTTTGGTTTGGTTTCTTTTTTGACTTTCATAATGAATGTTGTGGCGTGGATATTATTAAAGATAGGAGAAGAAATCTCTTCTTAAACAATCTAGTATGATATTGTATTTCCATTATCATTTAACAATCTGTGGTACTGCAGAAACAAAATTTTTAGAACCATATAAAGGGTTTTTCACTCTCCATCCTCCTTCCACTGTTATTTATCATTAATAAGTATCATTTTTGCTTTGTGTGCTTTGGCAGACTGGCTATCTCAGATTTAATGAGAGAAAACCTGCAATGATAATAAAAAGAAATGACTGACAGAAGATTATTTAATAGTAACCAGAGAAAAAGGAGATTAAACAAAAACTCACGTATCTAGTATATATCAAGAAATTCCACTCTACTCTTCCCAGCAAAACCAGACTTTTGTTTTCATAGTGAATAACAAATTTACCTGCATTTCAAATATAGCTCTTCCACCTTTTCACTGATATGACAAAATAATTGGTTTGAAATAATATATGGGAAGAAAGGACCTCCAGCTCCAAGCATGTCTTTTATGTTTTCAGTCTTAGAAACTACAAGTTATGATCTTTCTTAAGATGTGCTTCATTTTTAAACCTACAGCTATATCTCAATATTAAATTCAGATGGAATAAGTTTTCCTAATTGTTATAACTGACCAATATTGTTATGCCTACAGCAGTATAGGTTTCTATTGCTAACCGTGTTTAAGTTCCAGCAGGATAAACAGGCCTTAAAAGGCTAAGAGGTTCATGCACAATTTTACTAAACAGAGAAATGCTATAGAGTTTAAATGTTTACATTTTTTTTTTACCATCTTACATCTATTACTTTCATTTTTTTTCTTCTAATATCTATTCTGACAGGTTTTTCATTCACACAATTCTTTCTCTGTAGAGGAACACCACAACCAAATCGTCAGAACTTGCTGAACCATCTGAAAGTCTAAAAAGCCCCAGGACACACTTCTTGTGATCTTACTGCACTGCTATTCAGAAACACAAACAAATCCCTACATCATGCTTGTTTTTCCTTAAAAGCTCTGAATTTTCACCTGGTTCTCCAGGGCACATTCCTTTTATGCTTCCTGTGCTGTCTTCAGGTAGGCAGCTCGACTCAGGCATCCCTGGCCCCACCAGCCCTTTCCCTAACACTCTGCAGCAATGTGGTGACTCTGCTTCCCTGCCTGTGGGAGGGACACATCCTTACTCACCGTTTTCAGCACTAAAACCCCTTATTTTAGAACTTGTAGGAAGGAGGTCTGCTACATCTTAAGGCTACTTCATCATGCCAAAAAGAAAAACTAGATAGCATCTATGTCTGTGTGCTCTTGCAGCATCATTTATACTACTGGATTCATACTAAAATGCAAAGGCTGAAGTGAAAATTAAATTAAACAGGATTTTTCGCCTGAACAACTAAAAACTGAGAAACTAAACTTCAGAGGTGAACCAGGCTTTTCATAAGAACCCTGGCTATTCTTTCTTTTAAATGTAGTTATATTTATATCTCTCCCCAGCATAAGATTTCTTAGGCATTTGCACTCACATTCTTTGCCCAGGAAGAAGGAGTAAAAACAGAGATGATTGATGCTCAAATAAAGCCAGCCTTGCCGAGGAACTTTTCCTTTCCAACAGCAACAGGAATAATAGGTGATCAACTTCTCTGCTTCAGGAAAATTAAATCTGGATTCAAATTTCACCAGGGCTTCTCGGAACTTCTCGGGGTCTTCCTCCTGCTCCGCGAGCTTGCTGCTCGTTTCCTCTGCAATCAGTGCCTGAGTCAGGAACAAGACCATATATCAGGATAAAGCTGTGGCACCCACACTCAGGCAAGTTGCTACAAGCTACCCATTCAATTTTGAATAATGCAACACTTTCTTACAAAGAAATTCCAGTCAACTTGCAATTTTCACAAATGGAGAAATTTCTCTGGTGCTTCTATCTCTCGTACATTCTGAATGAAAGCAAGACTTTTGGGGCCTCCTTTTCCCTATATACAATTTTTTCAATGAATCTGGCAGAACCTTTCACTATGGCTTATGATTGCTCTTATTTCATATACACAGAGCAAAAGCAGAGTAACAGTAGAGTATACTGACCAGTACTATTCACCTATGAAGAAGCAAAGCAGTCAGATGCGTCAGTAACTTGAGACATGTTTGTAACCATTACAAACATGGTTTCAAGAACATCTACATAAATATAATTAAGATTTCAGATTTTTAATAGTGGTATTACAACAAATGAGTTAAGTATGCATTGCACCATGCAGATAAATGAGCCATATGTTACAGCACCTGGTATAATTTGCAGTTACCAGGAAGTCCTAAGATGCTAAAGTCTACAGCAGGTGTGAGGCTCCAAAACCTTGATTTAACATTAACTAATGAAACCTGGAGAATTTTAAATATGTGTTGTGCTAGGTAACATGCTGTCATTGTGTTATCAAGAGAGATTAATTGTATTTGGTATTTTAGTGTACATAAGACAATATGCCTTTTTTTAAAGAAAGCAGGAGAAAAACTAGGATTTGTACAGTGATGTTTTGGTTTTGTCTTCTTCTTCCCCAGATTCAGAGCCCACATTGCTCACAGCAGCAAGGTTGAAATTCACCAAAAGCATTATGTTCCTACAAAACTTCCAAACTGGAAAAGAGGCTATGGAGGGAAGAGTATCCCACTGAGAGTCTTAGCAAGAAAAAGCCTGTAGCAGGACCTGAGCACAGCAGCCATCAGTGAACCCACACCCAGCCATCACCAAGCTCCTCTTAGAGCATGTATGTCATTAAAAGGAGAGCTCAGGACACCAGGCTTTCTAAGTTACTCCCATGGTTATTTTTAATCTGATTAATGGTCACAAAATTCCTTTACTCTTAAAATTCTTTAATTCCTTCCAAAAGGATTATCATTTCTCCAACTGTGTGGTGAGCCAGCAGCTTCATGTGCTGGCCACATCAGGTGCAAGAGCACATAGAAAACTATTAATGTTCATATGGTCAAAACCAAGGATGAGTGATAACAACTTCATGACATTCTTCTAATAAACCACATGTAACAGGGCAGGGGAGGGTGTAAGTGAGACAGTTTCCTTACCTTCACTTTCCCTTTGACAAAACTAACAATATCTTCTTTATTGTCAAACACAGACAAAGTATGGAGCAAGTTTTGTTCCAGCCATTCCCAGTGCTGGTTTATTTCCTCTGCAGTGGCACCTGGAAAAGTGAAAAATAGTATACTGAAACTAATCCTACAAAACAAAATTGAAAGGAAGGAGAAAAAAGTAATAAAATGCACTATTTCATAAATTCATTATGAGAAACTGAACTTTCAACCTCAGAATTCTTAGTAGCAAACAGGTCAAAAAGGTCTCGTTCATAGCAGCATAGTTAGAGAAAAACAAAAACCTCATTGTTTTAGGGAATTAGTTTTAGTGCTTTTTAGTTTCATCTCCTCACATACTCTCAGCCAGCAAATGCTGCATTAGAAGTCAAAGCAGAAAAACCAGCAAAACTTCATCCTGAGCTGCTGGACTGCAGCTTATTCTGACACGACGTTGTGTAAGTGGCCACTGGAAACCTTTGACTTATGCCCTGTTCCCAAAAGTCCCTGATCTTCCCCTCTCCCTCCCTCAACACATGCACACACACCCCACACACAAACACATGCACAGCCTCTGAGAGGAATACAAAGCCCTCTATAATAAATAAAGTCCCTAAAAGACAGTTTGGTTCAGGAACACTAAAAGATTCTACAAGAGCACATTTCTACCGTTTGGGGAAGAAATAAAGCAAATAAAGCAAATAAAGAACTCTTTGACTAATACAGCTTTTCAAATCTTTGAAGCTTCTTCCTCTAAAGATGTGAGGGGTTTGCTGGTTCTTTAAATATTATGTGTTCACACTAACTCCAGACATAGTATTTCACTCATTACTGATCTGCTTTGGCTCTTTCTGCTTGAAACTGAATTGTCTCTGCATGACACGATGACAGAAAGTCATAGCAAGTTGGGCACCACACAGGGCCAACAAGGAAAAATCTGGCCCCTCCAGATCTTACTGGTCAGTAATTAAACATTATAGGTAAAAAAGTAAAGTCAGTAATAGTTGCTTTTCCTTGTGCCTTGCTTGTGGAAGAAAAAAGAGAAATAACTGTATGTAAGAGACATACGAATCACACAAGAATATAACAATAAAATTAATCTCAAGTAGAAGACCCATTATGTCAAGATTTGTTTTGTGTGTACATTAGTGATGCATCAGGTTGCCTCACAACAACAAAAAATTATAAATTTAGGTAAAGATTTTCCACTTCCCTCTGCTCTGTTTTCCATGCAGAATGCCAGCTGGCAGGGAAATCTTCCAAGTTTTAATTTCCCTGACAGGAAGGTCTTGTAATGGAACATCTTAAATATCATTAATCAAGGTTAAATTTAAGTTTTTAAAAAATCATAAAATTAGGGACACTTAAAAGCCCTTGAGTCAAGAAAAAAAATTATATATATGTTTAAGGACACCAGAAATACAGTAATTTTATAATGAAATGGCTGCACAAAGCACATACTATGTTGAATTTTTATTTCTGAGTAACCTAAAGGATACCAAGTGTATGGGCAAGCTGTCAGGCTGCCTCTTGTGAAATAAGGTGTGAGCAAGATCCCTTTCACAGGAGCATCCACAGTGCTGGGACTGCTCTGAGCCCAGGCAGCAGCTGTAACCCACGGGCTCCTGCAATCTCTCCTGCCTGCAGGGTTGCTGTTCAAATACTAAAAAATCATTTTGGCCCTTTCATTTGGTCAGGCAATTCAACTTTTTGAGTCCCTTCTTTATTTCTCATTTCTATTTTGTAGTTTAAACTTGTCCTGTGATTTGACCCAAGCATTGCCAATCTCTTATTACCATTCCTTATTCCTTTTCCTGTGTTGATGTTCTGCACAGCATTTTATCCCACCTTTTACCCACCTTCTTCATCTGCTCCTGCCAAGTGTTTTATCTAACCACTGCCCCATTCCTCATAATCTTTTTTTTTTAAACCCATTTCACACCAAATCCTTTGCTCTCCTTCTCCTAAAACCAACCTTACTTGACTCGGACTTGAGTTTCTGTTTTGGCCATGAACCTTCTGAAAGGAAAATTTGAAGTGGCTCTACACAAGGGGTGAGGTTACCTTTTCTTTTTTTTCTTTTCCTGTACTGGTATAACATGATTAACAATCTGGATTAAAACATCTCTGCCAGAACAGCCGAGCAGGGATCAGACTTCCTAGCACCCCTCTGAGATTTGCAAATGTCTGTAACACAGATCTGACCCTTATGCATAAATTATCATTTAAGCCTACAGCTCCCAGAACAGAGGACTGCCAACACACAATGCAAAATGTCATTTTAATTAACTGCCTGATGACATGATGGCTATCCATGATGAAGTTACACTGAGAGACTGGAAGGAGTTCCTGGAGCTGCTCCTTGCCCTCCCTACAGTACAGCAGCAGGAACTTTAATGTGACTCACTGCTCCTTCCAGAGCCAGTAAGACTCCTAACACCATGCCTGCAGGCATGAAATGCCTCTCTCAGACAGGGCAGAGCTGGGTGAGCAGCAGTGGCCACTTCTGTGTGAGGAATGTCCTTCTCCAGCTTCCCAAGAAGGGGTTGGGGTGATGTTCCTCTGACTCCTATTGCCAGCTCTCCCCTGGACACTCTTGTCAGGGTTTCACAACAGCAATATTATTCACAAACAGCTTCTGCAGCCATGGTTCTTTACTTCTGTGCAGCTCTGGCAACTGTGTTATGTTCTCCCCACGCAGCACACAAAACCGACCCCTCTGCTTTCTGCTCTATTACTATAAATCTCATTTTCTCAGGGATGATCATCCATTCAGAAGAGCTAAAGAGAATTTTAGAAAACATTAATGATGTAAGTTTGTCTCAGCAAAATCCTTGGGCATTCCAACCCAGCAAATTTTTCATTTGTAGTTCCTTCAAAAAAAAAACCAAAAAAACAAAAAAAACACAAAAAAAATAAAAAAACCAAACCAAATTCTGTGTGCAGAAAGGGCAGATTCTAGACAAGGATCGGCCCCAGAAAGTAACACTGTATATGTTCAAATAATCAAGAAGCCATGAAAGCAATGCTTTTCCAGCAAATGCTACCTGGTTTCATCACAGGACTGTAACAGCGTGAAGGGAAGCTCTTAAATTTCTCCGATGGATGGCATTACTTAAATATAAAAGGGAGGGGAGGGGGGATAGAAAGCACAAAGCAATTGCAAAACAAAGAAAACCTAGCCAAAATAAAAATAGTCCAAATAGACTTTACGCAAGCTTCCTCACGAACACATCTGGCCCAGGGAAAAATTCCCAGTATTAATGGGGAACATGCAGAGGGATCTCTGCTGACCCAAGGAAAAATTGCTGGATAAGCACGTACAGAGGAAAGGGATAGGGTGAATATATAAACTGACTCTTCCATTTAAAGGACTATTATGTCAAGTATTATCGATGACATGTCAACATTTACATTACCTAACTCTTTCATGGCTTGATCTGTAAAAGAAAGAAAAGAATGGGATAGCATATCCATATTGGAAGGGATCTACACCACAGAATGGGAAAGGTTGGAAGGAATCACAGTGGGTCATCAGGCTCAACCTCCCTGGTCAAGCAAGGTTATTCCCAGAACACATTGCACTGGATTGTGTCCAGATGGTTCTTGGAAGTCCCCAGTAAGGGAGACTCCACAACCCCTCTGGGAAATCTGTTCATTTAGTAACAGGCCCACATTATTGATTGTTTTCCTTTTGTTATTGATGCCTTTCAAGAAGCTCTCCTTGTCTTCCTTGAAATCCTGGGAATCATCTAGTCCAACTGCCTGACCACTTCAGGACTGACCAAAAGCTGAAGTTATTGAGGACATTGTCCAAATGCCTCCTAAACACCGGTAGGTTTGGTGGGACATAACCACCTCTCAAATGGAACCCTGTTCCAGGAGCTGGCCACCCTCTCATTACAGCTGCTTGCTTCCTAATGCTCCCCAGTTACAGCTTTGAACCGTTCTCTAAGAAAAACTGCTGTAAATTTCAATGCTAGGATTTTTTAGATGGGATAAAAAGGGATAAGAAGAGCCCTGCACACTGGCCAAGCAACAGAGGGATGAATGGATGGCTTTTACTGGGTCATGGCAAGGTTGCTGCAATTCATGTCAATATCATGTTCCTGAAGATGAGTTTGACCTTCAGAAGCTGCAGAAACATTGCAAAAGGGATTAGTGCATAACAGATCAGGAATTTTACATTTTCTCCCTTCCTGACAACTTTACCTCCTAAATCTTCCAAATGTTCCAGTTATATTTCATTACAGCAAAGTATATGAAGACATTTCACAGTAAGCAAGTGAAAGACTAGGCTGGTGAAAGCCTAGACTAAGTAGCTTCTTGCTGTAAGGGACTACTATTACTGTAGGAAAAGATATGCAGAGGAACAGAACCACACTGCTTTGCAACAGAGAAAATTAATGCAGCAAACCACCCTCAGCTAAACAAGTTTTCCATTAAAACCTAATGTTCCTAGGTAACACTTTAACCAACATTTTAACCAGAGGTTAATTTGGTTGTTAAAGAAGCTTTCCACAGGCACACAACTAGCTGGGGTTACCTTGAGCTTCCTGGACATGCAGACACTGACCATGCTCAGAATCAGTTTGGGGTTTTCCATCTGTGACTCACCAATAGCTATGGCCCAGTAAACTTCTGATCCATTCAATAACTCACCACATGCAATGGCAGAGTAAACCTGTGAGCCTGGGACTTGGAGTAAAATTCGAAACGGAGCAACGCGTGCATTAGAGTCTAACACAGCATCCAGGGCACCAACCAAGCGACCTGCAAAGAAAAAAGGGGGGAAAGAGGATTAATGCCAGTTTTCACTTCTGTAGTCTGCAAGTTCTTTCACATTTAAGGCCATAAAATTAAAATACAGAATGTAATGATAACGATTATTCCCTAGTTTTAGCTGTGATTTACAGGTGCTCAGAATGCAAAACGCAAACCAGATTAGAAGATCAAAAGCATAGAGAATTCTCTGCAATTCTGGTTTTGCCTCATATATATGTATATAACCACAGAACTGAAGTGGAAAGACCTAAGGGCATCTTAAGAAGCTACTATTCCAGCCCTGCTCTGAAGTTGGATGAATACACCTATGCTATAAGTAGTGTTTTGTCTAACCTGTTTTACAAAACCTGCCACAATCAAGATGCAACAACTTCCCTGGGTAGCCTTTTCCACTACTTTCATTAAATATTCTTACAAAAAAAAACCCAAACCAAACCAACAAAACATCAAATAAAAACAAAAAAACCCACAAAACACAAAACAACAAAAAAACACCCAAACAAACAACCCTACTCCAAACAAACAAGTCAACTACCATGATCTTAAACTTTTTTGCTCACTGTTCTTAAACTTGTTGTTCTGGAACCTCTCCAGCTTATCTTTAAGCATGACACTCTCAACTGGACCTGATGCTCACTGCTCCTCAGTCTCAGCCACTAGCAGAATGGAAGATCACCTCCTGTATCTTGCATACATACCACTGTACTCAAGGAAGTCTGCAGCAGTATCCCACTGTAAATCAGCACTTGATTTCAATATAGACATATTCATTTTCAAGAGCTGCTGCTGACCCCAAAAAAGACTTTCCAGTCTGGAGGACACCTGGAGTTCCTGGAGTGTCTTGCTACACATTCTCCTGGGTGGGTAAAACCAAGCTATCCATGAAAAAGTTATCTGAATGCCATGATTTGCATATGCAAGCTGGCATATTAAAGTAACTCAAGATTGGTTTATGGTGCTTAGAAACAGCAATTCAGGGCAGCTTTATACTCAATCGTCCTGTGCATCCTACAGAGACACAATCTCCTAAGGAGAGGGTTGGCAGAGAATGAGGAATAGCTTTACCATGTTCGTTTTATCCCTAAAGTATCTAGGAAGTTTTCTTCAATACTTCCTTTTTGCTCTGCACATGTAATTTTTTCAATCTGCTGTATTTTTGTTTATTCACCATTAACCCAACACAAAAGTATCTCCATCTTCAAAAGGTTGGCCAGACCTTGGCACCACATGCTGCTTTAAATATGGCATTCTCCAGTCCATCACCCAAGTGATTAATGGAAATAATGGAGACCTACAAACTCCTAATTGCTTTCTCACATACATAAAAAAAGACAGCTAATTAATTTGAGTATAACACAACCAAACAGCATTTCAACCACTTTCCGGTCTAAAAGCTGTAAGAAGCTCACATGGAACAGCATCAGTAACCTGAGAGCAAAGAAAATTACATTCAATATTGCCTCCTTGCATACACACACAAGATTGATAATGCTTTCAAAGCGAAGCTGAAGCTGGACACACTATGTCTTAAAACTGTACAGTGAAACATCCTTTAAGAGCAGTTTGCTTCTCACTTAAACATGTGACCAGATATTACACCCATCTATTTAAAACAGAGATCTGAATTTGCAGACTCTGAAATATCTGAAATTGTTACATGCTCTCCTACAACTACAAGAAAAAAGCATAAAAACTCATCCTAGTATAAAAGGTGGCAGATTAGCTGTGCTTACATAAAACAGCATGCAGAAAACTTTAGTATGCAGTTTTCAAAACAGCTGGATTAAAGCCAGGAGGAGAGCATCAAATGATGCAGAGAACAAAAAAAAATGTTTAACTTTCAAATTTCAGAAGAATTGAGACGCCATAGGAAAGAAAAAGATGACATTTCTCTGCTGTGCATGTTTTCTCCGGATGATAGGCCTAGGAGAGAAATTCCTTTTTCATTTCACTAAAATCATAGAAAAAAGTCAGCTAACAGCAAGTGCTACCAAAATCCCTAGAGAATGCTTAGTGAACATCTGATTTGTGAAATACCTTTTTTTTTCTTTCAGAAACCATGAAAAAAACACATGAAAGCACAGAAGTAGCTGCAAAGTTTGGCTTTACTAATTCTTAGCCTGTGCAAAATTAATTCCTTTTTCTCTTCCTGAATAACAGACCAGAAAACCCAATTCCTCTTCTCACTGTTTACTTCTGCTTACAATTTCTATTTTGCTTACAAACTATTTGTCCTGGGTTGATGCTAAATTGTATCCCCATTCATCTATTAAAAATAAACCCATTACAAAAATTACAAAAACTAGAGGCAAAATTTTTCCAGTTGCCTCATAATTCATCTGGGGTAACTTTTGCATCGTGTCATTGAAAAACAAATCAACCTGAAGATCCCTGAGTGAAACAAACAACAGTACACTGATTCTGAAACCTGCTTAGAAAAATACCCAGCTTGTGAGCAAACACCTTTCTCATAACATGTCCGAACAGCTGGCTCCATGGAAGGGTCTCTCATAAAATGCAATCTGTTTAGAAACAGAAGGATATCTGGCTAGCAAGATAAATTATATTAAGAGCTCTGGCTCACATATTGATGCCTCAGCTTGCCTTCAGTCAGGGTGATGCAGACCTTTTTCACATCACAGACAACAGTGAAACCATTTACATTTCAGGACATGAAAAAAATGAAAAGGAAACAGAAGCAGAAAAGAGAACTGCTACCCTGGATTTCTTCCCAAAACTCCCTTACTTTTGCTCAATATGAGACAAGATTTTTGGGAGGAACTTCATTAAAATTCAGAGTAGCTCTTCCCCTTTAATGAGCCACCTCACCAACTTCTTGTCTGTTTTCTGACCTCCCAAGACACAGAATTATTTCAAGAAAAGGAATTAACCATACAGTAACCATACTATGGAAAGCTGCAGACATGGGTTTCCAAAGCCTTCCACTGACAGAACATTGCAGGTTCCTCAAAAGGTGCAAGTTTCTTCACACAGAAAGAATATTTTTAGGCAAAAATTCACACACAAATGTCTGGTGTAATAGGCATGCTTTTGACACATATGGAGAAGAAGACAGAAAAGTGGAAAGACATAATTTCCTACTGAAATTATATGCTTCTTCTCAATAAATCTAAACACTTTAGCTGGAAGTTGGATTTGAGACAGAGGCAACATCTATCTATATTTTTCAGAAGTAAATTTATAAAACATATCTGGAAAACTCACTAAAAATCCCTTACTTGGTAGTTTTTATTTAACTGAAACATCTACTTTCATGAATATTTGGTTGCTTGAATAAAGATAACTGGATACCTTCAAGTAAAACAAGTCTGTTGTACTTCCAGATGCACATCTGTTTGTATCAAATGTACATGCACACTATGGATACAATACAAAAAATAAACTGAACTATAAAAATTAGAAAGAAACCATTTCAAATTCTACAACAGGTAGGTACTGTCTTTTCTTTACAGAGGTCAGCCTGCAACCAAACAGAACACAAACAGGACTCAGGACTCAAATTCACACTGTGAATTTGCTGAGTATTTCTTCACATACCTACAAACAAAAAAAATAATCAAGGCTATTTCTATAAGGATCAGGTTCTCAAATGGATTATTAAAAGTGCACTACTCTTCATCTTTGAAGATGATTTCTTCCTTCACATAAAGATAAAAGATCCCATTACAATTTATCTTGAGTCATGTTCATAATTAATGTAGGAAAATGAACATGTTTACAGTAGGTTAACTTTATACCAACTTCTACTAAATGTTCCACATTTTTCAAACTAAGGAATGCAGGCTCCTTTCCTGAATAACTGTTAATCATCCACATGGAATTTTTAAAAGAGTTTTAAACTTCCAAGGCATAGCACAGAGGGTGAGTAAAGCTGAACTGAAACTGAAAAAGTATCTGTTATTTCCATCTTTCATGACAATACTCAAGAGGCAGTCCAAGACACCCTCTACAACCAGCAAGATGATTTCTGCCTACCTCTATCATATATTAGCAGTCTCAAAGGGAAATTTTTGGGAACTACTCAAAAATGGGGGTGCCACTTGAGCAGCTAAACCATGCTGCAAGGCAGAGGGACTTGGATTGATCACTTAGGAGTATGGGACTAGTAAGTTAATAAAAGCCTCACAAAATATAAAACAAAAAGAGAAAAGGCCACTGCTTTTTTTTTTTTTTTTTTGAGGGGGAAAAGGGAGGGGAAGAAGGGAAAAAAAATATTTAAATCTAAGTGACAAGGAAGCCTGCAGTGTCACAACACTCAGCATTGTTACTCTTTCAGTTCTACTTGGCTTTTAAGTAGGACATCTAGTCACCACAGCCAGGATCTTTTGATTAACATGAACCCATCCATCCATTATAAATTGGGGGATGAAAGCAAATGCAGTTCAAAGAAGCAATTACACGTGGTCAGTAAGAAATTCTGATGTCACTTTTAAAATCTGTAGTGGGTCAGATGCACAGAGGCACCTGTTCCCACACAGCCCTGAACTTCCCAAATCAAGCACTGACACCGTCTCTACCAAAATCAAAGGGGTGACAGAGCAGACAGAGCCCAGCCTGCATCTCCAGCATCCTGGGAAACACCTTTAGTCACTGTACAAACAAACTGACTGCTGCAGAAGTTTGAAGCAGAGAGAAAACTCCTTCCACTTCCACTTCTCCTAAGTCTACTTTGGAAAACAAACAAACAAAAAAAAAACCAAAAAACAAACAAACAAACAAACAAACAACCCTTGAGATTTCCACTGCACCTGAGACCAGCTCAGCTGGACAGATGTGCAACCATGTCTGACTTGGCCAAATCTAGCCCTTCCAACAGGCACAGGACCACCACCATACAAGGACCCAAACCAGATTGCCAAGATGCTCAGCGACTCTAAAGCTGAGGTTTCTCTCAGCTGCAGGCACCTGGCTCTTCCAAAGTCAAGAAAATGATGGCACCACATGGCTGATCTGCAGGGACATGGAAAAGAGCACTTGGTGGCTACAGCCACTCACATCATGCCAAAGCCATATTTTAAGCACTCATATCCTCTTTTTTCAATCACCCTAGGTTATTTTTGTAAGACAAAACCACCAAATTGGGGTATTTACAATTGCAGTCACAGACCAGCACCGCTGCACTGCAAAACCATGAAGTGAAAAGTATGCCTTTGAATTCATCCTTGGGAGCTCACTATTGCTTGCTACATCTGCCCCAGCAGAGAAAGCTGGGGGAACAAATCAAAACAAGCCCAGTTGTCTGAAAAAAGCTGTACTTTTACTGGAAAGGAGAAAGCTCTTCCAAGTGGAAGGAGCTAACAGTATGGGCTGCTTCCCAGTGGCTGCAGTTTTACAAGGAGAGTTATTTACAAGGAGAGTGATTCTGCAAGAATCACTCCAAGCTGTTTAGGCTTGTGAATTGGGAGAAAATAATAAATCAAACAATTCAGATGATCATAAAAATTAAGTTTGGTGGCTTTTTTAAGGACAGTGAAATTGAACTAACAGCTTCAACAAAGCAGAATTTATCTTGGCTCTTTGAGGCAGAGAAGCACTTCATACCCTGAATCCTAATTACACTTCTCCACATAGCTTCCTCCATCCCACAATGATTTGCAAACAATTAGAGTCTCAGAAGGGCCATGGAGGGCAGCAATTAGCCATGCTAGAGGAGGCAAGCAAAGTGGCTGAAGGAACAGCCCACCACCAGGCAGAACACAGGGAGGGACACGTGGATGTGCTGTCCCTGTGCTCCAGCTGGCACAGAAAGCTGCTTTTCACACCAGCCAGGATAAGCTCAGCCTGACAAAAGGGCTCCCCTGAGACAGCACCAAACAGCACAGACTGCTTGTCTGGCTCTGCAAGGCATCTCAGAGGCTCTCCCTAGGACCAATGTCCTTGCTGAGAGAGGGATGGGGGGACTATGAGGCTGACTCTCAGGCCTCAACCATCCCTCCACGCAGGAGCCCTAACTTGTAACCACGACCCCAAGGGTGGTCCAAGGCAAGACCCAGGGCTGAGATGCAATGAGGACCACTGCAGCCTCTATCCTCACTTCCTACAGCCCACCTAGAGAGTGCCAGGCCCTGGGCATTACAGGCTAAGGGAGAAGCTTTTGGGCTGCACCAAGGCAGCACACAGCCCAGGGCAGTGGCCATGAAGCTACTGTTGGCCAGTGGTGGCTCCCAGCATAAATGTTTGGGGACATCTCTCGATCTTTTATATCATCTTGATTTGATTTCTCTAAAAGTTCAAAACTCAGATGTTTAGCAGGTTGTTGATTTCAGTCAGGCCACCCTAAAATCCATGTTTTTGATGGATAATATCATCAGTTACACAAAGCTGCTAATAACAATGGCTTAATGCAATCACACTGTCTTTGTTGAATTTTACAAAATTATACAAACAGGTTCTGATACAATGCAGTACCCCTTCAAAAGTAATTATTACACTTCTACCACCAGAAAAAAGGAGTTGCAAAACTTATTTGGGTAAGAACATAAGAAAAAGGATAAAGGAGGACTCCTCCAACGGCTGTAGGAAGGCTCTGTTTCCTTTGAAACGATAAAGGCTTACCACACTGAAAGATAAGTACAGAAAACATTAGATTTCAGCATAAAGACCTAATGCTCCAAGTATTTATTCACCCAGGAAAATACCCAACATCCAAGCCCTTACATTACTTCTAGCACAGACCTTGCCAGATCAAACACTGCCACTGGGTAAATTGGTTTCTGTTGAATTGGGACTTTTTTCAACCAGGTATGCAGAAACAAATTATAATAAACTACTTAATCATTATGCCTAGGTCCCAGAGCTCTGGGGGGAAGGTGGACATAGAAATGTGGGGAGCTCAGACATTTCTCTGTGGGGGCTGGTGTACCACAGTCCCCCTGACTCCCCTACCCTGGATGTGACGCTGAGTGCTCGTGTTAGACCACCACATGCAGAGGGAGAGACCACAGAGGAGGAAGAAGTGAGATGAATTATGCACTGTCTCTCCTGGAATGGTGGAAATGGCATCCCCACCCTGAAGCACCAATTATTTCTCCCACAGGCTGTGTCCCCAGGTGGGCATGCTGCCATGGCAGAGCACTCACAGCTGCTTATCTCAGTCCTCTGCCATCAGTCCAGTTCAAGCCAAGCCTATTTTTATAGCCCTGAAGGCCGCTGAGCCAAATGCTTTGGTTCTCATGTTACAAGTAAAAATACCTGAAACTGTTTTCCACCTGAAAATGGACAAGAAGATGGGATATACAAGTTGCTGCTGCAACCCTGTAAATTATTCAGACATTCACCACTACTCAGGGGAATATAAAAAAGTTCCTCTCATTTTGGTGGGTGCTGTAAATAATGCTGAGTAGGCCAAACTAATGCTACATTAACTCTGCCACCACTGACATGCTCAATTATTTTATAGGGAAGATATTTTTTCCTGTGAGGGTGGTGAGACACTGAAACAGGTAGCCCAGAGAAATTGTGGATGCCCTGTGCTGGAAATGTTGAAGGCCAAGCTGGATGGGGCTCTGAGCAACCTGGTCTAGTGGGAGCAGTCCCTGGCAATGCAGGGGGTTGGAACTGGATGGTCATTAAGGTCCTTCCAGCCCAAATCATTCTAGGATCTTCCTGCCTTTTTCCTGTGCCATTTGGCCTCCACAGCAAGAAAATAAAAAGTCACTGTAGGTGTTTACTGGATTAGTCTTGCACATGGTGGTGGTCAGTCCCTACATAGACACAACCCAGCCCCTCCTTTCCAAGCACAGGTATTTTCTCACCTTTAATATTGGCCCTTTACACACTGCTAACATTTCAACACAAGCACCTGCATTACACCTTAGCCATCTCAGCACCACAGCAGTGCTCAGGAACAGGAAAGTCACCCCAGAAGGCAAGCAGAGGGGGTCAGAGTGGCACACACAGCTCAGGGGGATCAGAGGTCAGGAACTGGGGTGCCTGGCTGTGCAGGTAGTACCTGGCACGCTGCTCCTATCCTTCCTTCCAGCTCATGCCTCTTGGCCAAACACTGGAACAGAGAAGCCATCCTCTTGGGAAAGCACTTGTAAGTATGCATTCTCCTTAAAAAAATGTTACAGTAAAATAAAGAGAGAAAAAAGAGGGAAAAAAACCTGCTGATCTGAATTCCAGGTGTGGGCAAGGCTAGATAATGTTTTGACAAGAGTCCAAGCTTTCAATAAAGTATGCATATTTCTCCTTCTCCTGTGGAAGGCTTCAGAGAGCTGTTCCCTACAGAAACAAAACCATGAATACTGACAGCAAACATTACCAATATCCTTTATTAACATTAGTACTGTGGCATCTTCCTGTCCTTAAACTGCTTTTTCATTAGTGCTCAACTTATTTTGGTACCCTGAGAAAAAGGAATGCTGTTCTGAAAACTTCATTGGGATAGACCTTTTAATAGGATTCTATGAATATGCTACTCATTTAGCCTTTTGCCCCTCCAGAAAATAAAAAATAACTATGGGGATAAATAAAAAATGGGGATTCTCATTTGCACTCCCTAGTAAAAACCCAAGTCTTCATGTATTTTGGTACCTCTTCTGTTACAATGTAATGAACAGGGGCAATCTAGATGAATTCCTCGTCAGAGTTGCAGGAATCTTCATCCACTGAGATCCTCTTGCTGCCTTTCCCAGAAATAGACTCCATTATCAAATTATTTACTTCAGATCTTGGGAGACGCCAGGCCACTAAAAGCTGAGGTATTGACAATGATTACAGGACTGCCTGGACAGTGGAGTATGAAAGAGCAGCAAAAGATCTCACAATTTTTTATTTCCAGGAAAAAATTCCAGAGCTTATCAATAACCATTTCTCTGTATGCCTTAAAAACACTAACACACAAGCAAAGGGAAAATAAGGATGAAAGGTCTTACCACACAAACTAGTCAGTTCTCCACTCACAACCAAGAGGTACTTGGAAGATGAGTTCAAATGCTAATGTTCTGCAAGAATTTTATTTAAAAAAATAAATCCTAAGATGGAACTTGGAAATGTATTTATCATGCCTACATTTATTTTTATTAAAGCAATAATAAGGTTTAGATTCATATACAGAAGATGCTTTTTTTCTGCCAGTCTATTATATTTAAAGTTGTGACCCATAAAGCTTTGTAAGATCTGAAAAATAAATTAATTTCCTTTTAAAATGTTTGTCCTCTGCAAGCTGCAAATAACACAAAACTATATCCAGCTTGGAAAGTGCCTTGAGTTGAAAATGGAGGCTGGAAGAAGAGTAGGGGGAAATGTCATAGCTAAATTAAAAACATGGGTAAAACAGGAACAAAACATAATCTTTATTGATCCACTTCAAACAAGAAGTTAAAGAAGCACTGTATCTCAACCAGACAAAAAGCTGCTTGAAACAAGAGTTCATTTTAAGGTCTTATTTAACCTTATTTATAAAAGGAAAGATTCACAAGTGCTGCTAAGTGGGTTTTTATATGCTAAGAATGTGCAATGTGAAGAACTGTATAAACAAGAACTGCAACACTGGCTGCTTGGGAAGAGTGAAAGACTACTCTCAGTCCAGCACTCGTGATGAAATCCTTCCCAACACATCCTAGAACAAGCAGTTTTGCTGTCAAAATGCAGAAAACTAATCAAAGAGGATGGTGCATGAAGGTTTCAATATCCCTTCCTAAAAATTAAAGTAGTAAAATTTAAAGGCTAAGCCATCTTGCAGTACTTACCACAAGGCATTTCACAGTATTTTTTATTACTGTCATGTCAAGCTTATCATTAATATGTAACCTCAGAACCAAAGACATCAGCAAGTATGAAATCCAGCTAACTTTGATCTGTTAATCCTGGTTACATGGCAAGCTTTTTCTGTAGGAATCACTATGGTGCTCTCCAGTTAGGCAAACAAAACCCCAGAATCAACAGACATTGATGAGCTAAATAATTTTTTTAATCTGTAACTTAAAATTAGTTATTAGTATAAAATTATGATTCAGATTTTTAAAGTATTTCTAAACATTTTGAATTTCTTTATTGAGTCTCTGATCCACCAGAGCTGTCAAGTAGTGATCCAGGAAAAGTGGCAAGTTAAACATTTACTTGAAAAAGCAAATCCCTAAGGAAGACAGAAACCAGAATGAGACTGGTCAAGAAATGAAGAGTTAAATACAACCCCCATCATTGTTTGTACCCTCTGCTTGCAAGCCCAGTGTGCATTTGGGAACTGCCCTAGGACACAAATTAAATAACAGTAGGAAATAGAGTCTCTCACTTACAAACATCTGCTCAGCGCCTGACAAAAACAGAGTACACAAAGAAACAGAGATATGGAAAAAAAAAGTGCTTTTGTGCAAGAGACCATATTTAGTCCATTCTTCAGGAATGAAATCCACATAAAATACACCCTCCAGCTGTGCTAACTTACTCTTACCTAATAGTTAAAATGCCCTGGTAAGAACAAAGAAATGTCCTAGAAGAAAGAAAGACAGGCAAATATGAGAATTGGGCCATGAAACAAATGTCCTCACACAGGTTCAGTGCAAATACCATGTTGTGGCAACATGTACAAGGGCAACTCAGGCATCACACCCTTCCACCCTGCTGAAAGCAAATTATGGCCCGGGTGGTCAGCTGCCCCATCTACACTCGTAGAAAATCTAAATTTTCTAATCTAAAAATCTAATATTCTGAGAGTTTTGTTCTGCTAATTCTACATAGGTCTAACATAGCCTCAGGATATGCAGCCTCCTCCTCCTCCCTGCAGGAGCTATGAGATTCTCTCTTCTACTGTGGCACCTGCTCTCCCGTACAGAATCTTCACATCTTTCAAAGCTGTTCCTTTTCATAAAATGTAACTGCAATTGGCCACAGATCAAGGTATTAAAGGGAAAACAGATTTGGATATTGTTCTCACTTAAGCTTTGCTTCCCCAGTAAAATAAACAAAAACTTCTAGCTTTTGGCTTTACTACTTGGTAAAAATATACTCTAAAAAATATGGCAGAGCTTTCCTGCCCTTCTGCCAGTTTGGAAAAGACAGGTACTAATTAAGTGTCCCTACAGCCATGTAAAGCAAGAATCAGGAGATAAGTTCTGCACTGAAAGCAAACACTTACCAGCACAGCCTTGCTTTTTCTTAGTACCCATCTCCATTTACTTCATTGCAAGTAAAAACTGTGAAAAAAAATTACACTATCTAACCCCAGCTGTATCTAATGCTCCGTAACTCTTGCATTTTGGACTCAAATTTCTAAGCCCATTTAAATACAAACGTTTCCAAATAGTTTAAGAGACTGTCAGAATCTACAGTTCCCTTGCAAAATGTGCAAAACAGGAGTGGCTTTCCTTTGCCAGCCAAAAGAGATTTGAGCAAGCCTGTGCCCTGTAGATTCAGCAAAATAATTCACCTGAAACTTAACCAGAGAGAAAAGCAGTTTGGTTTAAGCTCGCAAATTTCTGTAGTGAAAAGCTCAGGCACAAGGCATTAACGTTTGTGAAACTGAAACACATGATTGTCCTGGACCTAAATCAAGCAGCTGTAAACGGCTATTTTTAACTCTGAAAATTAATCCACATCGTCTTTACTGTCACAAAAGAGTGGCCTGACTTCCACACAGGCAGGCAGAAGAAAATAGGAGGTTAAGCATTTTAACTCTCTGGCAAAACTTCCATTTCATTAGTGATACATTGATAGCATACAATCTACCGAGCAAAAGTTCAGTTTTGTGCACTTTATGGACACATAGGATAAGCTCTGATTTTAAAAAATAATAAAAAAAAAAAGGCAACAATGCAGAAAGCAGTGTTATCAAATGGCAAGGGTCATAAGTTCAGGAAACAAAGGTTTTAATAAAATAAATACTGAATGTGGTAATGCAGCTTCTTAAACTCAGGCGAAAATACTGATTTTGAAAATACCTGACGATTCTTTCAAATAGATAAGCTACCATTAAAAATTCTCACTTTATAATATTCAAAACAGCCTCGTCTGCTTTTAAGTAAGATCTACACTGTTAAACGATATTCATTCTCCAAAGCATTATCTATTTGAATTCACTTGCTGCTGTCTTCGAACCAAAAGTTTGGCCCGAATTCCCTAGGCTACGTCGTCAGCGCAGCCTTAACACATCATTCTGGCCGGAGTTACTCCCGGATCCACAGAGCTGCGAGGGTAGAGCGTGATCCTTCTCCGTGCAAATCCTTCACTACACGGATCTGGAGGGCCACATGGATATAACGTGCCGGACCTACAGCCACCGCAACCCGCAGCGTAATTAACGCCAAAAATAAGACAGAATGCACTTTGCCACAATATTGAATTAACAACCCCCGCCCCGTAATGTCACGCATCGTCCAAAAGCCAGGAGTCCTGCATGTACCTGTACAGGTCTCGTTAGAGAAAGGCGAGGCGAGCCGCAGGTCGCGGACGGTCCCGGGGGGGGCACAGGTAGCACATCCCACTGTGTGTCCCCGGCATCCCTGCACCTCCCACCGCCGGCCCCAGGACCGCCGCCGAGCCCGCGGGCTGCAGCTCTCCCCAGCCGCATCCTCCGGCCACGGGCACCGGCTCCGCACCTCCCGACGGGCACCAAGCCCGCCCTGAGTCACGCTGAGAAACCCATCGGCAGGGGAGCGCGGGGAAGTAACAACAAAAGTGGCTTCAGCGGCGCTCAAGGCTACAGAAACGCGAAGCTGCTCCCCAGACAACTCGCGGGGAGCCGGGGCTGCCTCCGCACCGCCCGCGGCGGGGGACCCGCGGCGCCCCGCGCTACCGCCGGGCCGGGCCACCCGAGCACGGCCCGAACAAAGAGGCCGCTCCCGCTCCCCGCAGCCCGACCCGCT
>VZTB01013193.1:937178-958562 GCA_013397245.1 Thryothorus ludovicianus
GGCCGAGGGCGGGGCCCGGGCACGGGCCGCCCTCCCCGCGGAGCCGGGGGCTTTGTGCGGCGGGGCTGGGCTGCTCCGCACCGGCGGGGAGCTGCGGCCGGGCGGAGGGGCAGCAGCGGGAGGCCCAGGGTCTCCGCTTCGCGGGTCCCATGGCGCCCCGAGCCCCGCACAGAGCCCTGGAGCTGCCGCGGTGCCCCGCTGTGGGTTTCAGAGCGGCCGGGTCAGGTCCCGCACCCCCGGCTGTGCCCCGCCGTGGAGCCGTGCGGGGAGGAAAGGGTGTCCTGGGCTTGGAGAGAGGGTGGGGGGTGGCGGTGTCTCTGCTTTCCTGTTTCCTTCTAGAGCTAAGCCTAAAGCGGGAACGCGCAGCTGCTTTGATATTTAAAGGCCAGTTCTTGAAACCTGGTACCGCAAGTGAAGTTAGAATCTTAGTTTTACAGTTCGGGTTTTTTTCTCATTTGGAGAAATAAGCTGTCGCTGCTTGCGGTTGAGCTGTTGGCAGGACCGTTTGTGAACCTGCAGAAATAGTTACTGCTGCAGCATGTTATGTTGGTAATTCTCTGACACTGTATTTTATGTTTTTATTAACACAGATGGTCATTAATGCGGGTGGTGAGACACTAGAACAGGTTGCCCAGAGAAGCTGCAGATGCCTTCTCTCTGAAAGTGTTCAAGGCCAGGTTGGATGGAGCTCTGAGCTTGGTCTAATAGGTGTCCCTGCCCATGAGAGGGAGGTTGGAACTAGATCTTTAAGGTCCCTCACAACACAACCCTTTTTATTATTCTATGGTTAAAACACGACCAGTGTGCTTTCTTTCCATCACATTCCTTTTCCAGTTAACTGCAATATTAAATAATTACTTTACAATTAGCAAGCTGCTAAACCTCATTCTAGATTAAAGACCTCAGTCACTGTGGGATAAACCACACCTAAATTTCAGCAAAGATCCCTCTAAGTAGACAATTTTGATTAGGGATGAAGACCCAAGCTTCACTTTCCCAGCCTCTGCCTATCTTTACATGAGCTGGGAACCAACTCTTTGAAAGGTACCAATGCTGCAGTGAGCTACTTAGCACAGCCAGCAGTAATTGTAAATTGCTGGAGTAAATTGTAGTAGAATTGTAGTAAAACTAGCTGGGAATTGGAAGGTGGATTGCTTTCCAGTTGCCTGTGGGATCATTTAATACACAAAATTCTGTACTCAGCTGCAATCTGGTAAGCACTGTGTCATCTGTGTTCTTTACAATTTCTGTGTGAAGCAACAATTTCATTTCCATACACAGAATAGCAAGCAAGCACTTTGAGGGTATTACTTGTCTGATATAAAAATAAAAGCTGTCAAAAGGAGAAGATGGACATCCACATAATAATGTATTAAAAATTAATGAGAACGTAAGGAGAAATTACTTTAAATGCTCTTGCAGGATAAGAATAGCTCAGAGATTTCCCCTGCCCCCAGAACCATCCTGAAGATATATAAGTATTGAAAGTTTAAATTCTTGGTGAAGTGAGATGGTGAGTATTTCTCCCCTTTGTGGATACTTTAATATTAATTTGTTATTGAATTTTGGCACATTTTTTACATTCAATCTTAGGTTTTGAGCAGACTGATGTAAGATATAATTTAGAAGAGGACCAAGCAAGTTCAAGCACCTTTGAGGTGCTTTTGAGCTTGAGAGTTAGCAAAAGAGTAAAGCAGTTGAGGATCCAGTGTTGTGCATACCTGCATCTGTTAATTCCATCCTGAGACAGGCTTCTCTTGGACCCCACCAACAGTACTCCTTCAGAGCTGTGGATTTTGGAACCACATCCAAGTTGGCCCAACAACTGTTCAATCAAAATGGGATTGCTCATGCTTTTTATGCAGCTTTTCCAACACATTGAAGTGGTGGAAGATAATTAACAAAGAATCTCTGAGAAAAGGCTTCAGAGAAGCAAAAGGGGGATGGATGTGATGAGAAAAAAACTTATTCAGGATGACAGAGTAAAACAAATACATATTGTAATATATGTTGCAATAAAGGCATCTACAGAAAGTGGGAGCACCCTTCTTTCCCAATATGGCATTGCACGTGGCAGTCCCTGACATCCTGAGGCTGAGGCATAGCTTTTACCTGAAAACTAGACAGTCTTTGGCAACAGCAAAGAATAAATTTATTTCATGAAGAAAGTCCTACATTAAGGTACTGATTATTTTCACAACCAGTATTTGAACAGGATTTAGATGATCTGAGGATCTTCTGAAGTCTCCTGGGAAGCAATAGTCTTAAAATGCTGGTGGTCTAGAGAGGTACATAAAACTAGGGGGGGTGGGAATCTAGTAGATTATGAGACAAAAACCAAAGTGCTGTGAGAAGTTACATACCTTTTTATTTATTCTCTGATCAAGTCTAAAAAAGATAGGACTATCTTACTCAATTTCTTGAAGGTACTTAAGGTTACTAGACTGAAGAAAAATAGCTTTAACTAGTAAAGATGTATTTGAAAGGAAAGAACAGAAAGAAAATTAGGTTTCTGGCCTTGTACCACCCTTAGCACACACTCTGAGATGAATGTGTGTGTGTTGTTTATGATGCTATGTATCTTAAATTTCAGTACTAGTAGCACAAGGCAGGGAGTCTGCCATTGAGATTATGCTGGAGCATCAGTCATACCCAGAATAAACTGCAGAGATTCTGAGCATCCATGATATAGAGTATAGATGGCATAGGGAACAGTC
The DNA here is from genome assembly GCA_013397245.1 of Thryothorus ludovicianus. Taxonomy (NCBI): domain Eukaryota; kingdom Metazoa; phylum Chordata; class Aves; order Passeriformes; family Certhiidae; genus Thryothorus; species Thryothorus ludovicianus. Next base: position 939,896 of record VZTB01013193.1, read on the forward strand.
AGAGGGAAAACTTCATTTTTCCTTCTTTGTCACTGACTGCCTTGCAAGCACTAGTCATGCCCTTTAACTTCACACGGCTTCATACTTTTCATCCATCAAACAGATATGTAACTTTTATTCTAGATGTCACTGAGGTGCTCAAGGAAGGTGAATTCCTCCTGTGCATAAAATGAATGATGGCAGGAAAGAGGCAGCCGTGGTGCTCTGGGCCTCCTGCCTGGCTGGTGCTCTGCAGAGGGTACCAAACTCTCCGAGGGGGCTGGCAACACTTGGACAAACCCGGGAGGCTGTGAGCATGCAGTGCTCTAGGACAGACTCCAGGGCTTGCAGGTGCATGATTGCACTGATGCACATATGGGCTGCCACAAGAACAGGCTGTCCATGCTCCCTCCCTGACACCTGTCAGAATTTCTGTAGTGAATGGCTTTCACTAGTTAAACTAGTAGAAAAGTCTTATTTATTGACGTGGTTTTGGCTAGGTTCCTTCCTTAGTCATGTTGTGACTGCAGGAAAACTAGGGTCAAAGTGCATGTCCTGGACTGAGGGAAAGAAATGGGCTGATCTTTCAGGCAAGAGACTGTAGGGAGATTCAGTTGCATTTATCATGAAATGGGAGCCTAAAGATGGAGTTTAATTTATCTATACTTTAAAAAAAATAAAAAAATAAAAAAAAAAGGGCTGGAATTTTGGAATTTGGCTATAATTCTGCAGGTGCACAGTCCAATCATTTCCATGTTTCCAGTTTTGACTCTTTAACTTGTACCTTTATTAGTGTCTGAAAAACCCTGATCAGTGAGCTGATTCAATTCCCAAGGCAGAGTTGCTGAAACTGTCAGATGATCCTGAGTTTGGACTTATCAGAGACAGCAGTGAGTACAAAGAAATAGTGTTTAGGGTGCTAGGGAAATAATACAGATTAGTGAATATAACACTGGAAATTCAAACTCTTGGCTAATTCATCTAGGAGAAAATAACTAAAACATACTTATTTCAGGGGACAGAAAAAAAAAAAGCATTTCACAGAGACTAATCAACAGCTGCTGTTTTCAGCTCTTTATTTTCTGCTGCCCCCCAAGTATTCCACTGCAGTTTCGGCCTCCTGTAGACCAGTTGACTCCAGGCATCAGTACATTTACTTTTCTTTGTGGCCTGTCCCCTTGAAGCCATCTGCCAGTGCAGAGATCCACAGCCCCTGGGCTGAAAACCTCTGAGAACTCTGAGAGCAGGGAAAGGATTTTTGCTGAGGAAATGAAGCCACAAGTCTTCTGATTCACCATATTGACATGTGGCTGGATTTTGAAAGGACTTTATCTCCCACCTATGTCGAACTAAGGAGAGATGTAGTGACACATTGGGTCAGTGCCCAGTGGCAGCCTTAAGCCCTCAGCATGCTGCTGCAGGCACTGGCTCACTCTTGAAAGAGCTCTCAAGATACCCCACTGCTCACACTGCCAGGCTTTCCATACAACGTAGGATTATATTTCCTGTACTGTGGAGACAAATCCCCATCACAGACCAGGTAGATAACAGTCATCCCCTACAAAAGTCTGATGGGACCATTCTTTATATATTAATTTCAGACTACTTTAGTATTTTAAAAATGTAGATAGCGGAGGCATATTAAGAAAAGAAAACAGGAATTACTAAGGGTTTAGAGCTGACTTGTGAGCTCACATTGCAGTGGTGTGATATATGTGTAGCTCAGCTGAAAGTGACAACTGAAGCGAAGCACAAAATAGCTCCCTACAAGAACCTGTGTGCTAAATACAAAGATGATGTATTTATTGAATTAAAAAGGTGATTCGCTAAATGCAGTGTGAGAAGTTTGTTTTGTTTGCTTTTTTAAAAAAAGAGCAGATTAGATTAGGTACTAAGCTTACTAAACAAATCAGAATGATCTGAAAGTTTTTTTTAATGTGAATAACACACCAAGGACCAGACAAAGAGGCATTTTAGAAATAGCATAAGATAAATAATTTCATATATGATGGAGTTACTCTGTGATGTTAACTTTGTGATCAGAAAGATTAGGTAACCAAGCAAGATACCCTCTGCCTTCTAAGCACAGGTAATGACTTTTTTCTCCATGAGAAATCCCCTACAAGAAGGGATTTTTTAAAGATACTTTGAAAGGCTCTTTTGCAAGGTTTTTTCCTGTCAGACACCCTCCCAGATATTGTGCTGTTGGAACGGAGCCATGTTTGCTTCTCACTCACTTCAAGTTTGGCAGAAATGAGAGGGCCCAAAGGGAAATCACGGTAGCTCACACGCAGATCCCAAATCCTGGCAGCATGCCTCCATTGAAACAGGACTGCAAAGACCCCTCCTGCCCAACAGATCAGATCCTGGGAATCTGTAAAAGCAGTTCTTAAGCTTAGATCTTTTGAATAGATTCCAACACAAGGTGCATTTTGGTTTGAAAGGGTCACGGAAATGTAGTTGTCAAGGTCTTCCACACCAAGAACTGCTGAGTTTCAGAAACACTGAAAACTGCCTGAGCATTCTCAGCTACACCTCCAAGTAATTTAATCTTCATTGTCTTTCTCCTGTATGGCTGGATTGCAAAGGCCAGTTAATGTTTATGGGCCCATATGTTTTTGTCTTCCTGCCTGTTCTAGCAGGAACAAAACTGTTACAACCTGTAATTAATTCCAGAAGTTTCATTTATTATCTCTGATTAAATTAATGCCTGTGCAATAAAGAAGATATAAGAAGATATAATACACTGTCAGGAGTAAGTGTAATTAAGTTATAGGCAACACTGTAAAATCACATTAGTCTTGACTCACAGTTTTATGCAATAATATTTCCTGGCTTTTTCCCTCTCAATAACATTAAAATGTGCATTTTTATGTTTCAAGTACCAGCAATAGAACAGCAATATCCAAAATGATTAGGTGGCTGATTCCACTTCTTATTTTACTTCCAGCATCCCTTCCTCACTTCCAGTTGCAAAACCCACTTCTGCAATTTAGCACTGTCAAAGTTCTTCTGGAAATCACACAGTTACTGTGACACTGGAAAGGTCATCACATTTCAAGGTGTTTAACAAACATTTCCTAAGAAAACAGCCTCTCTCAGGAGATGTGATTAAAATAATACATACATGTGGTTTAAGGCAGTAAACTCCAGGGTTTTTTCTTGTCTCACTAAACTTCCAGTTCTCCAAAATACTGGATGAAGAAAACAGTCCCTTAACCCTTTACTCATATATGGCAGATCCCTGCAGAGAGCACAGGTGATAGAGAGGAAATCAAGGCAGGAGCTTGACAGCCACTGTTTCTCTAAAGGACAGCAGGGGAACTTGTCTTGCCCTGCCCACTCCTTGACACTCTCTCTACCAGCGCTCAATAATGTGTCTGCACTCTGCCAGAGCTGTCACACCAGCTTTCCTCCCCACCTTCAGTAGGTGCAGACCTCTGTTCAGCACAGTGGTAATGACCCCAGGAAGCTGGGAGGACATGATGTAGATTACTTCCCTTAGGATGGAAAGAAGAAGGTGTTTCTCAAGTTACTGCCCACCCTCATTTTCATTCTCAAGACATAGCTAGGGGTAGACCCCATCCTCTCAGGGCTTTTTATGTACTACCCAGTTTGACATTGAGATTAGACACTAAAATTATTCTGGTACAAAAGAAAAGGAACATAAGAAACTGCATTCCAAGAATACAATTTATTTCTAGCTTGGCATAAGTTGCTGCAGTGTAGTGGGAATGGAAAAGTTGGCCTCCTAAAATGCATTTCTGCTCTTTAGAATGAATCAAGCAGCCAGTGATTTTTCTACATTTCGGTAGATACAAGACCTTGAACAATGGAGCAAATTAGCAGAGCCAGAAATAGAGGCAGAACCAAAAATACACGTGCAAAGGTTCCATAGCTTGTGAGAAGGTAAAAAGCCCAGAGCAGAGAGGGCAAAACTTCCTGAATGGAGGTTGCAACCTGCCCCTTTTCTAATTGCAGTTTTCCATAGAGCAGTGGTGTTCCAGCAGCAATACACAAGTGACCTTGATAGGAAAAAGATACTGCTGCCCTAACACGCTACCAGGAATGTAGCTGCTGGCATTCACTTGTGCCAGGCAGTCTCAAAGGAAGCCTGAAGTGGAATGGCCACTGTTAGCTTCTGTTAGCAGCGGCTTCCTCCTGCACTGTTTCCTGATCCAAAATTCCCATACTAATTCATCTTCCAAGATCAAAAGTCTTCAGGAGTTCGGCAATACTTCAGTGATTTGGGGAATAAAAAATCCCAATCCTAAACCATGTCTGAAAGTATGCCAGCATTGTTTATAGTGTCCCAACTTGCTTCTGCATGGAGATGGGCAGTGGATTTTCTACCATAGCTCTCTTTTGCTGGATCTGGGTACAAGTTGCCTTAGCTAAAAGTGTGGCCTAGGAAACTGGAAGAATTTTCATTTTTCTTTGCTGCACTTGGAACCAGAGGTTCTTGTTGTTTTATAAATTTCATTTAGGTGCTTACCTTGTTCTTCCTTTGATACCCTGGAATATCAACTGGTGTGGACAATAAGGCCTTTTAAAATCATGAATTAACTGTGCCTTTTTCTCAGTCAGAGATGCCTCACAAGGGCTGCATAACATAAACACATGAAAGCATATTATATCCCTTGAAGTCTTGATGGTCTCTATCCTGCCTGTATGCCATGAGGTCTGACACTGTCCTCGTGTTCCATGGGATTTGTCATAAACCAGTGCACACAGTGACCCTACAACCAGTTTGAAGCTACCTAAAGCTCTACTGTTTTCCATTTTTTTGTGAGTCCTGCCTGCCTGTCTGGCAGCTGCAGACAGTTGGCACTTTCCACATTATCACCCAAGCAGCTCAGGGTGAGCGTGCCAGTGCCACCCAGTGCTGGGCATGGTGGAGCAGCAGGAGGTGTAGGGAGAAACCACCACTTCTGCTCACCTTCTGAGGATTTCTAAATACCTGTGGGGAGCTTCATCTGCAGGAGTGGCAAAGCTGTGTTACAGCACAAGCCTGGTTGTTGCAGAAGTGTCAGTGCTTTGAGACAAGTTTTAAAACATGTATGTGAGTGCCTTTCAGGCACTCTTTGATGTATTTTTTCTGGCAACCTTTCCTTTTTTTTATGCACTGGGGATCCCCAAAGGAGCATTTCTATTGTGATTCTTACATCTTCCCACTATGACACTCAAAGCTATGCTGAGCTGAGCTCGGTACATGGCTGATATTGCTGGGTAGGAATCGTGATGCACATGCCTAGGACTGGGTTTGAACTTCCTGTCTTTGATCAGCACTGCATTTCTGCTCCTACCTGAGTGCTATATTCTGTGTGAAAGCTGTGATCTCCTTTTGTTTTGGCAGCTGGCTAATTTAAATGTGACACTTGCCATTCTAACAGAATTTGGAGGCTTTTTCACCACCTGTGTTTTTGCAAGATGTTAGTCTTTGCATGGCCACAGAATAATTAAAATTGGGAGTGCATGATTCCAAAACAAATAACTACAACTCTCTTCTCTTTTTTTATTATACTGCTTTTTTTTTTTCTTTTCTGGACTACCAAATCACATGGTTTCTAATGTTTCTTCACTCAGTGAAGCTGGTGACTACGTACACATTCATGTTTTCTATTCCTTTCAGGGATAAAATATTCATCACACACTTACAGAAATGCACCCAAACCATCTGCCTAGTCTTTATGGGAGATGTAGAAAGATTTGAAAACATGCTTTGCTTTCTTTCCCATTTGCACAGAGAAATGGATCTTCTGAACTCTTTTTTAAAAAAAATCTTTTTTTTACTTTGCCCTTTCTCTAAGTATCTTAGGCCAGCAAAGTCTTTGTTTCCATTCTTGTCATGGTGCAATAGGAAAAAAAATGTTTTTGCATATCTATTTCTCTCATAAACCAGTTTCTTCTTGCATACCTTTGGCAAAACCAACAGGCCTACAGAGCCTGAATTTTCGAAAGATATTGCTGCTTTTGAGCGTGCATGTTTAGACCTAGCTTTGCAGAAGTAAATAGCATATAATCTACATTTGTGACAACTGTGAAATCAATCCCTTCGGAGATTTGGTGCTGAGCATCAAGGAGGGCTCTTAAAAGTAGTTTCTGCTTTTGAAAACTTTGGACTTGAGCCAGAGCTTTCATCTTCTTATCTGTGAAAATGGAATACGGCTTAAATACCTGTCCAACAGCTCATGAAGGTTCATTAATGTTTATAAATCCCTTGGAATTGAAAAGCACTGATTACTACTTTTTATTTATTAATTCCCATTGTCTTGTACCTTGACATTCCTTTCACATGTCAAAAAAGAGGATTTAGCAGCCAGCAAAAACAACAAAACCTGTAACAGCCTCTGCTCTCCTGCCCCTCTCTTACTGTAATAGGGTCCCTGTACCCTCTCTCCGTGTCCCCATGTTGCCTTTACATCTTCAGTCCTCTCTTCCTGCAGTGCTTCCTGTTTCCCCTCCTCCCAGTGTGGTTCAGACTCTCCCCCAAAGCCTTTCTGCTGAAGCCAGCTGGTCTGACACAGCTGCAAAATGGCCAAGAAGTGAGAGCAGGAAAACTGGTTAGAATTGAGAGAGTGGGCAGCAAAAACGAGGGCAGACTCCATGACAGAGCCCTTCCCCTCCACCAGGTCTCCAGCTGATGGAGATTGTACGGCTCCATCTCCTCCAGACCTCTATCCCTCTCTCTTCCTTTGGCTGAAAATAGCCACAGGTTTAAGAGTTACTGGGAAAGGAGAGGTTGGCACCAGACTGTGTAAATACAGAGTTGTTTGTTCTTTTCTTGATCAAGTAGATGTTTGAAATGCTCTCAATGTTCAGATCATAAATAAACCACACCGAGCAAACTCAATTTTTCCAGCTGAAACAATTTATGTAAGCACACTATTGACATTTCTCCGTGCTCTTTTTTACAAGGTTATACTCACCTTGGTAGGTGTATGAGAGTTCTTCCATTCATGGTACAGATTAAGTCTTCTGAAGGACACAGTGGCTTGTCTCAGAACTGTCTGTGTTGTCCAGCAACAAGACTCAGGGTGTCAACAAAACAGCATTCTCTGAAGTATTGACCTGCTATCAGACTATCTTAAAGTATAGATAAAGACTATCTCAGTCCATCTGCCTTGTGCCAATGGGACATAGAGTTTAACCTAGGGCATGTCATCTTCTAAAGATGAAAGCCATACCTACAAAAATACAGGAATGTGTGCATCCATACAGGTGCTTTGAATATCTACAAGGCCAAACCAGTGAGCTAAAGGAGAAACTGAAATCAAGGAAGTGGTGTTATTGCTTTGCCCTTTTCTCACTGCAAAGCAGCCCTGGAACTTGGGAAGCTTGATGCTTTGCTTTCAGTTCTGTCACACATTTGCAGCTCTGCCAAGTTATACTTCTGCCCATTTCTTGCTGTAAGATTTACCCTAGCTTACATATGTGGGTGTGGATAACCAGACAAACCAAACTTGCCCAAAAGCACACATTTGATTCGCAGTTCTAGATGCAAGTCCACATGAGGAGTTCTGGGAGGGTGGCTAGAACTTCAAAGTATCACCAGCATGAAGTGCCTAAGGAAATGTTTCACCATGTGCTGTGGAAAGACGTGTTTGTTTTTCCTCAACTCCAGCTCACAGACGTTCCTAGTCCATTATTACACTACTAAAAATAAAATGCTTCTGATTCAGCTTTTTCTCTCCTGTCCTCTCCAGCTGCTGCCCAGGCATGGATCCTGCACCATTGAAAGAGCTGTTCCTGTTTTGGACTGTGATGTTATTTCAGAAGGATGCACACAAGGAGGCTCTGACCATGAAGGGCATTTCAGCAATGGTCTTTTTTAACTCTTACCTGACAGTGATGGGTCCTGTCAAAGAAATGACACTGCTTACATTGGTGAATGTTGACAGCTGTTGTTTACCTCAGCCCTTGCCAGCTGAGGTCTCTGGGGCTGCAGGATTGTGAAACTGCATCAAGATCTAGAGTAGGGGTGACAGTTATTGCATAGGAAACTCTGCCCTCTTGAAGCCCTCAGAAGACCTTGCTTGGACCCAAAACTGCTGTAATAAACCAGAGACGAGACTCAGTGCATGAATGGGTCACCAGAGCTAACCAGGAGGTGGCTGTGCCTGGCTTAGGGAACCATTTTTGTGTTGATTAGACAACTTCTAATGCTGTGATAGGAAGAAGTTTGTGCTGATGCCAAACCACAGGCTCCAGTAGCTAATACATGTGAAATAGTAGCTGGCTGAGGGAGAGTGCACTTCTCCAACTACACTGACTGCATGTGTCTGTCCTTGGTGTGATCTCTGCAAGAAATGCAGGAGCAACTGGCATTCAGGGACATAGATCTGCAGATGGTGGCTGGCCACAGGGAAACATTTATGGACACAAGCGTGGGATGTATAGAGCATGATACCAGGATCCTGAAAAAATCTAGGATTTCCCCTTTGGAGATGGGACCCAGGTTATTTCTGGCAGTATATTTAGAAATAGAAAGTTTCCACCCATTATTACTTTATTTGACCTACCTCACCATCTTCTTATGTCCTGGCATGTAAAATTATATGCTGAGGACATCACTTGATAGGAAAAGAAGGTTTAATTATATATTAAATATTTGCAAAAAGTTGCTGAAGGCAAAATTGCTCAGCCTTAAAACTTGTTTGGATGTCTGTGTGCTCTGGGCTATTTGTGTTAACAGCACTCTGCACCTTCTGTGAGGGCATCAATTAAAAATGTCAATCTTTGGAGATAGGCAGGGACAGCAAGAGAAATCAAGGATGCCATAAGGATGTCACACCTGTGTCTTCCCACCTCTGAAATACTGCCAAGTACCCCTACCTCTGCACTGCAAGTGGCATGTTTGTGTGCACCACACACATTCTGATTGTGAGAGGAAGATGTTCATGCTGTAGGTAGCCCTTGACTCTTCTTTTTTCCCATGCACTCCAAGCCCAACTGCATGTTAAAAAATTTGTGTCCAAAATCAGTAAGCACCTGCAGAACAGGAACCTTTATCCTCTCTCTTTTTCCCCACCCTGTCTCCCTGCTCCAATAGATGCTTGCCTTGTCATCTTATCTAAGAAGACAATAATTTAATTTTTTTTTTCTTTTTCTTTTTGTGAAGTGGAAAGGGGAGAAGAGAATGTTCTTATTTACTTTGCTTATCAGAATAGGGTTACAGTTTTTTAACTTTATCTCATCTTTATCCATTAAACTGTTCTGAATCTCTTACAAGACAGTAGTCTCTAGACTCAGGTACCTCAGATTTAAAATTGAAAGAATTTGGCAAACAAGTAGCTGGGGTTTTGTGAGGAAGGGTAGGACAACTGAAGCAAAAGCATGTCACCAATCCTATTTTAAATGTATTTTTAGAGTATTAACTTGCTGGAATTCCCAAACAGAAGAAGCTGCTTCCCAGACCTATGACAAGAGACCTTATCTCTTTGTTTAAATGTTACCTACTGACCAGCATATTAGTGAATACGGAGGAACTTATGGAAGCTTAGTCTCTTAAATGATCTTACCAATTTCTCCATTAAAAAAAAATCTCAAACATCACAGTAAAGCTGTTAGGAAGGCATTAGTAGATGTCAGACTAAGTTGGAGAAGCTGTCTGAAAACCAAAACTGCTCTTTATGTCCCTTTCTCTAGCACTGGCTTTGCATTTCTTTTCATCATGTTCCTTGAGCCATCACTGAGAAACTCCTCAGAATATGACCTTAACATTCAGCCCCTTTGGGGTATAAAAAAAGCCTAGAGTGCTCTGCCCTCTGCATCCCATAAGTTCCATAACTCCATTCCTTCCCTTCTCTTCCCTTTGTCACCATATCTCTCTCCCCAACCCTGAAATATCGCAAATATCCAGGAGAGTCTCTCCAGAAGAACCTCCGAGCTCCCACCCCAGTGACTCCTGTTCTCCCACCTTCAAGGGACAATGTGCATCATGTGGTGTTAGAGCTGTGCTTAAGGTGACAGCCCTTTGCTGCCCACCCACTGAATGCAGCCAGAACTGATTTCTCCCGTGAGGGAACCGATGAGATCTCTCCTCTGGTCCACCCACTGATTTTCATAAAACTCGTGTGCATTTAACATTTTTGCAAGAATTTTGCCTTTCTTTCAGATCTGACTGGAAGAAATTAATGGTGAGAAGTTGATGGGGGGAGGGAAGGGGGGAAGAGGGCCGATTTGATAGACAGACAAATAGACAATGTGATTGCATCAGTCTCATTTCCTTAGGAAACTGGACTAAAAATAAAAGGTTTTATTTGCCCCTGGGAATAAAGAAGAATGTCTTTTACATCTTTACAAAACATTTGTTTCCATGTATACTTATAAATAGTCAGGATGGGAGAGGAAGTTTGCAGTGGATTTTGAGCAAAGAATTAAAAGGAAGAGCAGGAGGTACGTGAATTGCATGAGCTGGGATTCTTTTAGGCACATGAGAGTGGAACAATGAATGCAGGGCCTTGTACACCAATGCCACATTACCCAAGAGTACGCATCTCTGCCCTGCAAACCAACTGCCCATTGGGCAATTTTTCAGAGCCCCACAGAATAAATGCACTTTTACTGCACCAGTGATGGATGATGTGCTTTAGATCAAACCCATGGTGCACTTTATGGTCAGCAGACTCTCTCAGGTGTAAGTGAGCAACAAGGAAATTGTTATATATGTTCAGATTTATGGTCTAGAAATTCCTGTCTGATGGTGAACAAGACAAGTTACAACAGAGAAAATAATCCCCAAAAAGGTCTCATCCATCATTAAGAGATTGTGTAAAATGAAAAATCACTTATGCACCTTCTAAATTTCTCTTTTCCTGAATTTACTCTAGATATTTTGTTATCATTGCAAATATCACAGGCCTCCTTACAACCATGGCCTCTGTGAGAGTCTGTAAGTAGTAAATTCTTTAAACGCATGCTGTATATAAAATGCTTGTTGTTTATGAGATTTGAATTTATTACCTTTCAGTTTCACTGAACTGGCACCACTGGGGACTTGGGCTTTTACAGTCATGCTTAATAGACAGGGAACAAAGTAGTTCCACATCCTCTAGAAATTTCTGATTGTTGCAAGACACAAGTGGCAACAAGCAAGAGCCACAGGGGACTTACCCCAGTGCACGCGGGCAGAAAGAAGCAGTTGTATAACCCCTTTGGTTTTTTACTACCCAATAGTTTTTGCTTCAACTGCTTATGCAAGGAAGCCCCCTCTTCCTGAGACATGCCAGAATTTCCATTACAGGAATACTGCACAGTCCCAGAAATCACTGTACTGAGGACTGTCTCTAGAAACAGTCCTCATCCTGGAGAACTTAAGTTTAAAATATGAAAGACCAGCACAATCTGGGGAAAAGGGGTGCAACACACCATTGGAAGATTAGAAAAGGAGCAAGTATCTTGTGGAGTGAAAGAAGGGATTACAGGCAACCTTGCCTCTGATAAATTACAGCTGCACTAATCACCAAAGAAAAGGAACAGCCTTGCTCTTAAGGGGTCATAGCTGTGACTAATCAGAGAAGTGTGATAAAAGGGGTGGATTGGCTGCTTAGGAGGACTTTCAGGTAGAGAAGCCTTGAAGGGGTAGAGAAGGAAAGGGAGGAGGGAGAAGGAAAGATCCAGAGAGCCACAAAGAAGAACAGAACAAGGAAGAAAGATGCTGCTGGCAAAAGGTCAGCTGTGAGGTTGATCTGGGTCTGATGGAGTTGGGCCTGCATTCAGAGTCTGCAAACTAATATTTACAGTCATAGTGCAGCAGGAAGAAATCAGCAGCCAGAGTCTGCAGTTGGACCCTGCAGTAGGAGCTGCTGTAGTCAGTCAGGATGGCTTGGCTGTAAAGAAGAATAAACTGGGGCCCTTTTCATGTTATTAAATGAGAGTCTGTGTCTTGGCTCCTTTCTACCCCTAATGTTACTTCAACAGTATCTTTCCTGCAGGTATGATCTGGGCTCTGATCAGGAGTTAAATCTCAACTTGGTATCAAACTTGATCTTGCTTCTCCAGGGCATGGGACTGTTCTCCTAACTTAGAGGTCAAAAATGAGATGTTTGAGGTCATCATTCTACAATCCTTCCACCATCAGCCAAGAGAACTAGTTACTTCTGAAGACTGTTCATGTGACCTATGTTAAATAAAACGTAATAGTAATTTCTTCTGTTTTCAACTATATGCATAAGAGACTTCTTCTCTGACTGGTTTAATATCCATGCCCCACTCTACTGCTTTTAGCAGAGTTACTTACTAATTTCACTACCTATTCAAAGTACACTAAGATAATTTTCTTGCTCATTTCTTTTTCTAGTTAGAAGAGTCTCTGGTATGGGCAGAAATAGAGCTGAACTTGAACAACAAAACATGCATATGCCTGTCTTAGGTACCTTATTTGATAAAGAGTTTTGAATTTTTAGGTAACCTCTGAAAATTGAGTATCATGATTTCAGTCTAAGATGCATTCTGGGAATTACTAATAATTCAGAAAGCATCTCAGACTTCAAAATCACTTGCATATTCTCAGAAATCTTGCTGCTGATTGTACTTGCATCATCTTCTTGAAAGAAAACCACAGGACTGAAAAAACATCTGAACAAAATGATAATGAAAGCAGTTGATTTTTTTAAGCTCTATAGTAAAACCCCTATCTAATTATATGTAATTACTATGAGGTCTGAGTCATGACTTGTTAGATGATTCTCTTAGTTGACGTGGCTACAAACCAAAAACTATACATTGAGAAAGCAATCAAACTGAGGACCTCACAAAAGCATAGGCTTTCCTTGTTTACCTGGTTCTTTGCTTTTCTCTCTTTATGTATTACCTTATGTTCAATCAACCCACAGAGCAGAAGCTGTATTTCCTAAAACCTTGACAGCGTCATGCACACTCATGGTGCTGTGCAGATGATTGATGGGCAAAGAATATGAATGATGCTGTGAAAAGACACAAGGGTAAGGTGTAATGATGAATACTTGACCTGTGTTCATTTTTGATAAACACTCTCTGAAGAAAATATGTCACAGTCCTGGAAAATGAAGGTATTTACATATAACACTAGGAAAACATAGAGTTAGCAGAGCCTGGCAATGCTTCTGTTAGTTTTATGTCCAAGTAGCCAAGTGCATAGGCTCAGGACAGTGTATGGCTGCTTCACATCTTGCTTGTTGACTTCTCAGAAACCTCTCCTGGAAACAAAACTCTTCATATGATTTAAATACTGAGCTATTCATCAAAAGGGAGGTGCTATCTTACCTTATGCTGATGTGTATGTTTGCTGATGGCATTTTTCTTTTTGTGTTTTAGTTCACCAAGTGAGTGTGAGAACTGTCTAGAAGGGCATCCTTGGGCAGTTTGCTCCAGAACTAATGCACTGCATTCTCTGGCAGCACTCATTGGATGAGGATCATTAATATCTTCACTGTCATCAGAGCAGATAAGCAAAGCTGTGTCTGGATACTGCAGTTTTGTGGTTTTCCCTTTTATTTTCTCATACCAAGTATTATGGTACGAGAAAATAAAATTAGTAGTAGTATTTTTACTTTTTACAAAACACTGAAAATTTTATACTTCAATGTGGATGATTTTTTAGGAGACTTTTTTTAGGAGAGACATATTGTGTTGCATTTGCCTTGTCTTTGAATCCCATTAAATATACACACTGTTAAAAGGCTATTGAAGTGTTCAAATGTCGGTGTTTCAAATGAAAATCAATAGCATGCTATTAGGCTCGTTATATTGCTGTTATGCATCATTGAAACATATTTAAAAGCTTTCAGCATAAACCAGAAGATGAGATGAACAGCAGGACACTTTGAGGATGTCCAACATACTTAAAAGGAAATAAAGAGTCAGGCAAAAGAGAAACTTTGTAGGCACTGGGATAGAAAGCCCTTAAAACAGCTCACTGGCCGTTAGAAACATACGTGAACATGAGGAAAGGAACGATGTGGAATTCAGGATACAGGCAAATGTGTGAAGCTGTGCCACTGAAAGTACGCATATGAGACTGAGAGAGATTCTTCACCAATTTTCTAAATTTTCTTTCTATTGGGAAAGACTGGGAAGAATTGACTCTCCCAGTGGCTGGGAATTTAGGTGGGCAAGAAGGACAACAGATTTCTAGTCCCTTCACACATATATTTTTATGCTTTTACACCTGATTGCTGTTGTGCACATTTGCCTTGTTCCTGGAGCAGGACAACAATACTGACCACCCACCATCCTGAACGTCACACTCTCATTAAATCCATCAGATCCTGCTTTTTCTCCTTTCCTCTTGTGGTGAATCATTAATGCCTGTAAACAAAGCAAAATAACTTCAGCCAAAGGAGATAAACACTCCCCTCTATTCCTGTTTGATATATGGCTACTCTAATACCCATAATGGGGGCTGGAATTTAAATCCCTGTAGGAAGATGAAGAAAACCTGAATCTCCCACTTCCTGGATAAGTGCTTTCTAATCAGCCCAGAATTATTGAATAGTCTTTCAGAAGGTGGATTTCAAATTTGTAGCTTAAACATCAAGCACTTCCTCCTGCAATTTTATCTGCATAGGTAAAGAGTCTACTGAAATTGATTTTGGATGAAAACAGAACCATAAGGCATAAATCAAGTCATGGAGCCAGGGATCAGAAATAGTTCCATTTTTATCAGATATGCAATTTCATAGCTTAAATTAAAAATGCTGAATGCTCAAAATAAAGTTCATAGTGTAGAGTTCCCCAGCACTGCACAGACTGAATGTTTTCACACAGAACATATGCTCAGATATTCTAAAATTACAAATTGATTTTTTTTTTTAAATCCTGTCTGAAAAAAGAGCAAGAAAGGACGTATGAGAATATTATTTTACTTCAAATAGGTTTTGGAGGAAAAAGTGTTTCTGAGTGATCAGGAAAGGGTGTCCTTGTCAGAAGAAGGGTCTATCCAAAGACATATGCAAATAGCCATACTGGTGCTTTTATGTGCCAATACGTCCCTGTTGGATTTTCACCATTAACTTTAATTGGGTCAAAGCTCTGTCTCTTCTGGAGCATCTAACACTCAAGGAATCAAGAAAGTGGACTAACAGTAACTTACAGGTGTGATCATGTGTGGCTTAAAATGCAACACTAAAACTCAAAGTAATAAAATCCTTTAAGTAGCTAAAGAATTCAGCAATGACCATGTTTATTTCTAACCCACTCAGTATTCAGAATTTATGAAGCCATTCATGCAATGATATTTTTGGTGTTTCTCAAGTGCTTTTCAAGCTGTATCCAAGATGCCTTGGCAACTTAGAGAGCTGACTAACAAGTGAAGATGTGTTCTCGTACAGTTATTCAGGAAGATTTTTAGGCATTGTTAGCATGCCAATATTGTTGATTATTCCAGGAATAACAAAATCTGTTTCTGTATTGGTGGTCCTGTCTTGTGTCTTGAATTGAAAAGATGAGCTAGGAAGAAAACATTCAACTGTTGCTAGAAAGATACACGTGAAGAGATGTATACAAAATGCATCTTCTCCTTCCTTTTTCTCATATGCTGCTATTTAAAATACACTGTAGGCAGGATGGGTTACTTTAACTCCTATGGAAAGGAATTTGTGTACAAGAGAGAATTCTCATGAGGATAAACAGAACAATCTGGAAGTGCTTTAATTCACCCTTTGACTTTAAGGTGTGATTTAATTCCTTCCTCCTGTGTCCTTCCTAAATGAACAGTGGGGATGAAAGGCTGTTGGGAGTTGTTTCCTGAGTGTACTAGCCTCTTTGCTAGAAGAAACTTAAAATACTGCCTGGAGAGTTCTTTAATACTTTCATGGGTCCTTCCAAATGTTGTCTTTTTCTATCCTTCATTAGGATTTTTTTCTTTTAAATCTACCTGCAATGCAGTTTGTGTTTCTTATGCGTAATCTAAAACACAGTAACAAATGATAACATAATCAATTTTAAGAAGGAAAGATGAAAAGATAAATTCTACAGTTATATTGCACAGCCTCATCCTTAGCTTAGTAAATCAAATCTGACTGCTCTCCTTTGGCTGTCAATCTAATTTTCCAGTAACAATTACAATTCATCAAAAGCTGATATTCTTTTAAATTCTAAACCAATTGCATTCTAACAGCCAAATAATTTGTAAAGGTTTATTTGTATTTGCAAAGGGTAACCTGCCAAACTAGATTACCTGTGTCACTTTTAGTCTGGAATCTCTGTGTCTGTGCTAATATGTATTAGCATTTTTGAGCCAACAGGACAGGGTTACACAAAGGGGCTGGGAGTCAGAAATTTAAGGACAGCCTCAATCTCTTCACCTCTGTTTAGGAACTCAAAGCATGACTTTGACTGAGGTTCTTCCTTAAAGTCAAACATTAAAAATGACAAGTGTATTTTATGCTTATATTGACCACTTAATAGCTATTCCATAGGCCATCTAAAGGAAATGGAAGATGCTCAGCCTGCTCCTAGAGGCGTTGTTCTGCAAAGGGAGAAAACTGAACTCTTCCTTTTACACCATGAGACTGTGCTGCACTGAGGCATCTCCTGCAGAACTGACCCCCTCCAGTCCACCAAGGCAGCTGGGGCCCCAACCTTCCTCCCTGAGTGTAATGCAATCCATTTCAGATCCGACCAAAAACTCATTTTATTTGAGTCTATATTAGTACCACACACTCTCACTTCTTCATTACACAAGTTTTGAGCCCAAGAATGTCCAACACACTTGTATACACAAAATATGTGCAGTCACAGAAACATTATTTTAATTACTACACTTCCTGCCCCAAGAGCATTTTACCCTCTTTTTTTTTTTTTTTTTTTTTTTTAGATTAAGGTTTTTCCTACCCTGAAATGGTAATCTTCTGTTTTATCTAATTAAATCTTCTGTTAAATCTAATGTTTTAATATCTTTGTGACTTCAAAATTCCCTTTGTCAACTGATGCTTGTGCCCGTCCCATTTCCTATTAGGTATTCCATCTTCTAAACTGTTAGCTTTCTTGTTCGGACAAAACCTTTTAATTTGCATAAAATGCTTTCATACAGCTGCATTGGTGAGCACATATGAGTAATACAATTTTTTTGCTATCTCAGTCATCAGGAAAACTTTTAATTTCTCTTAAGTCCATTTCTGCAGTTCTGCATCCATTATTCCAGTAAGCACAATATCAAAGAGCGAATTATGATTCTGAAATCTATAGGAAAAAAGAAGCAGCTTTCTCTTTCTAAGCAAGTTTCTGCTTTTTTGGTCTGCTGTCTTCAGCAGAGTTTATCAGAAGCAGGCTGTACAAAAAAGACCACCTGGACAAAAGCATCAACGGTTGGTTTGGGTGATAATCCACCCAGTAAGTCACCTCTCAATTTAAGGCACAATCTTAGATGTGATCATTTCTAACCATAAACTTCATGTCAGAAATGAACAAACACAACTTTTGTCAGCACACCAGAAACAGAAAACCTGCTGGCTGGTCTGAGGCCTGTGCTTTCCCAAGTTTTCCATCTAGCTCTACCACACACCTACATAGTTTACTTCCTCAGCTATTTGCAATGCTTTCATCTTCTTCTTAAATCTTACAATTAAAGCCCTCGTTGCAGTTGTTAGTAAACTCTAAATTTGTCTAAACTTCCAAACAAAGCTTTGTTTTGTTCAATACACTGGCCATGTCAGGGTGCTCCCTGGCATACTATTCTGTCTGCTTTAGCTTTCTAAGCAGAGTATGTTGCAAGCAGACTTCTCACTGTGATCCAGTCTGCTGGCAACTGCTCTACCAACAAGGCTTTCAGATCTTGCCTTGCCTGGCTGTGGACCTTGTTTTCTTTACAGACCCATCACTTTTTAACAGCTCTATAAGTACATTAATCCTTCACACCTCTGGAACCTGTGTTTCTTTTCCAGCAGAAATGTGAAACAGGGAACAACTTCATTACTTGGTCTATATGCAGAACACAAGCCTTCAATTTATATTACTTTGGAAACTGAATCCCAGCTCTTACACTGGTATGGCTATCTGGAAAGCCAAGGTTTGTAGGGCTGGGTGACTTGGGAGGAGTACTACTACTAGAAGAATCAGTGCCTGCTCTCAGGACTTCCTAAACACTTTTCATCTCAGCACATTTCACAGAAAGCCCTTCCTCCAGACCATGACCTCAGCAGTTTCTTCAGGTTAAGCCAGGGACTTGCTATCCCATGAGATGTACTTCCACAGGATAAGCCAATGAAATAGATCATCACAATTAATCGGGATGTGCTTCAATCCTTGAATCCCAGACACGTTACTGCTGCTCACCACCCTCCAGCTCTGCTGAGCGCCCCACCAGCAAAATGGATATTCCCAACTGCACTGGACCATGGAAGACATGGATGAACACCAGCCCTTCAGAACCAATTAGATTGGAAAGGAATTCTGCGATCATCAGGTCTTGTCTACAACTGTACACCACCTTGTCAACTACACTGGGGCACCAAGGGCCACATCCAGTCTTTCCTTGAACACCTCCAGGGATGGTGACTGTCCACCGCAAAGTCTAATCACCCTTCTTCTAAAGAAATCCCTAATGTCCAACCTAAACCTTCCCTGGTGCATCTTGAGGCTGTGTCCTCTTGCCCTGTCGCTGGTTGCTTGGGAGAAGAGCCTGACCCTCTCCCGGCTACAGCCTCCTTTCAGGAGCGTTAAGATCCCCGCTGAGCCTCCTTTTCTCCACGTTCAACAACCCCAGCTC
>VZTB01013193.1:958887-1000268 GCA_013397245.1 Thryothorus ludovicianus
GCGGAGGCGGGCGAGGCGGCGGCGGGCGGCAGGATGAGCCTCTCGCCGAAGGAGCTGTCGAGCCTGCTGAGCATCGTGTCGGAGGAGGCGGGCGGCAGCACCTTCGAGGGGCTCTCCAGCGCCTTCCACCACTACTTCGGGAAGGCCGAGCACTTCCGGCTGGGCTCCGTGCTCGTCCTGCTGCTGCAGCAGCCCGACCTGCTGCCCAGCCCCGCGCAGCGCCTCACCGCGCTCTACCTGCTGTGGGAGATGTACCGCACCGAGCCCCTGGCCGCCAACCCCTTCGCCGCAGTCTTCGCCCACCTCCTCAACCCCGCGCCCGAGCGCGGCGGCGACGAGGCGGAGCGCACGCCGCTCTCAGGTGTGTCCCGGCGGGGAGCGGGGCGGCGCTGGAGCCCGCCTGGGGACAGCGGTGGGAGTCGTGCACGGCCGGCGTCTCGGGGCTTGTGTCTGCCAGGCCGCTTGCTTGGACCTGATGGCTCGCTACAACTGCCTGAGGGGGCTGGGCTGTTGAGCCCGGAGAGGCTCGGGGGGAGCTTCTCGCTCTCCGCAACCGCCTGCAAGGAGGCGGTGGCCAGGTGGGGATCGGCCTCTCCTCCAGGCAACCGGCGACGGGCCAAGAGGGCGCAGTGTAAAGTTGAGCCCCGGGAGGTTTAGGTTGGATTAGGGAGTTCTTCATAGAAAGGGTGACTGGGCATTGGAACGGGCAGTTGCAGGTGTTTAAGGAAAGACTGGACGTGGCACTCAATGCCCTGGTGTAGTTGACATGGTGGTGTTCAGTCATAGGTCAGACTCGATGATCTCAGAAGCCTTTTCTGTGATAACAAGGAATTTTTTGTGAGGTGATAGCAGGCTTCCGACAGCCTTAAAGCTGTGAAACAAAACTGTTAGAAACACGAGAGAAACACTTTTTTCCTCTTCAGTAAGTATGACACTACCAGTGTTGAGTAAATCAGTTTCTGTAAAAAATAACCTGTTGGAGAGAAAGCATAGAGGGCCTCCAAGTTGGTTAGAGGACTGTAGCACTGNTGAGGTGATAGCAGGCTTCCGACAGCCTTAAAGCTGTGAAACAAAACTGTTAGAAACACGAGAGAAACACTTTTTTCCTCTTCAGTAAGTATGACACTACCAGTGTTGAGTAAATCAGTTTCTGTAAAAAATAACCTGTTGGAGAGAAAGCATAGAGGGCCTCCAAGTTGGTTAGAGGACTGTAGCACTGGAACAGGCTGCCTAGAGAAGTCGTGGATGCCCCATCCCTGCAAGTATTCAAGGACAGGCTGGATGGAGCTCAGGGCAGCCTGGTCTAGGCACAGGTGTCCCTACCCATGGCAGGGGGTGGGAATTAGGTGGTCTTTAAGGTCCTTTCCAACCCAGGCCAGTCTCTGAATTCTGTTAATTCAGATTCTATTAATTCATTCTGATTCTATGAATCGCAATGTCAGGTCATACTAAACAGCTCACTTTTGGTCTGGATTGGAAGTTTTGTGAATGAACTACCATAAGCATCATAAGCATCAGCTGTAGTATGTTATGATGTGTTGCACTGATGACATAGTGATCTGTATTTTGCATTAAAACAGTTTTGTATGTGTCACACAGACTCTGTGCACCTACCTTGCCATAAATAACAACAGATGTTTGTTTTAGTTTTGCTTGTTACACACAAAGAGCATGCAAACTGTTAATGCTCCTACATTAAAAACCATGGATTGTTTTTCATTGTATATCCACAGGCTTCTTACCTCCCATAACTCCTCCAGAAAAGTTCTTCCTTTCACAACTGATGTTGGCCCCTCCTAGAGAGCTGTTCAAGAAGACTCCTCGGCAGATTGCTGCGATGGATGTGGGGAACATGGCCCAGTCAGTGGACATCAGTGGGCTGCAGCTGGCACTGGCAGGTAGGGCAGGTTTCTGGCTGTGGTGCTCTTAGGAACAGAAGCTCTCATTGGAATGTGACCGTGGGTTACCTGGGAAACACCTGCCAGTCCTGAATATGAAAAAGTTTAAACAATGCTTTAAGGTCTGTCTTCAAGCACTTAGAGAAACTTCAGGCAGAGGTTATATCCTAACGCCTTTATCCTCCTTAACAAGTAGTTTTTTTGAGCATATGTGTAATTGCCATAAATAAAAGAATATTTTGCAAGTATAGGAGGATTTTAATCCAAAGCTATGTGGGGTTTTTTAGAGATGAGTTTTTTGGGGGGATGTTTTTGGTGAGGTGTTTTGTTTGTTTGCTTTGTTTCAGTTATTTGTATGGGTTTTTTCTTTCTGTATTTACATCCCTTTTCACCCTTTGCAGTATTTCTTTCGTGAGAGAACAAGCATAACTATTACATACCAGTACTTCAACTGTACCTGGAAAATTGACTATTACAATTGTATCTTCAGTTTATTGTGAAGTTAGACCTTGCAGTGTTGGCTCAAGAGTTGAAAAGTGATCGAGTTTTACTGGATTGAAAAGAGAAGCAATGTGATGTTTATCCTTTGACAGGAGAACAGAAGGAGGAACATGATTGTTCATGTCACATCTGGAGCTAATATGAAATATTATATTTTTGTTGGGAACAATGAACCAGTTTAAACACAAAAAAATAAATTCCTTTTTCCCTAGGTATGTGCCAGGAGATCTGCTTGCTTGATAACTGACCATCCCAGCTCTATATCTGTACAATGTGATTTATTGATCTGAGGTCAGGCACCACTTAGACTTTCTGTGTCCTGCAGCTCTATCTTGATATTGTCTTTTTTTTTTCCTGTGGACACTGTCATTGACTGGTAAAGCTGTGGTATGCTGTCCCTTGTTTACAGTCCACCAGTATCTTGTGGGGTCCTCCTTAGCTGCTATTTCCAGACTGAGATAATTTGAAAATTCAAATTGAACACTCTAACGTGTCATTGTGGGTGAGACAAACTTTTCTGGNGTTGGAGAGAAAGCATAGAGGGCCTCCAAGTTGGTTAGAGGACTGTAGCACTAGAACAGGCTGCCTAGAGAAGTCGTGGATGCCCCATCCCTGCAAGTATTCAAGGACAGGCTGGATGGAGCTCAGGGCAGCCTGGTCTAGGCACAGGTGTCCCTACCCATGGCAGGGGGTGGGAATTAGGTGGTCTTTAAGGTCCTTTCCAACCCAGGCCAGTCTCTGAATTCTGTTAATTCAGATTCTATTAATTCATTCTGATTCTATGAATCGCAATGTCAGGTCATACTAAACAGCTCACTTTTGGTCTGGATTGGAAGTTTTGTGAATGAACTACCATAAGCATCATAAGCATCAGCTGTAGTATGTTATGATGTGTTGCACTGATGACATAGTGATCTGTATTTTGCATTAAAACAGTTTTGTATGTGTCACACAGACTCTGTGCACCTACCTTGCCATAAATAACAACAGATGTTTGTTTTAGTTTTGCTTGTTACACACAAAGAGCATGCAAACTGTTAATGCTCCTACATTAAAAACCATGGATTGTTTTTCATTGTATATCCACAGGCTTCTTACCTCCCATAACTCCTCCAGAAAAGTTCTTCCTTTCACAACTGATGTTGGCCCCTCCTAGAGAGCTGTTCAAGAAGACTCCTCGGCAGATTGCTGCGATGGATGTGGGGAACATGGCCCAGTCAGTGGACATCAGTGGGCTGCAGCTGGCACTGGCAGGTAGGGCAGGTTTCTGGCTGTGGTGCTCTTAGGAACAGAAGCTCTCATTGGAATGTGACCGTGGGTTACCTGGGAAACACCTGCCAGTCCTGAATATGAAAAAGTTTAAACAATGCTTTAAGGTCTGTCTTCAAGCACTTAGAGAAACTTCAGGCAGAGGTTATATCCTAACGCCTTTATCCTCCTTAACAAGTAGTTTTTTTGAGCATATGTGTAATTGCCATAAATAAAAGAATATTTTGCAAGTATAGGAGGATTTTAATCCAAAGCTATGTGGGGTTTTTTAGAGATGAGTTTTTTGGGGGGATGTTTTTGGTGAGGTGTTTTGTTTGTTTGCTTTGTTTCAGTTATTTGTATGGGTTTTTTCTTTCTGTATTTACATCCCTTTTCACCCTTTGCAGTATTTCTTTCGTGAGAGAACAAGCATAACTATTACATACCAGTACTTCAACTGTACCTGGAAAATTGACTATTACAATTGTATCTTCAGTTTATTGTGAAGTTAGACCTTGCAGTGTTGGCTCAAGAGTTGAAAAGTGATCGAGTTTTACTGGATTGAAAAGAGAAGCAATGTGATGTTTATCCTTTGACAGGAGAACAGAAGGAGGAACATGATTGTTCATGTCACATCTGGAGCTAATATGAAATATTATATTTTTGTTGGGAACAATGAACCAGTTTAAACACAAAAAAATAAATTCCTTTTTCCCTAGGTATGTGCCAGGAGATCTGCTTGCTTGATAACTGACCATCCCAGCTCTATATCTGTACAATGTGATTTATTGATCTGAGGTCAGGCACCACTTAGACTTTCTGTGTCCTGCAGCTCTATCTTGATATTGTCTTTTTTTTTTCCTGTGGACACTGTCATTGACTGGTAAAGCTGTGGTATGCTGTCCCTTGTTTACAGTCCACCAGTATCTTGTGGGGTCCTCCTTAGCTGCTATTTCCAGACTGAGATAATTTGAAAATTCAAATTGAACACTCTAACGTGTCATTGTGGGTGAGACAAACTTTTCTGGTCCTTCTTGTGTTCGTTCTGCCTGTGTTTTGTAGAAGACCTTAGCAAATTCAAATTTTGTGAAGCCTCAGGCAACTTGTCATTTTTAGTGCAAGGCATATGTGATGCCTTAAAAAGCCTTAAGTTTGTTTTTATTTGTTTTCCTCTTTGTATTGTGTTTGCCTTCTGAATAGTTTGTTCTCATTAAAAATGAAATCATTGAATCACGGAATGGTTTGGGTTGGAAAAGACCCTAAAAATCATCTGCTTCCACCTTCACCCACTGTGAGCATGAACTCCTTCCAATAGACCAGGTTGCACAAAGCCTGATCCAACCTGGACTTGGACATTTCCAGGGATGGGGATCCACAGCTTCTCTGGAATGCTGGAATCTAGCATTTTGGGTATGAGTATTAACACTTGTTCTGTTCTCTATTCCCTTTGGTCTGCAGAGAGCTAGTTCATGCTTTGGTACTGCCCTACAATATGTTTTTGTTCATCTGGTGTGCTACTCTATGAAAAAAATCATTTTCTCCTAGTTGCAGGGATGGGTCTCCTGGCAAATTGTTCCTCAGTGTTTGTCTGCCAACTCATATTTGATGGAGGAGTAATTGACCTCTATGAAAGTAAAGCTTTTAATACATTGTAGAACTTTCTTGAAGAATCAAAGTTTCTTTTTATCTGTGAAAATAAAATAATATGTTCCATAAAGGAACCTAAGGATTTATTTTCAGTTTAGTTCTGTAAAATTTAAATGTCTTAGTTGAAGATGCTATGTAAGTTTCTGTTAAATCACCATGTTGTAATTCTTCTGCTTTCCTGAAGCTGTTGATTCAATTCTTATTCTTGAAGCAGTGAGGTAGAGCTTCTGAGCTTCAATGCATATAACTGAGAGCTCAGGCAGGCTTCTCAAATCAGTGAAGAGAAATATTGCTAATCATCTTATCTAACATCCCTAGTAATTTCAGATGATGAGGTTACAAACAAATCCGTGACTTACTGACTGATGGATTTAAGTTCTAGACTATAAATGGATAGAAAAAGGACACCCAATGCCTCTCCCCCACTCCTGTACTTCATTTGTTAAATCAACCCTTCTGTTCAGGGCCTAAATGAAAGTACTCATGAGATGAAGTTTGAAATAGTTGCTTAAGTAGAAGATATGTTTTATGAACCAGATCATTTGGACTTTGCCTTTAAAATGTTGGGTTTTTTAAAGTAACTGAAAAGTATTGTAATTGTTGCCTTTAATAGAAATATATACCCTGCTGTGCTGCTTCAGGGAGCATATAAGCAAATGTTTGCATTATCTGAAATAGCTGGATAAAGTAGGGCACAAAGTCAAAAAAAAAATAACTTTGTTCTCATGATGTTCTTGTCATTCACAGTTTTGGGCATCTCTTGAAGATTTGTTTGGAGTCGTATGAAATAGTTTGTGTGTGTAGGCAGCTGGGAAGGGTCAACATGATTACATAAAAAGGAGCAGGCACACTTTGCTTAGAAATGTTAGGGTCCATGAAATATGACAGCACTCACTCAATTAGCCAGGAAATGGAGTGTTGTTTAGTTTCATCTGGAACTTTCTCAAGAGATTTCTTTTGTGGTACCAGCAATTTTGGACTTCAGATTGCTTAAGGCGTAATCTGCTGCTTAGTGTTCTCTGTTAACAGGGTGGGGAGAGGAATGTTAAGTGGTATTTTGTACTGGGGATTTTTTCAGCTTTTGGTCCTTTGGGGCACTCTTTTCCAAAGCAATGGAAAACAGGATCTCTCAAAATAGTACAGAGAACATAGAAGATCAGGCATTAAGGCTCCAGATACGGGAGAGCAATAGATTATAGACAGAAGGGCACATAAAAATCTGATAATGCAAGCACTGATGCCCATATTTTCCTTTTTGGCCAATTTCTTCAAGTCTTTGACTGTATATACATTAACCTTAACATTATTTTTCTGTAACTTGTTTATGCTCTGTAATTTGGTCTCTAAAGGGACAGTTTTATCTCCTTTTTGGTTTGCTTTAATGATGATGTCTGTAGAATCATGTAACCATTAAAACTCTATTGTTTGCCACTAAAGCACTGATTCTGGCTTGACAGCAAATGTACAAGGAGCTCAGGCAAGGCTACAGAAATGTGTTGGGCAAATTTGAATAGCTGACTTCAGGTCCAGTATGACCATTATTGTCTGTAAATGGATCAGTGTAGATCTTTGACTTTTCTTCTCTGAGAAGTGATTACAAAACTAGATACAGCACTGAGCTCTTTGAGGAGTAGCATGAGAAACTACTAATGTGCTGCTTTTAGATGTAGATTACATCAGTTTTGTGCCTTTTCTAAGGCAAAGACTTTGTTTCAGATTAACATCTATCTCTTCTTTATCTTTACTGCATACCCTCTGTTCCTTGCCTGTCAGCTGGCACTCAGACTGCTGACTGCCTGACTGTACTAAATTTCACATCGATATTATCTGCTGGGGTTTTTTTAAAGTCAGTTCTATTCTAAAGCCGCTTGTTTCTCGCTACTTTTAGTATTCCAGGCATCTCTGTTCCAATGTTATGGTTTAATATTCTTCTTTCAGAACGTCAGTCTGAGTTGCCAACACAGAGCAAGGCCAGCTTCCCCAGCATTCTCAGCGATCCTGACCCAGATTCTTCCAACTCCGGTTTTGACAGCTCTGTTGCTTCCCAGATC
This sequence comes from Thryothorus ludovicianus, assembly GCA_013397245.1. Lineage (NCBI taxonomy): Eukaryota > Metazoa > Chordata > Aves > Passeriformes > Certhiidae > Thryothorus > Thryothorus ludovicianus. Next base: position 966,233 of record VZTB01013193.1, read on the forward strand.
ACAGAAGCATTAGTGAGTGGACTAAAGCCTCCTATAGAAAGTATGTGCATTTTTATGTCTTTGTTTTTCTAATTCACAACATGCTGTGTTATTATACTTCAGATAAAATGTAATGGAATTCAGAAGTGTTTTCAAGGCATGAAATGGAAATTAAGGTGAATGACAGTGCGAAACTGCATCAGGTTGTCTCCAGATCAGATTCTTGTGTTCACATTTACAGACTTCTAGAAATCTGGGGTCTTTCTTCAAGCCCTTCCCCATGTCATCTGTTGAACAACAGATACTACTCCCTGTATTGAGATCTGCATTGGCTGGAAACACCTCCCAGGGAAGCATTTACTGTGGGAGGGGAAAAAGACCACAGCATCAGTAACGCAGTGATCTGAATCAAGAGGAAAAGCAGGCAGATGTAACAGTATCACTAAAAATCAGAAATAAATGTGTTTTTCTGGGAGGCAAATAGAATTGTAATGCTGTTCTTAGTGTTATAATAGCTTAAAGAAATAGGGGCTTCTGGGGCATCTTCCGTTTTTTACTGATACAGAACTGAATTCCCAAAGCTTAAGAGAACATTTCACATTGTTGCCATTTTAGGTCACTTTCGACCAGAGTTTATTCGACCACCGCCTCCACTCCACATATGTGAGGATGAATTGGCATGGCTAAATCCAATTGAACCAGATCACACAATTCAGTGGGATAAGTCAATGTGTGTTAAGAACAGCACTGGAGTTGAGATAAAAAGAATCATGGCAAAAGCTTTTAAAAGTCCTTTGACTTCCCCACAGCAAACACAGGTAAGGATGAAGCACTTTCCTGTCTAAAATTATTCTCAGAAGTTGTTAACTCCTGTGTTTTGGAAAACTTTGAGCACTTTAATTGATCTATGCTTGGATTCAGGAAGCTTTTAAATTGTAAAAATCCAAGAATTTTTATTTGGGTTTGTCTGAATAAGGAAGATATTGTTCATACCATTGACTGGATGTAGTTACAGTTGATCAGGAATGGCACTGATATTTTTCTGCTTGTAAAAATCTTTGTATAACTAAATTGCTTATTATTCTGTGAAAGTTTTTGATAGATAATTGCTTCAGAAATATCAACAACATATTTTTCCCCCTCAATTTGATAGTATTACCCCTGATTTCAGTGGGCTTTTTTCATAATCATTATGCTGGCACTATAAAATAAGCTTTATTTGCACTACTCTTTCTGCCAAGTGAACTTGAAATAGAGATTTCCTTCTGCTGGAGAGGAAGCTAAAGAAGGCTGAGACTTTTCACGTGGAATTTTTTTAACTCCCTTCTTTGCCACCCACTGATGAATGACTCCTAAATGCTTAGTAAAGGTTTTATGGACACAGTTGCCTGTACATAAATATTTTAAAGTAACCCTCCAGTGCTTTTCAATGGAAAGCCTAAATCTAAAGGGCTATAATTTTCCTGGATCTTAGATGTATTATATCAGTTTTTTCCAAGCAATAACATGAATAGTTGAGGGAAAATCAACTGAGGATTTTTTTTTTTTCCACAGCTCCTTGGAGAACTGGAAAAGGACCCCAAGCTTGTTTACCATATCGGCCTCACTCCTGCCAAATTGCCAGACCTGGTTGAAAACAATCCTTTAGTAGCTATAGAAATGTTGCTGAAACTAATGCAGTCTAGTCAAATAACAGAGTATTTTTCTGTCTTGGTCAACATGGACATGTCCTTACATTCAATGGAAGTTGTAAATCGGTGAGTGTGATCTCAAATCTAACAAGGTCTCATTAAGTATGTAAAAGAGCAGTTTTGTTTTATTAGGATATCTGGAAATGTTCATTTTGATCCTTCTTGAGGCATGTCTGTGTGGGAGATAGAAGACAGCAGTGGGACAAAGGGCAGTTATTGTGAGAATCCTCCACAAACAGTTAATGCTACATGGCTAATCTGCTTAATTGCAACTTGCATTCTTGATGCAGCTTAAGTGAACAAAAGGTGCTGTTGTTAAACAGCAGCCCTGCTGTACATTCATGTCCTGTTTTCATTGAGAATAATTTCTGCAGATAGGTACAACCCATTTTCTTAACAGAATGCTAGCCCCTTAAATGGGAAAACTTTTCAGCTAATTCCCACAAATTTACAGAAACATATCTCTCCCACTTCTTTCTTCCATTTCTTGGCAATTACTGAATGTGAACTACCAAATAAGCCTCAATCAGCAGTCCCTTTGAAGCAGACTTGAATTGCACCTTAAATATCTTTTGATTAAAGAAACATTTCTGAAATAAATGCCTCCCTACTGGTGTAGACTGACAGCAGTTACTATCCTGAAGTGGGGCTAATGATTGCAACATGGAGAAAGAGTGGTAAGAGAAGAGCTTTTACCTGTGTCCAGGAGAGCTACACCACCAGTGCTCCCACAGCATAACTACCACAGGAACAACTTTCATCAAAGTGCAAAGTGACTGTCAGTGCAAACAGAGAGACACTGATTGTTAAGGGAAACAAGATAAAAATTGAAACTGCACTTGAAATAAAACCTTCACCTTCTTTCCTATTGTCCCCCTTTCGTTACTTGAGACAGAACTGATTTGAGTTACTTTGGTCAGATTCTGTTGTAACCTTATGGCAGTTCTCCATTTAGGGCATGTTGTTATTTATCTTGAGATGGCTGTGTTGCTCTTTCAGTTAAGAAGAAGCTGTGGCAACTTAATTATTTGTCAGATGTACTAGAAACCAATCTAACTTGGCCTCTGTACTCTCAGAGTTAAAAAAAGTTTTACTCTTAATAAGAAATTTAAATGACTAGAAATATGTCTGGAATCTGTCAAAAGTCAGTTCTGTATGACAGAACAGGGAATAAACTCATATTACAGGTCTAACTGATATGATTTGTTTTGCTACAGAAACACTAAATATATGGCTTCATAAACCACTGAATGTATTTTATTTGAACAGGCTTACTACTGCAGTTGATCTCCCACCTGAATTTATTCATCTTTATATCTCCAATTGTATCTCCACCTGTGAACAGATTAAAGACAAATATATGCAGGTGAGTGCTTCAATAAATTGGTCAGGAAAAAGTATCCCATATATTGCTCTGTGAAATATGTACTATGATTTGAATAAGGCTGATACCATTAAGGCATTCTGTTTTACTGCTTTTTTTATCTCAAAGGCACTTCTTTTTTCCTAACACACTATGCAATTCTTTATAGAGTTTAATAGACAGTTCCATTTTTTTATAAGACTTCACAGATAATCACTGTTCCCAGTTTTTCTGTAGACATCATAAACTTCTTCCTGGCAAAACTGCAGTTTTATGTGACTGGGGTTCTTACATTCAAAACATTTATCTGTCATTCCATGAGCCTTTTCTTCAACCCCAGAATTAGTTTGCATTCTGCTTAGTTTTAAGCTTCAAGTTTCTCTTCTATACAAGCTTGTCAGCCACTTCGAGACCTCTGAGGTGACGTTACAAAACTCTCAGGAAGTCTTGCCCTTCAGTCATGACTGATAACAGCTTGCAGATCTCCTCAAAGACCCTTTTGTCTTTCTAACACCACACTCTGCCCAAGCCCATCACACTTACATGCTGGTACTGAGGACGTTGTAGGCACTCCAAGGATCCCAAACTGGGGAGAGTCAGAGGAAGCCTGAGGAGGTTTACACACTTGTGGCATTCAGGGTTGTCTACATGCTGTGTGAGGTACTTCCTTCTTTCCTAAACTGATCTGTTGGTTTCACCAGGTGCCCAGTAGAACTTTTCTTGGGTACATCATTGGTGAAATCAGTTCTGTATTCAGTTTCTCCAAGGCTTTCTGAATCCCAAGTTCTCCCTTAGATTTTTCCTCTTGATACTGAAGGACTGCACTGTCTTTAGTCTCTTGCAGCAAGACGACTGTTCCTTTCCTTTTAAGCTTTTTTGGTGTCCTCTAGTGCCGTCTCCAGCTCTGTTGTATCCTTAAGCTTACAGAAATGAAAGTTGTGTGCAGTGTACAGAATAGAGTTGCAATGTGGTTTTAGATAGCAGCAATCCCCCCATCTCAATCCCTTTCAGATGATGACTGACCATGTGTTATCTTTTGGTGGCTGCTGATGCTTCTCTGCTTTGTGGTCCTGCCAGACACACGAGTGACTTGATCTTTCACCTGCTGTGTAGCTCTGCCTATTACATTTGGTAGTCGAGTAGGAAAATAGCAGCAGACCTGGGCTGCAGCTGAGAATATGCCCAGAGTGGGACACTGTGCTCAGAGGGGCTGCTGAGAGCACATAGCAGCTGTGCTCCAGGCACACAGGGGACAAAAAGAGCTCTGAGGGTCAAGGAACATACACTGATCACTAAGCAGCATGCAGAGTCTGAGCTCCAACATTTTTTAATGTGTATTAAAAACATTGTCAGCAGCTGAGACAAGATGTTTTGTTTCAAAAGCATGGTACAAAATTACTATTGGAGATGATCCTCAGAGACTGGGAGTCAGCCAGTAATCTTGCATTTGTTCTTTTGCCGAGTTTCAGGTTCCTGGATTATTAAAATTACTCCTGTAACTAATTTGTGTTGCAGAGAAAGCATGTGATGCCTTTTGATCACAGTGAAGGAAATAAGTTGTTCAGTTTCTGAATTCTCTCATTATAAGTAGCAAATTTTGCAGTAGTAAGCTCAGTCCTGGAAAAATAGCTGATATCCTATTTTCAGTGTCAAATAATCTGAAATGCTTTGGACACATAATCTGTCACATCCCTCAATCATTCACGTACATAATTGCTTTTAGAGAAAGAGTTGAACCCAAGCCTTTCTCACAATGTGAAGTATGAGAGCACTTTAATGATAAAGACCTGGTTTTGTCCTTAGGGAAGAATGTGCTCTGTTAAACAGATGGCTGGTGACTGGATCTATGTATGACAAATTGTAAGTGCCAGTTCCTAGGCTTTCTCTTCCAAATTCCATTGTACTCTTCAAGGTGTTGCCTAAGTAGCTCTTAAGAAAGAAGAACGATCCTGTCTTTTCACTGGATCCGGCAGGAAATGAGCCTTGAGTTCTTGGATTAGGTGTCCCTGGAATTGTTTTTCTTTCTAATACAGAGCAAAAGGGTTGTCTGCTGAGCCAGAAACAGAGCACATTCCATGAAGGAAGTTGGGAATCAGTTTGGTTGATGTCACTTCCTATTTAGAGTTCCTTGATGATGTGGTGATAAGAAATGTTGAGATGTGAAACTTGTTCAATTTTCTTTATGGTGTTATATAGAAAATGAGATTAGGCAAGACTAAAATGCTAGCATCATCTTCAGCTATTCTCTCTTCTCCACCTTTATTCAGAGATTGCATTAAAAATTAAGTACAGTGGATAGCTAGATCTGGTGCTTCATTTGTGCATGGGATTAATCCTGAGAAGGCTCCTGCATCCAGAACTACAAGAACTATAAAGCAGTCAACTTTTAAACTACAGCAGTAGTATGGGAAATGGAAAAGAAGGGGCAGCATGTGCAAAGCTTGTGAACACAGTAACTGCTGAAGCTAAACTGCTCCTGAAGCACACTTGTACTGCTGAGGGCCAACAACTGACTTGGTTGCAAACATTTATTTGGATTATAAAACCATCTCTCTTATGTTTCAGAACCGCCTGGTCCGTCTTGTTTGTGTCTTTCTTCAGTCTTTAATCAGAAACAAAATTATTAATGTACAGGACTTGTTTATAGAAGTGCAAGCATTCTGCATCGAGTTCAGTCGGATAAGAGAAGCAGCTGGCCTTTTCAGATTGCTGAAGACACTGGACACTGGGGAAAATCCATCAGAAACAAAAACATCAAAATAAAGTGACTGTCAGTGGCAAAAACCCCTCTTGCTGGTGTTCTATACCAATTAATTGTACATTTTAAACTTAAATCTCCGGATTAATTATGTATTATGTTAATTACCTTATAAATAGCATTTTATGGATTTGAACAATAAATAAGGCTGTTTCTGATACACGTTTTACACGTTTGAGTTTGTGAAATGTGTTAGGCCTTACACTATTTTTCACTATGGTTAAAAGTTATATGTTGTATGCACATCCTGAAATTCAGGCTCTAGTTCCAGAGAGAATATAAATGATACTTAGCATTCACAGTAAATTTAAGTATTAATCTGGCACTCAACTTCTATCAAGGTAAGTAAGTTCCTTGTTTTACTTTTTGTTCACTGTGTAAGACCTTCTAGGAGGTGGATAGAACTGCTAAGAATGTATTCTGGTTTTAGTAAGGGGAAGTCTCTCTTGATCTCTAGAAACAGCTAAAGGCTTATCTTTACAAGGCAGAAATGAAGTTGGGTGCTACAGGCTCAGAGCAATATTCTCTCCTATCATGATCACTGAGTGTTTTCAGAATAATGCCAGCAGCAGTTGAAATACCACACCTTACATGCTTGTAAAAATGTTTCACTGAGAAAAGAGGGTCACATTTCTTCCATAAAAATCAAAAAATTCCAATCTCCTCTCACTTCTGAATTTGCTACCTATCTTCCAAAGTTCAATAGCCTGTTCCTTCTAGAGCACAGAGGCAGAGTAGCTTTCATGTTAGATGGCAGGTATTGGAGAAACTGGAGATAAGAGTCTGCTAAACTATAATTTTAAGCTGGTAATAGAGGAGCTGTTATATTTAAGCCCTGAGACTGAAAAGGAAGGTAACTTGGAAGTTAACAAGTTCTAATTTAATGTTCCTTGCTAAATAAAAGCTGTTTAAAATCTGCATTAACTTCTCAAATTTTTAGGAAGTACAAGATCAATAATGCAAAGTAAAGATGGTCTTTTGGCTTTTTCTTTCCAAGTAATTTAAGATGTGAAAGTGCTTGGATTGAAAATCCCATCAATCTCCAGTCTCATCTAGTATAATTTTTCAGTAAAAACTCCTGCAAGAAATGTTCTGTCGTCGTTAGGGGTTAGACTTTTGCAGCTTTCCAGTTAAAATGTATCAGGCCAACTAAAGTAACACTTACTTAAGGTCCCAGCCAATTCTAGACATTGCTTCCAAACCAAGTAACATTTGCTATCAGGCATTTTTAGTGGCAACACTTAGAGCACAAGCTGGTTTAAAATCATACCTTAATGATTTCTGTCTACTAAAGCTGAAGCCAAATTTGACTGTATTCTGCATAGTAGTACCCCTAAAAACATACGCACATTTTAGACTAGTGTTTGGAATGTAAGTTGCAGTACTACGATGAAGTAACAGGCTCTAATATAAAAATTATTATTACTGGTTAAAGTCATTTCTATCTACTTTATGACTTAGAGAATTAATTAAAAACAATGTAAGCCTTTCCCCCCAAAGGTTGCTACTGTGATACTACAGACAAAGTCCAGCTGTTCTGCATCTTCACTGTCATACTTCAGTCATACTGATACATGTAATTTTTACAGTTCTGTGACAAATGCAAGCAGTAGGGATTTCTCAAGAAATTTCATTATTTTATCATAGTTATATTAACTTCAGAGCCCTGTGGCACCGGAAAAGTGCAGGGTGGCCTTTGTGAGAAGAGGCCAAGGCTGTCCTGCTCCAGACCCAGCCAGCACAAGCTGGCACAGCAGGGCCCTTCAGCCAGGCTGGTGGCAGCTCAGTGATAAATAACCCTGCAGTGATGGAGAGGATCCACACTGAAGCAGTTCTTTCCCTCCCCTCTAAGCAGCCAGCCAAAGTTCACCCAGCCCACCCAGGTACTGGTGACATGGGGAAAGCACCACATGCTGAAAGAAAGGGTCTCTCTCACAGCTACCCAGCATAAAGTTAAGCTTGTTTTGTGCTGTGCTAAAGTGTACTAAAGAAAACAAAACCCTCCAGCTTCTCAGGCATTGCTTTTTAAAAGGTCTGTATAATTTATTATGGAATTTGAGCTTTTAGCCATTAAGTTACAACAACAATGCATAACTTGACATTCTTACAATTGTACATACACAATGGAAAAGACACAAGTGCTTAATCCAAACAATGCAACCGAATTAGTTCAGGGTTACAATAAAAGACAGTTGTGAATAGTTTTTGACAGACTAGCAAATTGAAATAGTTCTCTGCAGGTACATGTTTATAGCAGAAATAAGTGGCTTCAAAGTTTTGGACTTAAGCTTCAGACTAACAAAATGATGGAAACTTTGCTCTTCTGAATTAAGGATATGCTCATTTAAAAATGCAGTAACATTACCACGTTTCTGACGGTGAAAAGGAGCTTCAAGTCCAATGGAAATAAAATGGACGGTCCCAGGCAATGCACTCTTCACACAAATACATGCAATTATAAAGGCATTCTATTTTTAAAACTTTCTTAAATCAAGTTTTGCCATACAGCAGGATATCTGAGGAGAGATCAGGACCCATACTGAACAAAACCAAAAGCCTTCAGCTTGATTTAGGCATGTTTAATCAATTCCAATTCTCAAACCTTCACAAATCACCTGTGAGAGAAAAGAACACAACCAGTAAAGACCAGTCTGAAAGACATATTACAATTTTTTACAGTTAAAAAAAAAAAAGGAAAAAAAAGATGCTGATATATTAAATTTCAGGAACTTTAATTCACCATGGCCCTATTATAAAATTGTATCTCTTCAACTTACCCAAGGGGACAGTCTCGCTGGACTCTGCCCAACTACAACTGGCTGGTTGTAGAGGAACCTTGCAGGATGGGCAGAAAACCTGAATGACCATTCCCAAATCAATAGGTAATTAAAAAACAGCTTTGCACACCTGCCCAAGGTGTTGCAATGGTGTTTCTCTGTGCCAGTTACAACCTGAACAGGACTAGAATTCCCAACAGGCCGGCTTTGGCAGCAATATACTGGTATGTACTTGAACAAAGTGCATACCAGTATTTATAAAGGCATTTCCACTGTTGGTAAATGATCCTATAACTCCTCCAGTAGACCTCCAAAATCTAGCCCTAGTTACTGGCAAAAGGCTACTGGACTACATTCATATGCAATGGGGGATAAGGGCAAGGGAAAGGAGTCACTGCTGTCCTATCAAACTTGTCTAGTACATGACAAAAATCTCCTCTTAGCATTGCTTAGAGCCAAAGAAAAATCCAGTCTAGCAGTCGTTAGTAAAAGAAAATCTAGACTTTCCAGTTAAATTGGTACTGCAATTAAACTATTAATAAGCTTCTAGATCTGAAAGGTCTATGGTTCATTTTTGCTTGCTATCAAGTCTGAAAGACAGTTTAGATAATTATTTACTAAAGTTTTTCCCAGTTTGTCATTTGTAGACTATTACTAATAAACTGAAATTTCTGGACAAAGAGGGGCCTCCAGTTTTGCCTTTAAGACAGCAGTTCATTTTGACATGTTCACAGCTTCTTTTTTAAAAAAAATTAAAAATCAATTAACTTCACAAAATTTCTCCCTAACAGAAACAGCAGCAGCAGCAAAGCCATACCAATTAACACAACACAAATAAAACTTATTCCACAAAACCCAGCATCCCCTAGTCCTGCTAGGGATTTTTCCTGAGTGATTTATTTGGCACCACCATTGACGGGCTTTAGACTTCATGTGGGCTCTGCAATTTAACTTTTTGTATAATGATAGCACAGGAATGCCTCCAATAAGAAGCACTCTACCTGATTACAGCAAAATCTAACAAAGGGACAGAGGTGTCCAAGACAAGTTCTTTCATGTTTTACAAAAGCTGTGCAGCTAGGAAAAGTGATGAGGGCAGGGGAGGCAGCAGGAACCCCACAACACACACAGCTGCAGCTCCCACACCAGGCAGGACACGGCTGAAGCAGCAGAGGCAGATCACAGCTTCCCCAAACCAAAGGGAAGGGAGTCAGCAGGCACCTACCCTACAAAAGGGATTTTTAGAGGGGGTGAAAAAAATCACTCATTAGTTTTGACCTTCATACAAGTTTTTGGTAGCTAAAGTGTTACAAACTAGCAATACCAGTTTGATCCAACTTAGTGGGGATTCAGATCAGCAAAGTCTATGCACCTGTATTTACCTAGAGCACTCCACACCCATTTACTCAACGTGACAGATGAGCTGGAACAGCAGGTCCTATGCTTCTTGTTCCTAAGCTTCTCTTGCTACTGTTTTAAGCTCCCTAGATTGCCTTTTTCCTGCCCCCATACTTTTCATCCTACCTTTCTTTTTACTAATGCATGTCAGCTTTTTGACTGAGGTCAGACTAGTGATTCGCTTCGGACAATTTTTGTCACTGTGCTTCCAAGGAGAGCAAACTGCTTGCTGGAGGCACTGCAATTCGGCCTTTTATTGTCATCACTCCTCAGCAGCCCAGCTGGCCTTGCAAGACCTAACCATAGCAAAGATCAACTATGTGCAAACCTATTTGACTGAAACAACTGTAACTATTTTTGTGAATGATTGAAATGGAACAGGTGCAGCGCCAGCATGTGGAACAGACCTCAGTCTTCACACGTGGATATTTTTCTAAGTCAGCACACACCAGATTTTATAAGCACACTTTTCAGTTTGCAGGTTCCTTAGCTTTTCTTCCAGCTTTCTGACAGATCTCAGATTTAATTCTTAAAAAAAACTTTTGGTTTTATAGGTATTACATAAAAGCTCAAGTACTTACCACAATTCTCCTCTCCAGAATGAATACTGTGCTGTAGGTATCAGCAAGACAAATCCACAGACTGACAACACTTCTCTTGATAACTTCTCTTTTGGTTCCTCCTTGAGCTAGAGTTTAAACCCTCTCAACATTTAATACATCAATGTTCAGTTTTGTGTTAAAGAAGAGGGAGAAGACATAGTTTTCAATATTGAAGAGACAGTTAAAAAGGCAGTTCTGGAAAAGTTGATAAGCTTTTTTTGGAGACGTGTCCCTACACACTGTCTGGTTTAGTTGTGGGTTATTTATTTGTTCAGTTTTGGAGATGGTTGGTCAGTCATATTCCATTCTCATGTGCTTCTTGTAAGATAAAGGCATCACAAAAACTTGCACCTGCTGGTGACATCAGAACTACAACCTGACAGTTTTCCAGTAAACCTAAAAAGTTACACTCCTAAAGGGAAGAGGCAAATTTTTTTAAAGTAGGTATTAAGAGGAATTTTTTTGAAGGAAATTTAGGGTGAAACATCTGCTCTGTCAAGTAGAAGTTCAGATTATATTTAACCTTCTGTCATTTCTGGAACATTCATTTTAAAATTAAAAAAAGTTACTGCTTCTATTGAAGCTTAATATAAGTTAGAAAAAGAATTGCATATTTTCTTAAAAACATTCCAAATATACATTTTAAAAACAAAATGCACTCTAAAACAAATGTCTAGTGAAAGACACTGTTTTAAGCAATCTGTAGCAAGAGCTTTACAAAAGAAAATCGAGGAATGTAACATACTATTTATAACATGACAATGCTAAAATCCTAAACAATTCACTTAACACTCTTAAGTAGTGTTTTAAATATACATATTTCTTTACAAAACAGTTGAGCAATTCCTTATACCACTTACAGTATATAAATATTTGAATAAGAGGTCATAATGGGAGATGCCAGGGTTTATATTTACTCTCAGATGCTTCAGATTTCTTAAGTGTTTTGCTATAAGGCACAATACTGCTAATCTAAAAGAAAGGAATAAAAGCTAATGGCAAACCCAGTCAAAACTCCTAATGTGGAATATCTAAGAGAATTCCAGCATCTCTATGCAAAGGAAAAGAAAAAGCAAAACAAACCCAAACTTTGTACTTCTTAACAAACTGTTTCAATTTGTACATAAAGTGAGTCAGGATGCAAACGGGAGCAAGAAGAAATTATGTAAATTCTTATAAATAGACTAATAAATATATTTTAGCCATAATTAGCCCTTTACCTCTGTTCTACTGAGTTTAAGATTGAAAGAGGTAACCAGTGTGCATATACATTAAATGTCTACATGCTCAGCACGTGAAGACTACCTAGCACAACCTATTACTGCCAAATTCAGAATAAAAAGCTAGCAAGATGGAGGTTTCCTTTTCTCAGCATCCACTCTGCTAGAACACATTACAAGATAGAGTGTTACATGTTGCAACTGGCAATTTTTCTATCACAAGAAAAGGATACACAACATATCCATAGTGTGATTTGATTGCTTCAAGGTGAATGTCTTTCTAAGAATATTCATCTCCAATTACAACAGATCAGAACTTTCAGAACATTTTAATAGTTGTAGCTTGTAAGTGTTCTCCATGTGTACATGCTAAGTGTAAATAGTGCATCCAAAATACTTAACCATTACACATTCTACATTCTATTTTCACTGCCTAGTCTTCATCTTTGTTACAGCCCTCTGGAACACAATGACATTGCAACAATGCTTACAGAAAAAGGGTTATTGCATTTTGTTTTTAGGATGAGACATCCAGAGGAGATTTTATAAAATCCTCCTGTGTACAAAATTCTTAGTTATTAGCCCTTTTGGAACACCAGCTAGAAAAGTTTGAAAGGTAAAATAATTTACATTGTTATTTTTTCTGTTCACTAGACAAAAGTCCATACTAATTAAATAAAAAATAATAGTTCTTCAACAGTCTGTTCAAGATATCTTCCATGAAGCAGTTCAGTGGGAATTTCCATTAGACAGATGTTCTCCATGCCGGTTATTACTGGCATCCACATCTAGAAATCAGGAATGAAAAGAAAAATTGTTTGTTGTTTTACCATTTTAATATGCTTTATCTGTTACATTAATCCAGACTCTGGCAACTTCATACTCATATATACCTAAGGCTCTCAAGATTCTCTGGGTAATCGTCTCAAGACACTGCTTATATCTTTCTTTCCCCCAAGTCCAGTTATTTCCAGCTCAACAGAGTTCTCTGAAAATCTGCTTGTATTTTTTGAAGACCAGTAGTAGGTGACACCACTCGGTCTACTGTGCACTGCAGTACTAACTGCTCACACCAGCTAGAGAAGGGCTGATAATGCAATGTCCAGTGCTAAGGTTTGTCCAGTGAAACACTGAATTACTTACCAAGCAATGCTGTGGTTTCCCCTGCATCCTCTTTTAAGCTGGTACACTGCAATACAGATTCATTAGTGGAGGAAGCTGACAATTCGCTTACTTCGTTTCTGTCATCATCTTGCAAAGCAATACTCAGACTTCCGACTGAAACGCTGCCACTTATGGATTCAGGTATTGGAACTTCAAGTACATCTTCAGGGTCCCCCTTCAAAATTAAACATATTTAATTGTCACTTTTGTCTGCCAGCAGACGTCAACATTCCTCCATGTTACCTTTTGTGACCTCACCTTATTGGAAAAAAGACCATTTTTTTAGCTATTACATGTGCACTCCTGGCAATAGTGTTGATATTGTCCACTTTCAAAGTTACTGTCTGACAGCAAAGAAAGAAAGCCAACCAAAAGAAAAGCCATTTTCCCAAAGCCATCCCAAAGCCAAGAGCAGCAAGAGGAATAGTCCACCCAGTCAGCCCTGTAGCAACAGTATTGCTGAAGGTTAGGAGCAGGCTCAGCATGTACAAAGTCCCCACTGAGGAAATCTATCCATCCTCTGATAGATCCTGCAAGTCCTGATCTTTCAGGATACCGGTTGGCCAAGTTTTGTTTTTTTTTTTTTTTACAAGGGCGAACAAACATTTACCTCAGAACCAAATTTTTTCCTCCTCTATCTCCAGCCTAACTTTAAGTCAGGTCCAAAAACACAGACATGCTGGCTTGTCACTTTGCAGGAGTGCAACATCTGCATCACAGGCAAAGGGATCTATTTCACCTATTGTATAGCACAAGCTATACAAGTCTGAATTAATTTTCGGAATGGATCAAAGTCCTCTACATACAGCTCTGTTTTTACAATTAAACAGACTACCTTCATTGCCCTACATATACTGATGTTGTTTATACATAAGCAAATATATTGCAGTTTAAGTAGCTATTCTGTTTGCTTACTAGCAAGTATTTTTCCTTTCCTTGAACAACTAGCAAAGACCCATCTCAAAATTTAAGAAATTCTAGGCTGATTCTTTCTTTATCATCAAATCAGCATAATTTAAAACATACTGAATTTTAATGAGCTAAAGATATGCTACAGTTAAACACAAGACACATGTGATCCTTATCTTTGTGTTTGCAGATGGGAGGGGGCATTGGTTTATAAAACTTAAAACAGTTAAATAAACACTGGAACTACAAAATTCAGTAATGCTCTACAAAATCAGACAGGCTGAACTGCAGTTCTTTCTCTCATAAAAAAATAGCATAATGAAGAACTAGTCCACTGAAGTCTGCTCTTTATAAAAGCCTCATCATAGGACTTAGTGCCTTTTTTCTACTTCAAGCGTTTAAAAATGTAAAAGCATCTGAAGTATTTGTTGTCCATAACTGAACTGTGCCTTGAGCCTCTCTGCAGAAAGTTTAATATATTTCTATAAGGCTGCACATTCTTTTCTGCAGGTTCAGAGTGCAGTGCTGAGAGAAGCTATCTTGCTCTTTGCATTTTTTTTTCACATCAGTAAAAAAAAAAAAAAATCACGCAATCACTCCACAGACTAGACTGGGCAACCTGGATCAAACTGAAAACTAAGCTTGAAAAAAATTCTTGAATGGCTTCCCACATTAGCTTCAGTGAGACTTGAATGATTGATGCATACACAGGACCTATTTGCCTCATTTCATTAGGAAAATGACCTGGATTTCTCTATTTAATATAATCCCATTCAATCTGCTTTCCAAAAATCACTTTAGACAACAAGCAGAGGAGTTATTACTCCCCCTGGTAGGCCTTAGTACCAGTATCCTCTGCAACAGCACAAATTCAGGGAATATAATTATTACAAAGGTTCCAGTAATACAGTTTCCAGCCTGTATTCAAAAAGATAAGTCCTTCTGCATATAACATAAGATACATCAACCCCAAGAATTGAATGTGAGCAAAAACCAAGCTGCTAATATAACAACATTAAAGTAGCAATAGCTATTCCACATGACAAGGAAATTCTAACTCCTGGGTAAAGACTTAATACACAGAAACACCAAAATCTGGTGTATATATTACATAGCAAGAGTATTGTCCTCTTTGACAAATAAAACACTCTTCCACAGATATGGCAAGTCTCTGCAATGCAGTAAGAGAAAAGGTAGTCAGAAAACAGACCTAGTCTATTAAAGGGGTGGTTTTTTGGTTTCAGGGACTTTCCTATTTCCTAGAGATCTCTAGATCAGTAGGAGATGAGAGGTATATTCTTGCCTACAGCAGTTTAGTGGAACTCGAGACTATTTATCAACAGTGGCTGAGTAACCTACCGCATGTGTCTTCATCTCTCTTTTCTGGTGCTGTCAGAAAGAAATGAGAGCACATCATTTTCTCTACTTAACCAATTTCTGGTGAATGTCTTTAGGAAGGTTTTAAACACCAGCTCATTTACAGGGATAAATCACAGGGCATATGTGGAAGTACAGAAACATTTTATGTAGAAAAACTATAATTTCTTCCTCTGAATCACAGTTCTCAAAAACATCAAATATATGTTCTAGATTTAATTCAGTTATATTTTTGCAGCCTGAGCAAACAGTCTCACCTCTGCTTCCAATTCCTTAATACCATCAGCTGGAGACAAAAAAAATTGGTTATCTAAGAAGATTCACAACCTGCTCCATCTATTTAAGTTCTTACCCTTAAAATTCCTTTATTTTTCTGGTTCTCATTCAATTACTCTTTGCATCTTTGCCCAACTTATCACGTGTTGTCAAATAGCAGCTGCTCTCATTCTGAACAGTTACATGAAGTCTTGCCTCCTAGACTGTACTTCTACTTTGAAGATTAAAGTAGTAATGCAACATACCCAGTATCCCAGAGCTTTGATAACATCTAGTTTACACATTGGGCAAGTTCGGTGGTCCAAAAGCCAAGGATCGATGCATGTTCTATGGAAGATGTGCCTAAAGAAAATAAATGCTCTTTAGAATTTATTATTAAATGCTCCTTCAAACAATGTGCAAGTTAGCACATTAAAAATAAGCCTTTCCTTTATAATCTTGATGATTAGCTGCTGCTCAATTTACTACTACAGATGTGGCTCTGGAAACCTTTTGGTTCATGCCAGCTTTCTGAAGAAGAGATGCTAATAACCACAAAGACACCACACAGTAACCAGTTTAACAGTGTACAGTCCTAATTTAAGCAAGCTCTACTTCACCCCTACAGTTCTCCCAATAGCTCCCTTGCCCCCATACGCACATCAAGTGCTACGTGGTTTCACAGTGCCCTTTGACATTGAACAGGCCATACAAATGGCAGCTTCAGCTCTGCCACCAGAGGTTCAGAAAAATTTGTAAGAGATTCATCCCATTTCTTCAGAAAAACATGCTAAAGAGCAAAGATGAAACTTACTTGCATGGCAGAATTCGGACAGTGTCCTTCAGTTTGTAGTTCTCAATGCACACAGCACAATTTTCCACATCAACATCTAAACCCTAATACAACAACACATTTGTGTTACATTCATACTTCATTACAAAATAAGCTTTGCATAATAGCTAGCTTCTAAGAATGCAAAATATATTAAATGGTATAGCAAATAAAAGAATCTACCTCATTTAATTTGAGATTCTATCAAGAGGTGATTTGATCAAGTTATCAAATACTAAAAGCAGCCAAACTCAGATCTTCTAATTTAAATAGCTATACATGGCCTCCTAAGTAATTCACTAAGTCTCACATATTGGCTTTTGTTCATTGGAGCAGAGGAATGTTTCAGTTGAAAATAGCTATAAGATGAAAACATTTTAAAGGAGGTCAGCACAAATCAAAGTGCGTAATCTAATTCTGAATGAATGGTCCCAAAGACTTCCAAGAGCAGAAAAAGGTTATTGGGATTGAATACTGCAAACTTCTTCACCTTTTTCTTTTTTCTACCACGTCCTAGCAGATATTCCTTCACAGCCATAAGAGAATGCAAGTATGTAATTTGGGTTACAGCCATAAGAAAATGCAAGTATGTAATTTGGGTTTAAAACTTTTCTCCAAGTTCACACTAGACAGAACATAATTTCCCTACCTCTATCTAAGGTTTAAGTATCTTTTCTAACAGATCTTACTATCTTCTTGAAACCATGCTTAGAGTTGCAGTGCAAAATGATGGACAGCTCCAAATACAAGAAAAATAATCCAACATTAATTGGGCTGTATAAAATCTAAGTATTAGAAGAACAGACTGGGAAAATGCCTCTGCTTTCACCCCCAAAAAATTAGTATTTTTGATTTACAGCTTACTGAAGCACTTCAGTTTCAATGCAAACATTCAAACTAATTAGTTCTGCAAGAAAACTTTCCAGTTCAAGGCTAGTATTTCCCTCCTTTGCATGCTATCAATTTACACAATTAATGCCTTAAATTCCCAAGTAAATCACATTAAAACTCTTTTATTACGTAAGCAAAGTTAAGACAAGTGCTTGTTCTATAATAAGTTATTTTTTATTCTGTACAAGAGGCAAAATCCAAGCACACCATATGCAGCACAAACTCAAATGAGTGTCCATTTTACAATAATCCCATAAGCTTCTCAGGAAAAATCTACATGATAGCAAATACACTTTTAATATATGACCTATTTTTAGTTAAATATCTCAGCCTCAAGTGGGGATAATGAAAGACTGTATTGCGTCACAACGAAAGAAATACACTTTTTAAAAGGCTGAAAGGAAATATTTAAAGAAAAAATATACATTTACAGAGTAGACAGGACAAATATCCAGACAAATTTATATTAGTTCATGAAAATACCTCTACATCAGTAGATGCATTTAATTTATATATTTTCATATATAAATTTGATACCAGATAGCAGGTGGATTCAAATCACATTCATGAGATTTACTACACAGAAAAGCTCTATTTAAACAGAGACATTCTAACCTTATCTCATTCTACTCTTCTTAATGAACATGGTACTCATAGGAATAACCAACATACCGTATAACAACAAATTCCCCCATTTTATTTACTTTAGTGAAGAGTCTACTTATTGGAATGAACTCCCTGCATACTGCAAAAATCACACAATATGAATCCTATTTGAAGGACTTTACTGAACATCCATTTTAAAAGCTGGTAACATCTTCTGTGTAGTTTTTAACATAGGTTTCATTGTGACCCTTCTACGACCCTTTTTTCCCATGCTGACATTATGCTCTGATAGTGCTTTACACAAGTTTGGGTTCAATTCCATCTTTCTTGATCTCTGGTGTCACCATTGTAGGAATTGAAGTATGAATATCCCTCTATTCACAGCTTGAAATATATGCTAAATTCCATCAAAAAGTAATCTAATTAAAAGTAAGAAATACTTTTAGTAAAACACTATTTAAGCATACTGCTAGCATGGAAGGAAAAGGCAAGTAAGTTCAAAGACACTTTTGGGATTTTTTAAGTTTCAAAAACGATTTACTCAATGAAGGACGTATTCTCTGCAGCACATGACCTGAGTGGAACAGCTTCTGCTGAATCACAGCTTTTAACGTTTTTACATATTAATGTCCTTTCTCACTTTAATTTTATTCATAGACTTAAAAATAACCTAATCCTTGTTTTTCATCTCCAAGTAAATCAGTCCTTGAATAAAAACTCATCAAGTCAGACAAGGGTTGGGGGGGAAAAATGCGTATGTAGCAGCAGAAATCTAGTCAGAAGCTAATTTTACATCTAGGATCACCACTCTCAAAACTCCAACTAAAATATTTTCTTTCAAAATGTTGTCTTTTTCTACTTCAGTTATTCTAATACAGCTGAGTTTAGGCTGTATGCTGTCAAAGTCAACTTCCTGAAAGCTGCTTTAATTTTTAGATTAGTTTTATTTCATAACATAGAAATGTACTTCAGAAAATTTATGCTTCAGGTTAAGCCTACACAGCTCCTTAATGTATAATACGCCAATAGATGAAATAAATGTTTTCTTTTCCAAAGCTTTTTATATTTTTAAGGCCTTCTGATCAATAAAAGGATGAATGTTCTTTTAAGAAAACAGAACATTTCATCAGCTGTAAGAACTGTGCGGAAGTATTTTGCAATCTACTTGTTGATGTTCTCAAGTGATGAAAAGATAACAATGTTTCCTCATCTTTACTGTACCAGCCCTCTACACATTCTCTTTAACCAGACATTATTTGCAACAAAGTAGCCTTAATTTCATAAGTAGTTCAAATTTGACTCTTTAATTTTAAATTCTGCCTTTTAAACAAAGGCCCTAACATAAGCCTAAAATTGTATGTCACACTGCAATTACATTGTGGTAATTTTAGTTTAAATTCTCTGAAGACTTTACAACCATTTTTAAAACTTACAGCAATAACCAGAGACACTGAATTACCTTATCTCCACGTTTCACTGTATGCAGCTGAAGCTGGCTGATGGCTCTTTTGGTTTCTTTCCTGTGTCCCTTGGAAGAAGATTTTAAGTGTTAGTATAGACAGTAGTTTCAGGAATTACAAAGTATTGAAATACTTTCCACGTGAATTACTGAGTCCTCTGAATACGTCTATAAAAAATCAGATGTATCTGTGGGCAGTGAAGGTGTTTACAAAGTAAGGCTCTGTAAGGCCCTGCTCTCCCGAGGAGCCCCGGCCGCGCAGGGCCGAGCCGAGCACGGCGGCAGCCGCGCTCCCGCATCCTGACTGCCGGCATTGAGGCCCTTCCCACACAGGGAAGCTGAACCCGTGTGGGCTTCAGAGGCAGGCAGAGCTGGAACAACAGCCGTAGAACCAGACCTTCCAGTTCGGCGAGCCCACGGGCAGGCACACCGTACGTTTTGCAGCAGCCCGGGAGAAGGTGGAATCCTGCCAGGCAGCCTACAGCTGGCCACCAGGTCAAAAGGCTGCTTGTAGCTATTAATACTTCCCCTCAGTTAAACACTGTCTCCTGCGTTGGACAAAGCTTTGCACTGAAAGGACATATTATGCAAAGGAGATGACAAGAAAGGCCTTACAGACATGATGCACCATACTGGACTTCTATGCAGTATAATTATGCTTAGGGGGGAAGCAAGAAAAGAAAGCAGTACTGTAGTCCAACACAAAGTGCTAGCTACTGCAAGAAATTGAGAAACTAAACACTCCCAGCTGACAGATGCTGACTGTCTAGCAGCAACCCTCAGTAGGGAAATATCATAAAGGAATAAAAAAACCCAAATCCATAATGGCAGCTTTTCTCTGTAATAATTATAATGACATATATAATTTTACAAATGTACAGTACTGAAAATTGTGACTTTAATTTTTATAGTGTTAAAGAATAGTAGTCTGAAAGGTCTCCCAGAAATGGACAAAACCAGCAGCAGAAGCCTATTCCATCTTCTCGGGTTTTTTTGCACAGTCCTGTTTCCGTCTTCAGTAGCAAGGAGATCTTCTATAGTTTTACTGCTAAACTAGTATTAGAATAAATCTTAAGATACCCATCTTCATCTTCATTCAGCAGTTACACTGCAGCTTGCTTTAAAGCATAACACATATAACTTACAAATTTTAGTTTTAATTGAGTCTGTAAGCCAAGCAAAATAAGATTTGGGTTAGAAAGTGGCTTCTGTTTCCAAAATTCCTTTAAGACTCTTAATAATACATCTCAATTAATATCGTCTAAACATTTTCCAACTTAGCATCATTTTTATTTTCAATGGCCATTTTAGAAGAGAAAGAACTGAGAAAATGGCATAACCTTCTAATGCTAGACAGTTTCATTTATTTAAGAAGCATTCAGATGACAAGCACTAGCAAAATCTACTGGCATTAGGATGACAATAGAAAAATCAATCCTACTAAGAGTCTGTGGCACCTGTTTTTAAGAAACATCACATTCACATCCTTAAACTAAAGAACATGATATGGTGCTTCATAAAGCATGTGAACTATCTCAAAGGCAACAGGAAGAAGCAGCTTTCTTCACCAAACAACTGTTACAACACAGAAACATACTCCTTTTCCTATAAATATTTCTCAAAAACTTTGTTTTCCCAAAAGCATTCTGAGAAGTAAATGCTAAGATTTAAAGCTTAGTTAAAAAGACTCCAGGAAATCAAAATTGTGGAGACAAGTTTAAGCAATACAGAATTCCTGTGTGTTATCCTCAGTTACTGAAAAGAGAAATTAAGTATTTTCTTAGAAGAGTCCTCTAAGTCCTAAACAGAGTTCAGACTTCTGAAAGCAAACAAAAATCCCTTCCCTCCTCTCCCAAAGCTACAATCTACATTGTCAAGGGAAAGGCAGGAGAACTCCACATGCTAAGCATTAATTGAAACAATATTATTTTCTGAACCGAGGATAAAAAAAAAAGAACCTGCAAACGGTAGAGCTGCTGCTGATCAAGGAAGAACTCTAACCTATCTGCAGTAGCTGAAAAGCAGAGGTAAGTGCCATTCTAAAGTATTTTCAAAACTCAGATGGACTTACATCCTCAACAACTCCATATAAATTGCTCTCTTGATTGCATGAGTCCAGAGGTCCCTTCCAGCCTAAACTGTTTTATGATGAAGTACTTTCCTCAGGGGAAAAAAGTAAAGCTGGCATTTTTTTTCTTGTAAGTATAGAAATGTGAAAAGGGCAAATAAGGAGCAAAATTACTCGTTCCAAACTTCTTCAGTGCTCTCACTGGTCTCAGTACCTTGAGTAGCCCAAGAGAGCTGAATCTCACCACACATGCACCTTCTAGACTGCTGTAATTCAGTAACTCTGCAGTGGAGTTGCACAATTACACACATCAAAAGTAGTTTCCATAAAGCTTTAGAACTAAAAATTCTACCCTGAAGAACTTGTGGGTTTTAAAGGAAAATAAAAAAAATGCCAAAAACTTACCATGGTCTCTTTCCATTAAAAAAGTCTGGTTAGTGGAGTGGTTAGTGAAGCTAATACTTTCAAAATGAAAACTATTGAAGAACAAAAATAACTTTTCATGTCAAAAGGAAGGAAGTTCAGTTAGGTGACATCACATAAGAAGCTGCCCTTACTTTGTTGTTGACAAGTGGCTAAATGTATTTCTCATTACTTCATATGAGCACCTAATAATTATAACTAGTCAAACTTGTGAGGCCAATTAGCATAGTGCTTATTAGCCTCACTGCCTGCTGCTGAGCAGCATTCACAGTTGGCAAAATAGGAAGAAGGCACAGATCTTCAAGAATGCTTCAATAAACAATCAAAGTTAGGCAACTGATTGGGACAGGAGAAGGAGGTAAATACTTTGAAGTGCCATTACCTGGTTTCCAAACTGTGATCCTGTATACAGGAAACGTTGTATATAGTAAAATATGAGCCAAGCAAGTGATATAATCATCATGGTGATGAAGGCGATGGCTACAAACACAACTGATTGACCACTAATGTATTCTTGCACATGTCGTGTGCCAACAAAAATACTCATTGTTACTGGAATCCCTCTTCGTACTGGCTCCAATATCTCTATTCCTTTGGGATAGCCAACCATTATCACCACTGTATTTCCTGTTCCTGTTGGAGGGAATAAAAAAGAAAAAAGTCAGTAGTCAAAGTAAAAATGTAGGCATTCTTGTTTGAGGGTAATTTGGCCTCTTCACTCAAGATCAGTAAGCAAAGTCACAGGAATGCCTCCAGTGCTTTCTTCAGGCATAGCAGAATTGCTAGAAAGTTTACTGGTAAAGAATCCTTTATTTACTTTCAAAAACTCTCAAACACGAGATAAAGTTCAACAGATGCATCTTTAATGTTCAAGGCCTACAGTTGTCATTTCACAGTGAGGTAAGATGTGGATCCACAAAAAAAAAAGCCAGACAAGTCATAGACAACTCATCTCGAAGCAGTTTAAGTTCTAGGTTGCAGCTCAGCAACAGCTGATCTTTTATTTGTCAGCATGGGAATTTTAGTTGCAGATGGAGACAGTATGTGAACATCAAAGAGAGACACTTCAATTAAGTCTGAATCTGAATCTATAGCTCAATTACACTGGACATATAAACAAAAGAGAAAAAGATTCAGATATTTAATAATAAATTAAGTATTATTTTAAACATTAAAATACTTACAGATTCTTTAATACTAAATATTCAAAATGTAATGAGACTTGTCAAGAAATACTTTGTGACTCTTTTGGGAGCAGTGAGCAAAAGGATTTTTCTAATATATTAGAAGTCTAGAGCTCTCAAACCATATGAAAGAAACCTAATTTCAAAAAAAACCCCAAACCTTTAAGAAATATACTGCCACCAAAACCAGTAAGATACTATGAAGACCAACTAGCAAAATCCAAAGACTTCTGTGACAAGTGTTTTACTCCATCTTGTTCTGGAAGAACATCCAGTATTCTCAGAAATACCTAACCCAAGTATTACAAAACAAATTACAAACAGATGTACCCATTAAAAATGCCTCATTTTCACTATTCTATGCTATTTTTATTTGAAAAGTTCTTACTTTGTTTGTACTAACACTGTCACCTTGGTAAGTCACAGCTTTATAGTTTACTTTGCTCTCCTACCTCTGAGAAAAAGTGGAACTAGTCTTAATTCAGAGAGAAAGGAAGAAAAAGAGAAGGGTTTTCCTAGCTGAAAATGTAAAGTTGCAATGTTACAGCTACCTTTCTTAGATTCACAAAAGTCTACCTACCTGCAACAAGACCTTCCCCTGAAGGCTTAAAGCCTTTTTCCCTTCTGGCAGTGTGAGATTCCTTACAGAGAAGCCATGTCAGAAGAAATGGCTTTCTTATTTATAACATCACATCAGATGGAGATTTTCAAAATTCAAAGCTGCATTCTGGCCTCAGCCACCTCCGCCTACTAAAACAAAGACTTATTTGCCTGAACTATTTAAACCAAATTCCTTTTGTTGAGACAATTCTGGCTGTGACAGCTTTTCAATCTGGCCACTCTGCTACCAAGCTAAGGGGAATTTGCAGAAGTTTCACCTGTCTATGTAGAACTCCTCCCTCCATAAGGCACAGACAGTTTGCTCTGGATGGAAACTAAAAGTTCCAGGCATTAGCTGAATAAACCTCCATTCTCAACTTCATCTTAACACAACCATCTCACCTCTGGTCACCTACTCTAAGAACCATTACACCCTGTGTCTGCCAGATCCAGACCTGGCAAAAAAGCGGATTTTCCTAACAGGGTTACACCAACTTGTGCCTCCCCTCAGGCACCCCACTCTGCTCACCAGCAACACCCACTCCATCTATGCTGCCCTTCTTGGTGGGTGTGTTTGGAAACCACAAAAAAACCACCCACAAAGCAGCCAAGCTGAAGATAGATAACAAGCACCCAGGCTCCACTAATTAATTCTGCTTACCAACAATGTGTTGATCCACGTGATACCTAAAGTCCAAGCACATTACGAATTGGTTAATTAATACTGTTCTCTCTCTCTGTGAAACAGCACAAAAACACTACCAGAGAGCCTCATGAAACTCAGAGAAGAGCATGAAACACTGTGCTCTCTGACCCTGCACAACTCCACAGAGAGTTGTGAAAAAAAATATGAAAAATTAGGAAGGAATTTATCTTACATTGCTAAGAACACCCCACACCTAAATCAAGAAATTATATCCTGTGTCCTTAATCAATTGTAAGAGTTACAAATAACAGGAGGGGTGCCTAAGGATGGCCAGAGAGTGGTACAAATGTGTTGGAAAGATTTACGTGGTTTCATCCAAACTTAAGGAAGAAAAAAGTTTCAAGGTAAGAGGCAGCCTGGATTTCTCAAACAGTAAATTTCCACCTCGTTCCTGAAATCTTAAGTCAGTTTAATCCTGCTATCTGATTCTCTGCACTATTTCTAATGATGAAGTATTTTTAAAACCTCACAACAATAAGTATTGTCCTTCTCTGCTTTGTCACCAGAATGCCCAACTATGAGACAGTTATTTCCTTGAAATGAAAGTCAGGCTACTTTTGCACAATGGCTGCTAGACAGTGTGACACCTTCCACTTCTAGAATTAACATAAGCATACTATACATTTTTTTTAAATACCCATTAAAAGCATTTTAACGGTTTTAAAGATTTGGTGATGAACCTGCCTTAAAAAATACATGCAACTAAACACAGTGGCCTTGAAGGTCATGAGACAGAAGGGGGAGAAGAATAATTGCAATCCATGATTACAAAAGGAACAAGAGCAGTCTCAGAGAGGCAGTTGCCCTGAGCAGTCTGTAACACTAAGGGTTTTAACTCATTCCTTGCTAATTTTAGCCTGCTGTTCTGAAACTCATTACTCAAAGACTGAAATGATGGTGAGTCATTCCATCAGCTTCTTTAACTGCCACACAACTCAGACACCTCAAATCACATTTATAAAGAAATCTCCAAGTGTCACATATATATGCATCTACTGAAAGCATGTTCTATAGGCTCTGCCTTTCTTTAACCTTCTAGTTTTACAATAAATTATCACATTTTTAATCTGCTAGAGTGAACTTTTTTTCTAGGTTTGATTGGTGCTTCAGTGAAATCGGGTCCATTTAAAATTTCTTCTGTGCTTTTTAATATTATCAGGGCTAGCAGACCCTTAGGATACTTGCAAAAAAGGACAAATTTGGAACTCTGAAGATTAAGGTATGTTTCTTGCCAGTGCAGATAGTTTTACTGCTACCACTCCCAGTATTTTCTTGCAAAAGAAAACCAGCACTCTGATGAGGAAAAAGTAGGACAGGTAGATTTTGATTCCAGGCACACCGAACTACAGCACTTGTTCCCATTCATGCTTTGAGATGAAGAAGATTTTCCTGTCATCTGGAAACTGATCAGACACACTCTAGTTTTCGTTCTCCTGAAAAAGCTCAGAAAGCTCCCAGAGTTCAACCATCTTAGTAAAAATGTTTAAGGTCAGTCCATTGGTTTATTTAAACACAGGCACTCTACTAATATTGTCACAACTAACACCAAATATTCTTTTTAGGTCCCGTTCCAAATAAATGTTAACAGTATGCTAACAATCCCATAACAAGCTTTGTCTTAACCATCTACCCCTACCTCATCTCACCTAATCCCTAGTGCATGTTGGATTTTCACCTGCCTCAAGGAGGATATATAACCACTGGTACACATATTCTTTCCACCTGAGTTCCAATACACATGCACTTTTATCTGTAAGACAGATATAAGCAGTTACTCATGCTTCTTCAGAACAGCATTACCAGCTCAATATCTTACTGTCATGTCTTACTTTAGCAAGCCACTATACAGTTATATAGTAAGCAAGCAGTTATAGTTCCAAAAACTTTCAGTAGAAAACAGCAGTAATACAGATATTATGCACCATTTGGGAATCCTGAGTAGTGTTGCAAGCAATGTAGCAAGGAGTTGAGCTACATGCCAAAATAACTCTTAACTGTGCTGTTTGGAGATGGCAAGAACTCATAGAATCATGAGCACAAAGTAATTTGCATCTGTTTTCTTCAATATATGTGCATTAAAAAAAATGACAATGGAAGGAAGAACTAATTGGATGTATGTTGGCAAACAAAGACCATTTTCATTATGCAGCCGAAGTCACACACTCAAATTAAGTCCCAAGCTTCCCTTAAATCCACAAACCATGAATTAAAGCCGTAATCCAGACCTACCTCGAACTGTTACAGCCAGTGCCTCCCATCCCTGTGTGTCAAGCACAACCATGCTTCATTCCATAGTCTATGATAAAGTAACCTACGTTCTGATCAGGATCACTAAATCCCAGCTTGGGGGGGGATACAGAGATGGTTGGGTGCCCAGCATGAAGTATAACAGGAAAACAGGAGAACCAGAAGACCCTGCTTTCTTTCCATTGCAATATAGCTCTGCCTCCCCCTAACTTCGGAACCAGAACTGAGCCTCTGACTCTCCTTAGTCTGGTCTCCACAACATTCCAGACTTTGCCTCTCCAGATTCCTCTCCAATCCACTCTCAAGTAATATTTATGTGCAATATTTATTTTGGTTTTGGAAAGTAACTTGAAGCTTCTGTATTGTATTAAGTTCACTATCATCACCAAAAATGAGCAGAGCTAGGACTGCCTGCCAAGTCTGTAAAACTGAAGTCTGAATTTATGTCATTTAGATTCAGTAAATGAAGTACAATTCCCCAAGTCATTTGGGTAAAATGAGAGTTCTCCAATGGAAAAATCTTCTCAGCCACACATGAAATTGTGTCACTATTACTTTACTCAAGAAGTTATTCAGCATTTTGAACAATGCTCTCTTGGTCAGAGAGCAAAGGCTTGAAATGAGACATATCAGGAGAGTCACATTTGAATAGAGTCACCTTCTTTTGGAAGAAGGGACAGGATTTCAAGGGTACATTCGATTCTCCTGTTCCAAAACTTTAGTTAAAATCCCTACTCACTGCACTCATGAAGTGTACTTCACTCATGAAGGTGAAAAATACAGATTATTTGGAACATTTGTTCTTTTTTAAAGGCTTTGACACCAGCAATAGCAAATCATTTCTTCACTTAATCAAGAACGTCTCTTTTTACTCAGGCTGAAACATGCCTAAAAACACCAAAGATCGCCAACAAAAATAGCACACGTGTATCACATCCCAGAAAATTCAAAGGCTAGGTTTTCCAGGAAGAGAATGAAGAGATGGCATGGAGATCACAAAAGCTGCCTATCACCTTCAGTAATTTGGGCTGCATCCCTACCAGCCATAACCACTATTCCATCTCACATCATTATCAGTGCCACTAATTGCAAACGCATTAAGCGGATTTTACTTATGCATGTAACTCCACTCCTTAGTTACTGCACTGCAGATTTCCCAGAGTATTTATCCTCAGTACTCCTCCCAGAAGGAAAGCTTGCTTCCTTATGTGCCAGTTCACAAATCCCCTCACAGAAATTAAAATGTAGATCCTGTAAAGTATAGCTTTACATTGCACGTTCTTCCTTGTCAGTCGAGAGACCTTTCTAAAATCTCCCTTCAAAAAGCCCAATATTTAAAACACTAACAGTACCTCTTCCCTTTATTCCCAAAGTGCACTGAAAGTGTTTGAACATTTACATGTCTGAAAGTGTCAACCATGAAGCAAACATTTATGACTACCTTGGAGCTCGTAATTATATTGTGATATATTATTATAATCTCATTTAAACAATCGAACCTGCATTTATGGAGACAGTATAAATGCAAATGTATTATTGTACATATGCACTATAATAAATCACACTCTACACAGGTGGAATTTTCATCAGCAACGTTCTGCCAGTTCAACGAAAAAAAAACAAAACAACAAGCAGAGAGCACTTCTCTTCATGCCACTGGTAGATGTAACTATACTAGTGAAGTACAAAACAGAGCATTAAACCCAAGAAGGACTTCTGTAGCACAAAGATGAAAGCAAAGAATTTTTTTTTTAATTATAAAATAAGCTAGACGAGAGAAGAAAAAGATTCACTAAAAGAGCAAGTAATACTTATGAGAGGTTACAATGAAATGGAGAAGAATGCAGGAAAAAAAAATTATACTGATTGGCCAATACAGGGTGAAAGCAAAAAATAAACTCTTTCACATGAAAGCAGTATTACACAACAAAGTACCTTAATCATCACCCAGGATCAAAACCAAAGGTTCATTTTATCTAGCATCTCACCTCCCCTTTCACAGTCAACTAAGAATACGAAATGGGCCAGGCTGATCTCAAGTAAGCAGCAGGCTAAGAACAATAATCATGATTCCAATCCCCCAGTTGGTGCCACTGGGTATTCCATGAAGAGAGATGTGTTTTCCAATAGATCAATCACATGTGCAACAGAGCAACAGCTCCCTAGCTGAGATTTTCAGTTCACTACACTAAGAAAATAAGTTTGTTTCCTTTAGAAACACATTATGATTTTACTTCACCCAAGTTCCTGCTCCTTCCCTCCCTCACAACCAGGAATGAGAGTCCAGGCGCTAATAAACTCATCGTAGCAAAATCATGTGAAGCACACTTCTACAGAATCTTTTACTTAGTTTTTCTGGTTTTCACATTCTCCTCTGAAGACCATCCAGTTTCTCAAAAATCTAGAAAAGCAAACAGATTTTACTGCCAAATTTTGAGGCTTTTTCCACCTCTTTGATTTAAGCATTTAATATTGTCATAATCATAAAAATTCAGCAAATCTTTTGTGTCATAGCCCAAGTGGGGACTGTGGTGACAGAACATTTGGATTCCTGTCTTGGTAAAAATAACAGAGCCCTTCTGCAGGCTACACAGCAGCAGCAGTACGCTGAGACAACATCCTTCTCCAGGATTCAGTTTTCCTCCTGCATTTCCGAGCGTTTAAGGATTACCTGATGCTTACACCTCTCTCGCTCTCAACAGACCTGCGCAGAAGAGGACGATGAAGCTATTATAACAAAGCCTGTACCAAAAGCTATCTTCAAATAGCTACAGCTGTACCTTCAAAAGCACCTGGAGGCATCTCCGGGATACCTGGTGCGTTTCCACGCGGCCTGCAGAAAGCGGCCTACTGTGACGGCTGCTGCCATTCTGCCGGAGGGTACCAGGCAAAAAGGTATCCCTAAAGGAAATTCCAGCCTCCCACCCCAGTCTGCCACACGGCTGCTGGTCCTGATGGCTGTGCCGCATTTCCTCCCTGACGCTCGGCCCGTAACTTGGGAGACACAAGACGGTCCCGGCTTTTTCCCTAGCGTGGCTTACAGGAAGGGAAAACCAAATCCCGGTTTTCTGAACCATTTTTACAGAGATTTCTGCCTCCCCACATCCCCATTCCCCACCGCGCAGAGCAGCATCACCGGTGCGGGCCGGCGTCAGACAAAGCGATTCCCCCGAAATCATCCCCCCGACCCCGCGGGGAGCTCACCCAGGTGGGACATGGAGACGGTGCTGTTGCCGAAGCGGGCCTCGTTGTAGATGACCACAGCGGCCGCTCGCTTCCGCGCCGCGTTGGTGACCTTGTCCTTGAAGGTGCAGCCGCCGCGGGCCACCAGGGCGATCCAGGTCGGTGGGTCGCCCTCGGGGGACCCGCGGCCACCGGGAGGCAGCGGTACGTCGTAGTCGGTGTCGGCGGCGCAGCCCTCCATGTGGCGGGGCGAGGCGCCGCGGGGAATGCCCACATGGCCCTGAGCGCTCTCCTTGGGCGAGCTGTCCCCGTAGCGGCCGCTCTCCGTCTTGCCTTGCACCGTGCGGTTGCTGAGCGGCTCCACGTAGGCCGTGCTCACCCACGCCGTGTACCACTCCAGCGCCCGGGCGCCCGCGCACGGCGGCGGCGGCGCCCCCAGCGCCACCAGCGCCGCCGCCACCAGCGCCAGCCGGGNCGGGGCGAGAGGCCGGCCCGGCGCCTGTGCTGTGCGGCTGGTACAGAGTCTCAAAATCGATTAGGTTGGAAAGGACCTTTGAGATCGTCGAATCCGAGCTGTGATCGAACACCGCCGTGCCATCTAGGCCACGGCACTCAGTCCCACGTATAGTCTTTGCTTAAACACTCCTAGACCCGGTGACTCCACCGCCTCGCTGGGCAGCTCATTTCAATGTCTTACACCCTTTTTGTGAAGAAATTCCTCCTAGTAACCAACCTAAACTCACCCTGACCCAGCTTGAGACTGTGTCTTCCGGTACTCTTGCTGGTTGCTGGGGAGAAGAGGCCGACCCCCAGCTAGCTACAGCCCTTTTCATGTGGCTGTAGAGTGGCGAGGTCTCCCTGAGCCTCCTTTTCTCCAGGCTAAACAAACCCAGCTCCCTCAGCTGCTTCTCATAGAACATGTGCTCCAGCCCCTTCAACTCCTTTGCCCTTCTCTGAACCGATTCCAGCATCTCCATATCCTTAAGGGGCCCAGAGCTGGACACAGCACTCGAGGTGCGGCCTCATCAGTGCCGAGTACAAGAGGAAAGTTACTTCCCTAGCCCTGCTGGCCCCTCTGTTGCTAATACAGCCCAGGATGTCATTGCCTCTGGTCTGCCGGGGCTGCTTAAGCAGCACAGCTCAACCCTGGCCCCCTGCACGCAACTGGTGCCCGCGGGGATCCACCTGAAGCGCCTCCTGCCCGGAGCGGCCACTGCCCCCGCCGGGCACTCGCCTTCCCCCGCCAACGAGCCCGGCCTGGGGGCTGCTCGGCCTCGGACCCTGCCGTGGGAGGCGGTCCCGGTGCCGGCCCCAGCCCGGCTATGGCACGGCGGCACGGAGGTAAATGAGTCAGCGCCGCTCCCTCCGGTACACGCCTCGCCCTCGTCCGGGGGTGCAGCCCGGCTTCCTGAGGAGCGGAGGGAGGCTGGAGCGCCAGGAACAGGCGAGCAAGGAACAGGAGGTGGCCAGAAGCCAGCAAAGAACAGAACGGTGCATAGACATGCCGGGGAAAGGAGCTGTGCGCCGTCAGATACACGCGGTGCCTGTGCTGTTGTGCTGAGGAGGGCTTCTTCCAGAAGGATGAAAAATGGTGACAGAGTCTGTACCATGTCTGGAGGAAAAAGTATATAAGTACAAGATTAAGGTACTGAATAGACATGATCATTCTACGGGCTTGTTTTCCATTAAATATAAGTATTTGACATACACTTCTTGAATAAACAAGGTCTTCCCTATTTTTTTTCATGGAACACATCTGTACCTTTTCCCTGCTTTTCAAATTAATCACTTGTTCTCACCAGCTACCAGCCTCTTTTGAATGGTTGTTTTCCTTCAGAAGACAACAGTTGTGTGTTCCTGCAAGTGTTACCTGTGTTGTCGAAAACATTGTCAAACTTTGTTGATGACCTTCCTAATCGTGATTACATGTTGTGGGTGCTGACACAGGCAGGGCCTAATAGAGCCTGGAATCGTTTGTGCAAAAGAGATCATTGGAAAAAATCTCTACACTCGATGAACTGCCCTATTCTGTGTCAGCATCAAGGCCTGCATGTTCCCATTTCTGTTCTGGAGGCAGGATTTAAACAAACAAACAAACAAACAAACAAACAAACAAACAAATACCTGCAAACCCAAAGTATTCCTTAAAACAGCTCTCCAGCATTCTCCCAAAATAAGACTTGGCAGTGTTAGGACTCTTTCCAAAGGCACTGAGCATAGTGACAAGAAGATTAAACTGGCAAAATCAAGAAGAGAGACAAGATTGAGCAGACAAAGTAATGTGGACGGGGCTGTGGAGAACATGGAAGCTGAGAGAAGAACATAGAAAAATTAGAGTTAATAAAAAAAATAGGGAAAAGGGGATAAGGAAACAGGAGCATCTAGCAAAATGTTAGATGGGAGAGGGCATGTGGAGGTGGTGGCAGAGAAAAGGCAGGTAAAAGGTGAGCTTTATTGAAGGATGACAATTTGGAAGAAGCACAAATTCAGTATTTAGCAAAAAGTATATAAGAAATGGAAGTACTTCAAGTACTTCAGTGATTCCAAAAATGTACAAATTAGGTGATTGGGGATTTTTTTGTTGGGTTTTTTTAGTTTGTTTTTTTTTTTCTTTTTTTTTAGTAAATGAAAGACCCTAGGTGTAATCAGAATAGATATCACTACAGAAATGGGACAAAAGTAAAATCTGTAAGTAAAAAGGAAGACAGCAGCTGCAGGAAATGTTCTTTTAAAAATGCAGGTTACTGGAAATACGAAGCTGGTGTTGACTGAGATTTGTACAGGTTAGGGAACTGTTGTCACAGTTCTTACAGTAAATGCAGTCCAACCAGTGGTAAGAGATTTAAAGTGTAAATAGGAATCACAGGCTGTTTTTTGATCCTAACATAGGCTGTTATTCTATTCTATTCTATTCTATTCTATTCTATTCTATTCTATTCTATTCTATTCTATTCTATTCTATTCTATTCTATTCTATTCTATTCTATTCTATTCTATTCTATTCTATTCTATTCTATTCTATTCTATTCTATATTGGATGCGAAGTGGGAATTTTAGTACGAGAGCTTGAATTTTGTTGAAAGGAGACGGTGTGGGAAAACAAGAAGAAAAGGTAAATTGTCAGACTTGGCGTAAGAAAATGCATCAGAGGAAAGTGGACAGAAGAGAACAAGCTGTAACAAGAACTTGTAAGAGCAAGGCTGGCAAGGGAAGAAATAGCACAAAGGAAACTTCCAAAACTATTAATGCACACCCAAGAGTGAGTGCTCAGTTCCTACGTGCAGAAAAAAAGAGCAAACTTTAAGAGTGACATTTAACTACCACTGTGAAAGCAAAGAACACAGTAATGAGAAGATGAAGGAACAATAAAAGGTGCTTGGCTAGACTTTTCTCCCAAGAGAAAAGGCAGATCAGAGTCTCAGTCCCCAAAAATATTTTGAGAGAAATTAACTTGGTCCAGGAAAACTCAGGGAGAAAAAAAAAAACAGAAGAGATGTTCAGATTAGACAGAAATTGTAATGGTTGTTAGCACAATGAAGATTACTCTGGCAAATACTGTACTCAAGAATATCCTTATGCAGTTTCTGCATGGAAATTTGTTTTATTTACATTTCTTCTTCATGACCATTTTGTTAACAACTTTCAATATTTTTAGAAATCAAAATACATTGCAAATTGCAATACACATCCAGAAATGAGACAGGTTGCATTTCAACCACTGAAGTGATGAAAAATTCATCGGAAACAGAGCATTCTTTGGTTAAATAAGAACAACAGTTCAAAATAGCTGTGCCTAAATCCCGTACATGAATTTCTTTTGCCCAATTAGCAAGAAGTAAGAAACCAACTTTTCAACTTCATTTTTCTTTTTTTAACAAGTATACAGAAATCACTAAATACATTTTTTAAATATTGCAAGACCACAGTTAAAATTTTAAACATGTTGCACAACAAACTTCTTTGGAAGCTACAGAAATAATGAAAATACAGAACACATGGAAATTACACATCAGCTAGTTGAAATGCTTAATCAATACACAAGAGTTTATTAAGACTTATGAAAATGTTTCTTTGATCCAATAATTAAAGCTCAATAAATAAATGGGATTTTTGCTCTTTACTGGAACAGAAGCAAGATCAGACTCTACAGTCTTAAGGAACTATGGTTTTATTGTGGTATTTCAGATAAAACTCTGGGTTAAGCTTCAATAAACATTACTTACCATCTGAAGACCAATATTACTTGAGACATTTGTCTGTTTAAAGAAAAAATTAAACTAACCAATAAATAATAACGTGAAGACCAAATAAGCAAACTACTATCACCTCTTTTTTTTTTTTTTT
>VZTB01013193.1:1000286-1018828 GCA_013397245.1 Thryothorus ludovicianus
TTTTTTGGTCTGGAAAGGACCATTCTAAATCTACAGATCCTATTTTTGATGAGTTTCTACAGACTTTCAAGGACTCTCATGGTAGTTATTCCTTGGGTGAAGGAAGCATGAAATGAGAACATAAGACAGCATTTCTTCACGAGGCCCCTTTTGTCACTTTACATGTCACCAGCATTTCATGTTTTGAGGTTCTGTCAAGAGCCTCTCGGCACATCCATACAGAAAAGCTTCTTGATGAATGTGTCATTTTACAATACAGAAACTACTCCAATTAACCTGTGTGTGCAGGAAGGCAGCCTATAACAAGTAGGGTGTTGTAAATTCCAAACGTTTCTTAGTACACACTGACATCTTAAGCCATTAAAGCTCTTCTTGACACAAACCCTTACTGCTTCAAGGCTAGTTAATAACGTAATGGATAGGACATAGGCCCATGTCACTGTTGCCAGGGGATGTAAATGAAATATAGAGTATGGTAACAGTAGCACTTGTAAAATTCTTCCTCTCTTCTTCATTTTGTTTAAACATTAAGCTCGTGCTCTGGTTTTGCCTAATCTCTGTAGATTTAGGAGTGGAGGACAAAATGGGGGTTTCAGGTTTCTTGGGGAATAGTAGTAAATTGGGATAAGGAAATACGTAATTATACTTTCACAGACATGTTACACCTGTGAAATTCTCTTACAAGGACTAGTACTCTTCCTGTTGAACTCAGATTTGAAAGTGTCATTAATCCTAATGGACAAAGTATCAAATCCATAGTGGACAAAGATCCCCATGGCAAAATTATAGGAATTAAGGAGGATTTCACTTGACGGTATTCTAAAATTTGTATAGGATGGGCCATCTTGCTTCAGTATTACATAATGCAAAATTCAGGGGCAAACTCAAATGTGAAAATGCAGCTCATTTGCCAAGAAAAAAAAAAAAAGGAAATCGATTCAGGCAGGACACTTCCTCCTTTTGTGTAATTACCTCTGCAAAAGATCTGCACAGCTAACAAAGTCTCTGGCAATAAGACAAGAATAAAAAAAACTTAGTGAGTGTCTAAACAAAGTTTTCCCCCCTCATTTGCCTTGGCTCCTTACAGAATATCAGGAACAGTAGTGATGCCTGGGGCCCAGGACTCACCACAGGGCTAAGTTGGGCACCCTGGGGCCCCTCGTAGTTAAACCATGTATGGTGCCCAGCTGTTTTGGGAATGACTCCTTCTCTCCATGCCTGAGCCAAAATAAGCTCAGCTACACTTAATTGGCTTCCAGCTGATCACAGCTCATGCAGCTGCCTCTGAGCTCTGCCCGGGGATTAACCTGTACAAGCTCAGGGCACTCGCCCAGGCTCCTCCCCAGCCCAGATGTAGTGCAGGCGGATGTCCAGAGCTCGAGTGCACTCCCAGGGATGCTGGAAGACCTTCCCCACAGGCACATAAACCCCATCTCAATGTGTCTCCTTCTTAAGGTAACCAGAAGAGCAGCCATAGAATTTTCAAACTGTACAGTGACTTGGCTGGTTAGCCATGAGAATTTTCTTTCTGTGATACCCTTAAGAACTGCAGAATAAGTTTACCAGGACATCTAGAGAAAGAGCTGATCGCAATTAAAATACCTTTGAACTCTTTTGGTATTACCACATGAGAAGCTTATACATAATGCGTTTGCAACAAAGTTTGCACTTTCCACACTGGGAAAAGCAGTTTTTCATGGCCTGTAATACCTACTATCTTTAGGCTTCTTTAAAAAATAAATGCATGGACAAGCCCTTTAAATCTTTGTGAGGAAACAGAGTTAAGGGACAGGCTCCACCTCTCAGTGAGTTAGTGAGGGCTTACAGAAAATCAGTTGCACAAGCCAGTTAAAAATAAAGCAGTGGCTGGAGCAGGGAGGCAAAAAAAATTGGGACTACAGGCTATTAAAAATACTTTTCCTGTCTCAACAGGAACAGGCTAGCTGAGAACATTTACTTGAATTCTTCTTTTGAGAATGTTTATACTTGTATTGAGATAATCCTTGTGGGGCTGATTTGATTCGGGCCTTTAATGTGTTTAACCAGCTTTGTGTCAGAGACAAGTTATATTGGAGCTGTGTTGTTTGAACTGATTGCATTTTTTTCTGCTAAAGAGAGGTTTTACTCAATTTCCAAGTGAAATATCAAATTATCTAATTAGGGGAAAGCACACATAGAAAAGAGAAGTTATCAAATGAGGACAGCTTTAGCAAATAATTTGTTTTTAAACTTAAATACCTAAATTTGCAGCCATTGAGTTTTTTTTAAAGTACTTACAAATCAAGGGAGACCAAGCAGCAGTAATACCTTCACAATGCATAGAGGGTTCTGAGCAATTTGCATTTTCTGCAAATCAGAACATTATATTTAGTACATAGTGTAGTTTCCCTGTGGGTGCACAGCAATAGAAGTCAAAACAAACAGATACAAGGCATTTTAAAAACAGCATTTCAGATGACGCATTGCCTGCTTGAAATGACAAGTCTGTACATTGTAGGGTAGGGCTAATATCCACCTCTCCTTTATAATTTGAAAGTCTGTGTTGATTTATTTTCACTCTGCTCCATGTGAGACAGGGCTATTTTGAAGCATTTTGGGAGAAGAAGAAAAATATCACTGTAAAGAAACCATCTACCATGAAATTTTAAAGGTATTTGGAAAGGAAACTCAGGAGATTTCTGTCTCAGAGCCCATTCGATCATCCTTTGCTTGGAACTGCTTTTAAATACTCGTCTACTGCAATGGGAGAAACTTCTCCATACCAGCTTTGAAGCCAGATGTGTTCAATGTTCATTTTCATAAAGAACCACTCATAGCTACGAGGCCACTTTCTTACCACTGGGTGCCTGGAAGGACAAAGAAAAGCAAAAAAATATATTAGAAGGTGTGCCAAAGCATATGCATAGTCTGCTTTCTTCAGCCTACTGTGCTCAGCCCGAGGGAAACTTGAGATATGAGAACAGCACCATTCATCTTTTTGGCCCTTCCTCACTGTCAGGTTTAGGATCTTCCACACTCCAAACTGGGGAGAAACTGCAACACAGGCAGTCAGCAATTACCACCTTCCCCCACTGCAGAATCCTGTCTCTAAAGGTGGGTGTTGTTTGGTCTCTAAGTAAGTGAAAAACAGTTAGAGAGGACTCTCTGAATGTATGTCAGGGTTGTGCTTGTATCTCTTTAAAGGAAACAGTGTCCTGAAAATACTACAGCAATTGTGGTATGGAGGGAGGGCTAATAAAACTGGGTACCAGGTAGAGCTTAACCTCTGCACACTGTCACCTCTCACAGCCTTCTCATCCTGTATTTATGTCTCATTTCTCTGGTCTCCCTTACAGCTAGGTCAGACAGATTGTCCCTGACTGGGTGCAGATGTTTGGACCCCAAGCCCCAGCAGGCGTAGCTGTGGGGAGCTCAGCAGCGATGCAGAGTGGATCCCACAGTTCAAGTCACAGTGTTCACAGGAACATGGGTGGGAAGTGGTGCAAATCTGGGCAGGGTTGGCTCAGTGCCCCTCTGCTCCTGCAGAGGACCCTGCAGCAGAGATGCTTGATTTGGCAACCTCTTGGTCTCCCTCTCATAGGGAAAATGATGTTTCCTACCATTTTCTGAGTTTTCCCTTTGAGCACCTATGACTCTGGGGTTGGTAAGTGGTGTCAGATGCTGCTGGCACTGGATGTGCCCCAGCAGCCCTCACTTTATCACTCTGGCTCTTGCACCCTGACAGCAGAGCATCCTCTGCTGGAGCACTGGTGGACTCTGGATCACATGGAAATCTAATTCCTGTGAAGTTTGTAAAGAAGACTTGTGTGTTAATATGGCTCCATCTGTTCATGGTCCCTTTTTTGCTATTGATGGCACACACTGACAGACCTGTACAGTCAGTGACCCCATCCTGTAGGTCAGAAAGAAAGAATATCATCTCTGGGCTGTTTTGGATCCAAGCTCATCCCAGTTTCCCAGCAGTATTTGATTGGCCAGGCAAGGTGCACATGCAGGACAATCCCTGGCAGCTCATGTGGGAGATGTGTGCCCCAGCTAAGGTTCAGGCTTTTCAAGCCTGTAATCCTGGAGACCCACTGCAGGTCATGGGGGCACACCCTGTGTGTGTGCCACACATCTGGGTTGTGCTTGCATCTGTACAAGGGAGACTGTTTAGGAAGTACTATGGCTTTGAAGCAGCTGGGATGTTAGGAGACATAATTAAACTTGTAAGCGCCACCCTGAAAATGTTTGCAAGCCCAAAGGCAGCAGACCTCTGCTCTGTCTCTGAGTGTACTAACTCTCATAAGGTGGGGTAGAATCCTTAAAGATAACAAATATATCATGGAATTATGGAATCTCTCCTTGGAGCCAGGTGACATATCTTCATAATCCCCAGATTTGAAACCGTGGGCCTTACTAGAGTCCAACACTAACCAACTGCATTTCTGTATTTCATTCCCTCAAGAGTTAAAAGGTCTGTCATTCCAAGCCACACAGAAACCACCATGCTTCATGGTGCCAAAGTAATGGTCAGGCTTGTTATTTCTCAGATTTTCTGTACCAAACTGCCACGTTTGTGTGTTTGTCTCAAACCCATGGGTTACACTCTACTACCTGCCTGTTAGATACAGACCTGGAAAACATTGCTTGCTTGGCAAATTCTACTTCCTCCGGAGGCACTGTGACCATCTGTCCCATGAGAGTCAGCCTGGCACACCTTGGATCCTCTGGATCAATTACGTTTTTTCTGTGCACAGAGAAAAATGCTCATGAGTAAGGGCTTTCTTGCTTTCTGAAAGGTTTTAGGAGAAGTGTGGACTCCTGCTCACATATAAAAAGCTTTGTGAAGCCTTGTGCATCTTCTCTACTCCCAGCTATACTGTTTGGTGGTGGGGGGAAGTCTGGAAGGAACACTCGACTGACACATTGCTCTGCTGTAGATTGTTGCTTAATCTTAATTTATGCTCACAAAAATTGGATTAGTATATATTGGATAGTAAAAAAAAAAAAAAAAAGTGAAAATGGCAGTATTCCCAGACAGATATACAGACCTGTATTCAGGATTCTGAGAAGCAGTGAGATGGTCTGTGCCTATGCCTACAGAAAAGAGTATGAATATGTGTATCTGTATGTAAAACATAAGGTCTTTTCATTGTGCTTTTCCTAGAAAATCAATCCTTGTTCATTTTTTACCCATTTTTCAACTGCTTTACACCAAATAGAAAAGTTCTCCAATGGCCTTCAGACCGAGACAGGGAAGGTACTTGTTACTCATTGGCTCTTCATATGTAGTAGTAATAAATAACTACCGTTAGTAGCTGTGGGGCAATTGCTGACCCTGACATATATAATACAAAGATATAAATCATACAGAAATCTACCAATTTAAAAAAAATATATTGTATGAAATGACTGCAAAGGCTTGATCCTGGCAAATACTGAGCAAAGTCCTGTTGCCAGCAGTTTGAGGCTGTTTAGTGGAACCATGTTCCCATGTCAGCCCAAGAAACTACATTAGGAAATGAAAGCTGCATTTCTTCTTCACTGTGTTTTAATCAAAGTAAATTACATCTCATCTGTGTACAATTTTACTTAAAGATCTTGGCTTGAACCCTTTAGCCTTAACTGTGTGCAATCTGCAATGGCTTCATTTTTGGTTATATTTCTTAATGTGTGTCTAGTGTATGCAGGAAGCATATGGGCATCCTCCTGCAGCTAGTTTAACACCTGCAGATTCTCCACAGATGGTTATGAGACACTGTGTAGCTCACTGGATAAAATATCTGGTTTTCTAAAGAGGGTCATGAACAGAGATACATAAGGAAGTACAGGAGGCTGATTGATATTTGACTATGTCTGATAAGCACTTGCTGCTGTCTGCAGCTTCACCTCCAAAGAGTCATTTGCAGTCACGTCATCTCAGGGACATTTTTTTCAGTGTCCTATTCAGTCTGAAGCAGCAGTTTTCTGAAGGGGATGTTCAGTTTAAGAACTTTTGGACAAATTCCACTTGCATTCATTTTCTTCTCCCATGCTAACTGATGGGAGGAAGGGTTGAGACCGAAGTTCAGGCTCAAACTATCTGTCCACATCAACTTATAATGGTCTAATTTTCTCTAGTACAACTTTTTAAGTTAAAAAAGTGTAGTTCCGAGCACCCAAAAATCCACATTCCCTGCCCAGGCACTGGGTTTATTTCTCTCAGTGTGTATGCAGAGTACAAACTTGCCTACATGAGCACCTTGGTACACCATAGATCCTCAGCACTGACTCCTGCTGCCTGCTGGAGATGTCTCTTCACGTCTGGGTTCCAGTGGCCTGAAAATGCTCTGTCCCTAAGGAGCAGCCCAGGGACAAGCCCCAGGGACACCCATAGCTCCTGGCATCTCTCTTGTGTAGGCTTTGGGTGTTGTGTGGCTGCCCAGCATCCATGGCCCAGCGAGATGCTCACTCACCAAAACACAAATAAATAAATAAATGCAAATACAGTGAATACAGCTGCAGAGAAAGGAGTCAATCCCACATGCAGAGGGTGTCAGCTGAGGGTCTGTGTGTCCAGCAGCCAGGGCAGTGCACATTCACTTTTGCAACTGTTGGCCCTGGATGGTGAAGTGTTAAAGTCCATTTGAAGCAATTTCCTGATCTACTGTTCTCTTTCATTCTTAATAATACTGTACCCAAATCCCTCTGCATATGTTTACATATTCAGTATATATTTAACATATATATTGATGAAGGAAAGAGATGTCTTGTGAGCAGAAATTCAGTTCAGAAAATTGCTTTTAAACAACTGTGCATCTGAATATATGATACAATTTCCTTCACAGCAAAACAGTATCATAAAACAACTGAAGAGCCAAGAAAAGCAGGAATATTTGCAAGTGTCTTTCTTGCACACAGCTCCTAGATAATATGTGGTTAATTAAGAGAGGATTTTGAAAGGAATAGTTATTAAAAGATGTCTGTGTTTCACAGAGCAGATCAAGGTGATAGATTCTGGATGTGATCAGGAGCAGTTAGAAGTTTTTGTCTGACCTTCTCAGATTACAATTATCTGGTGTTTTTGTGCAAGTCCATGTTTATTCTGAAAGCATAATATTTGATTTTGAGCAGGCAATAGAGCTTATGTACCTGTGGTTAAGCAGTGAACCCTTCCTGCCTTTGCTGAGAAAGTTTTGCCTAATAGGACTAATATCTGATGTGACTCTTCCCCAGCTGACATGAAAAGTTGCTCTCCACATATTTGGCTGACAACAAAGCCCACACACTGTGCATCCATAGCTTGAATAGGTTTTTTATGGTTTTTTTCCCCCTAACTTCTTCTGTTTACAGTTTTCTGTACATTCTCATGAGCCAGGGTGCTACACTGATTGACACATGTGATACTATCTTTCCAGTAAAAATTATTCAAACTGACTTTTGCATATTGGAATAGT
Organism: Thryothorus ludovicianus; assembly: GCA_013397245.1. Lineage (NCBI taxonomy): Eukaryota > Metazoa > Chordata > Aves > Passeriformes > Certhiidae > Thryothorus > Thryothorus ludovicianus. The sequence goes on from VZTB01013193.1 coordinate 1,007,705, forward strand.
ATTCTGGAGGGCCAGTTTGTTTTTCTGGTAAATCACTCAAATTATTTGTTGATATCGTGTTAGGTGAATTTTTGGAAGAGCTGAACAGGGCAATGATACATTTGAGTTCAGCACACTGTTATTACTGTGTTGGTTTTGCTTTCAGGTCTGCCTCTTATCACAGGTTTTTTGTTTCAGTTAGGAACCTCGCATTCTCATCTGACATTTGCATTAGTATTTACGTTTTCAAAGGAACCCTTCATGTTCTAAAGTGAATCTGTTCCTGCATTTCTTTTTTTTTTTTGGCATAGTATTTCCCTAATGATGTTTGATTACTTTTATACTTCTTAAACCATCAAAACCCACTAAACTTACAGCAACCATTTCTAAATGTTGTGAATGGGTCTTGAGTTTTCCGTGTTGTTGCCAGTGCCAACTAATACAAATGCAGGATTTGCTTCCTTGGAGCAAGGTGATATAGTCAGGGATTTATGTCATATTTTTACTAAAGATAATAAAGAGATATTTACTAAAATATTCCTCACTTGTGTCTGTAGAGGTCTAGTCATGCATTCAGTAGACATTTCTTGCCTCTGTATAAATACACATTCAGCTCTCAATCCCTGAGTTCCTTTCATCTTTGCTGGCACAGGAACAAGAAGATGCAGAGGAGCAGCTTTATATAACATTTGTGTGCTGCTGACTGGGTATGAGGGGGAAGCAGAGTCGGGGTAGAGATGGTGAGTGACACTGTTGCTCTGTTGAGGAAACCCAAGGTGGTTTCTCAGGTGGTTTGTCTTCACCAGAGTCAAGCCCTCTATCTCCATTGAGAGGACTTCATGAATGCTAGAGTAAAATATGAACTGAAGAAGGGGAATATGAAGGGGAAGAGAAAGCAGGTAACTGTGAAAGAAGACCAAGCAATAGGGAACACATTTTTTTTTTTTTATGCTTATTTTAGATACATATACTTTGTTTCAGAAAATTAGGAAGGCCACATTAAAATGGAAGATTCAATTTACGCATTTTATAAGAAACCAGTGCATTAAGAGAGATCATCTTAATTATTCATCTGATCTGTGAAGAGAGAATTGATTGTTCCTGTTCCTCTGCTTACGCTGAACAAAGTAGGTATGCAGTTTTCTTCCTAGTGTGTGAGATGACATCACCTACAAAGGTGCCAGCTTTATTGAGCTTAAGGAGAGGCCTGCATCCAAGTGAAAAGTATTTCCCAAGAGAAATGCAGTGCTGCAAAGCACACTGCTAATGAACATGTCCCACTTATTTTACTCTGTAACACTTCCGCAATTTGTGGGTCCTGGTTCAAGAGTGGGTCAGAGTAAAGGGTGTCACCTACTCATTAAATTGTTTACTACACTAGCCATCTCTTGGAGTTTAATTAGAAGGTTCTTATACAGCAGCTATCCAAATCTAGGTGTTATGAACCTATACTTCAGGCCTCTGTGGTTATACTTGTCCATAAGATGATGATGTTTGGACTTGGTTAGGATTCCCTTTCACAGTTGTGATCTCTGCTTTGACTGATGATGTTCTGTTTCCTGGTTTCTGACCAAAGTATCCCTAAGTGCTATCATCATTCTCAGCCTCTGCAACCCATTAATAAGGTGACACTGATCTTCCTCAGATCAACAGGAAAAGCAAATTAAGTGTTTGGAAGGCACTGGGGAAGGAAAGCCAGGTACTCCCAAGAAAGAACTGGCAAGAGAAAGGCAGGAGGGTTCAGTACTGTTCCTGTCTGTGTGTGGAAGCAGGGGTCTATGCAGAGGAATTCTTCTCTTTTCCTTCTTCCCCAGCCTTCTTTTCCCACAAAGGTGCTGACATCCTTCTCCTCCACCCCCTGAAGAAACAAATCCTTCCATTCTTCCTGGGAGGATACAGAAATGTCCCCTGAACATTGCCATGTGAGAAAGCACTGCTCTTATCCCTCAAATTCTTCAGAATTGAAGAGAAAATAAGCTGGGAAAGACCTTTCTCCTATTGCAGAAAAGAAGAGACAGAGACCCAAGAAGAAAACCCCAGAGAACAGTTTCCCTACATTTCTACTTAAAAGCACACATCCCATGAGTGGCATTAGGGCAATGACTGCTTCCACACATTCTAAGCTCTCCTATAATGGTAGCAGTTTTGAAAACCCATGTAATTAGGAGGTGGGGAAGGTGGGGATTGGCTGCTGGCACAGCTCATCCTTGTCACCTCCCATTGATGCAAGGTAGATGACTCTGTCACACCCTGCACAGGGCTCCTCTTCACATAGCCCCAAACTGGGCACAAGATGAAAAAGCAGAGTTATTTTCTACTGTATAAAATGCATCATAGGATTTTTGTCCCGTAAAATCTACAGAAAGGAAGGAAGGGAATGCTCTGTCCTTAGAGAATTTCTGTAAAATGTATATAATTTTGATTCATAAATGTGATTAATTTTGAAAAGTGAGGTACTCTCCTCATTCATTTCATTCACCCCTACCTACCAGAGCCTCTGAAGCAGAAAGAATGTATTGGCACTGCTAATCTGTGTGGCATGAACGTCAAACAAAATCTCCACTGAAAGCAATTTCATAATCTGCAAAGCTGTTGCTGGCTTTCAACCGGATATGGCTATGCAGTTCTGCCCTGCTCTGATTTTGACAAGAATTCCTTTATCAGCCATGTTTGGGAGCCAGCAAAGTTAGTTAGAACATCTTTGCTTTTGGAAGATGTCTTCTGTTTTGAATCTGAAGTCAAGTCAGGGAGCTAAAGTGTATTGGTGTAGTGGCTATTCTATCCATCTAAGTGAGCCTGTGCCCCTAGTATATGTGTTTTAAGGTTTTAAATACTTTCATTTTTTTCTAGAAGATAATCCTTCCTAAAATGTTTTAATTACAATGTGTTTCGTGAAGTCAGTCTGTTTGCCTCTCTCCCCTGACAATAACAATGAATTTCTTCAGCTGAACTCTGTGTTTCAGACAGGAAGTTCTTATATAGTTTAACCATAGACAATCCATGGAGAAAAAAAAAAGAATCACAGCATCAACTATTTCTGTAAACAGAGTCAGAGAAACACTATTTCACTAGAAAGGGATTTTAGGAAGTTGGTTATTTAAGAATGCAGGAAAAATAGTAATATAGAGCTGTATTGTGTGCATTGGGTCATGATGATAGTAGGTTTCATGTTTGACTTTCTAATTTGGGAGTTTCATTTTAATTTTTTTTTAAATACAGATTTTTTTAAATACAGATTTTTCAGGAACAACTACTGACATAATTATTTGCATATGACTAAAAAGGGCCAATATAAATACCAGAAATAGAAATATGTCTGTGCCACAGAATCAGGAGGTGGATCTCAAAAATTGATGGATGTCTGAATTTAGCCTTTGTTGTCTGCCTGCGTAATTTCTCTTTGTGTGAAGGTATAGTACCAGATTTCTTTGTTATAGTAATCCTCAAAGCAAACCAAGAAGTAGTTACATGTTGAGTGGACATATGACATCTCAAAGGTTGTGCCTTCCACCCATGGCAGGCTTATTGTTCCTCAGGATTGCCCAGGGAATGAAGTTGTGTGTTTGTGCATGCTGCTGATCCACCACACAGCATGAACCCAGACCCACACAATTCCTCTTCTCTTCCCGTGGCTTGGTGGCTCAGTGCTTCCTGGCAACATTTTCCATGCAGCATTTAGGAAACCTACAGAGTCAGCTTATGTCCTCTAAAGACATCTGCCTGATCATACTGATCTGCTACCTCAAGCACCAGATCAGCACGGTGGGTAGAATGGCTCTGATGGAGCCACCCTTGATGGAGATCAGGAGGTCAATCTGAATTCATGAAACTCACCCATGGTCTGCAGTGTGGATTTGAAACAGCATCCTCAACTAGTAGCAGGAAAAAACCCAAAGGTGGACTGACCCCAAAGCTGGCTGCTCTTCTGTTGTATAAAATCCAGTTCATGGCAGCCACGTAATCGCTCCTTCTCTAAGAAAGCTGCAGTGTGTCCCTGTGAATGTGCTGAATCTGATGTCAAGGAGGCGACACATGTCTAAAATTAATTGCCTGTTTTCCAGGCTGCAGCTGTAATGAGGCAGACCCAGGAGCTTACTTGGAAAGAGGAATCCTCTGAGCAGCCTGTGTGTTGTGAAATGTGTTTAGAACAATAGCAGCTATTCTTTAATGTTGAGCTTGGTCTTGCTCCCTCTGAAAGCTGCAAGAATGGAACTCAATCTTTTCAGCTTGTCAGTGGCATAGACATACCAGCTTAGTCTATTTATAACCCTGAACCATTTAATTTTTCTTGCCTCTATTATCCATTTATCAGCCTTCAGATAAAATGCTGTGTAGTTGCTAACAAATGCTGTCTCTATCCTGGCCATCAGAGCCTTCTCAGAGAGGGGCACCCCTTCTCCCTCTGGGAAATGGCAATCTCCAGGTCAGAGATGAGGAATCCAAATTGTAGCTGCAATACTAAAATGTCTTGCAATTAGTGTCTAGCCAGATGTGTCGCAGTTCTCTTTCTTTCAATATTAGATGTTATTTTTCTTATTAGTTTAGGATTTTCAAATTTTCTCTCCACCTGATTAAATATTGAGGCTGGAGCACCATAAAGGCCAGTTTGTATTCCTCACATCCTTGAAAGGGAAAATATTTATTGTCAAGGTTTGGAACTTGAGTCTGTTCTGAAACAAAACAAATGAAATTTGCTACTAAATAAATTTAATATCAGATTGGTGTACACAAGTCACTTGAAACTCATTAGGTACACGAAGGCATTGAAATGTCAGCTGTGTTTTCTTTCCAAAGGCCAGAGATTTCTTTTGCATGCAATAGGTCAGAAACATTTTTCAGGAGAGTGCCAAATTCTCCCAGGAGCATTGGCTACAGGCACCGATCAGCTTTCACATTTATTTTGATTCTTGCAACTCAGAGTAGATTAATAATGGAATTCTAATAAAGTTCCACATGAAAACAAGCTACAAATGCATTGCCAGCATACAAGGACATGAACTTTCTGACGTAGAATATCCTTCATTTAGCTATTTTACATAATTATTTTGAAACCAAAACAATTAATGATGCACTTGAAGAGAATGTCTGACCAGAATGACACTTTCCTTTGCAAAGAATACCTCACAGATATTATTTTAATACTAACAGAACCTGAAGCCTCACAGAGTGAAAGATCTTGCCTGTCATATAGTGCTGGTAAAGAAGAGTTTTGCTGTGCCAAACTTGAGCCACCACATAAAGCTGTGCACTGAGGATGCTGTGTGCTGTTTGCATAGCACAGCCTGTCTATCTCAGCAGGTCAAGTGTACCCTGAAGCTGGGGACAGGCCACCCCAAGCACTGGCAGCAGGGCCTGGACACCTTGTTGTTTTCTTCAGTGTCACATTGCCCACAGAGGCCCTTTCTGTGGGGTAACAATGGGGTGGTGTGCCAGGCTGCAGTTTTAGATGTTGCTGCTTTTAAATGTAAAAATCACTCATTTAAAACATACGTTAATTTCTGACCCTGGTTATCGGGGAAGGGAAGAAAAGTAAAGTCCAGTGCTTATACCCTTCCTTGCTGAGAGACAGCCTCAAAGCTTGCTCACATTTTCATATCATCAAAACCAAAAATTGTAGCTCAAGACCCAGATTTTCATTGTCTGTATTGCTTGTCCTTTGCACTAATGCCAACCAACATCTGTTCCAGATGAGAACCTCAGAAATAGTGAAAAAGAAACTGAAGTTAAAAACAAAATAAAAAATGCATGGAGCACTGATCAAACTCTGAACCTGTGTACTTAATTCAGTAGTAAGCTCAATATTTGGAGTATGGTTACATGCTAAAATGAGAGTTTTCTATTTTCTATCACTTTCTCTTTTTCTTTCCCCTCTCCTTTTCTCTTCTCTGGCTCTTGAGGAGTGGATTCAAGTTACTAAATCAGTAGAAATCTCATCCAGAAAAAAAGCTCCAAGAGGTTTCTGCTGGGTTACTGAGCTAAAATAGGCCCACCATATGGTCAGCTGGAGGGAGGGGGTGGGATTGCATGGCCAGGAGAGTACCGGCCACAGGATGAAAAGAAGGAGGATCGGCAGAAAAACTTATTCTTGCTGTCAGGATAATTTTCTTCACATTTGTATTTCAGCTCAGGCTGAGGAAAAGCCCAGAACTGATGGGGGGCAGGGTAGCACATGACTGGTCGTAGGGAGGGAGAGTAGGGATGTGGCAAATGGTAATTAGTTTGGACTAAGCTGTTTTGGAAATCCAGATTTAGCTTCTTGATGGTGCCAAGAGAGCTCTTCTCACCAGAGAGCACAGTCTCAGGATGCAGAGGGGACTGGAGAGTCAGGTGACAGAATCCAGGTTACCCTGGCTGCAAAACAAGCAGCAGCAAATATCTGGCATACTCTTCAAAAGGGTAGGGATTTGAAAATTAATAGTGATGTAATATAAAGACATCAAATAAATATCCTCAAGGGTTTGTGGTGTATATGGATTTCACATTTCTGTAAATCATGCAGCATTTCTCTTTTGTTGGTGAATTGGCACTTCCCCAACAGGTAAATCAGGCAGTGATGTTGCTAAGACATAAAAGGCAAAGACTTTCAAGAGTGGCTGTTTAAGTTAGGGATCAAAGGCCACACTTAAGTGCCTAAGTGGGTGTGTGGTTTTCAGAAGTGCTCAACTACCACTTGTCATCAGTGGAAGCTGCTCTGAGTCTTCGGCCTCTGAAAATAGGGCATTGAGTAGAAGGACATAGGGACTTAAAATACATTTTTAAGCACTTGGTCTGGATAGTAAGTTTACTATTAGACTGAATGAAAAAGCTCAGAAAGTAGTAATAAGCACCATTAAGCCTGCAATGAAGAATGGATATATTTTCCTAAATTATTAATCCAAAATATTTCATGAAAATAGTTAAGCAATAAGCAGAACCATTCCAGTGTTAACTTCACTAATTCACTAACCTCCTCAAGCATTCAAGACTGAATTACCTTAACAAATATTGGTGATAGAAGTTTCCTGTTAGATGTTTGACATTGTAAGAGGAAGCCATGATTTCCATTCCTTGGGAATACGATGTCAGCCTGGAATCATTTGTACTGCTTCAGACTAAGAAACATTTCATTTTTCCACCATATAACTCTCTAGAAAACAATATTTTCTGAAGACAAATACAGACAAGTGGAACAGTAATGTTTTATATTTGCTATTCCCTGCTTTTCCCAGGGTTCTTCTCAGCTATCAGACTTGAGAGGTAGGATGATACTCAAGGCAATCCTCAGCTGGGGAAATGTGGTTTTAAGATAAAACCTCTCCTTCCCCAAAGAGGACCTTAAGTTGGAATAAAAACTGTTAATGCCATTTCTTCATGAAGGAGTCTGTTCTTACCAGTTCTCTCTCTCTCTCTCCTTGGAACGTCAGCTAAGACCTCTTTAGTAACAGAGTCCTGTCTGACACAATTTCAGTGTCACGTACCTCATCACATAAAGAGGCCTCTGTAAATAACACTTCACACAGGACTGACCCAGCTAAGTTTGCCACATGATTGACTGTAAACAAACATATGGTAGAGATATGTCTTTTTCAAGGAGACAAGAATGGAGGGGAAAACTGAATCATCTTTGAGGTCGCATACACACATTTTACACATGTAAAGCTTTAGGGATCTGAAGTTACTCATTATACACAAAGAATGAAATGAACCTGTTGGAGCAAGTCCAGAGGAGGCCATGAAGATGATCATAGGATTGGAGCACCTCTCCTACAAAAACAGGCTGAGCAGTTGGGGTTGTTCAGCTTGGAGAAGGCTCCAGGGAGAACTTATAAAGAGACTTCCAGTACCTAAAGGGAGCCTGCAAGAGAGCTGGGGAGGGACTTCTCACAAGGGCATGTAGCCACAGACAATGGGATAATACATTTGAACTAAAAGACAGTTGGTTTTGATTAGAGGTTAGGAAGAAACTCTTTGCTGTGAAGGTGGGGAGACCCGGGAACAGGTTACCCAGAGAAGCTGTGGATCCCCATCCTTGGAATGGTTCAAGGCCAGGTTGGATGGAGCTCTGAGCAACCTGGTCTAGTGGAAGGGGTCCCTGACCATGGCAAGGGGCTGGACTTAGATGGCTCTTAAGGCTTCTTCCAACACAAAGCATTCTGTGATTCTAAGATTTTATGACATGAAATCAACTCACTGCTCTCTCTGGAGAGAACAAGGGACTGATGTAGATTGATAAACCTCAGACCTGGATTTCTTTATTTGGGGGGGTCATTTACTGACTGTTTGTGATATACAAGGTGTAAAAAATTTGCAAAGATATCATATTCAATCATATTCTTTTAAGAGGTGGAAATCAGATGGAGTGCCACAGGCCTGACCGTGTAACTGGTGAACTGAGAGTCTGAGATCCTCATACAGAACCCAGAGAGCTGGAGCCCTGTCAAGGCATTCAGCAGGGCCTGCAGAGTTTTCAGCAGGGAAAAGATGCCTGCTTTACTGTGAATTGGATAGCCTCTGAAACTCTGGATTTTCTTGGTTAGATCACTACAGACTATTATAGGATCTTGGAGACCTAGATTTTATATAGGAACCTCCAAGAAGAGATTAAAATTTAGGTGTGTTAATGTTCAAGCTGAAAGAAACTCCAGCTGTTGATTCTACAATATACTTAAGTGACAACTCTGCTTTTCTCTACTTTTCTTTACCAGGGGCTTTACTGAAAAAAACAAACAAAAAAACCCAAGAAACCATAGGAAGGAACATGTAGCTAATCATGAGAGTCAAAAATAAATGCAAGATATTGAAGGTGGAGACCCAGCATTCTGTTCTGAGGTCTGTGTTCTCACTGAAGGTGGAAGGAAGCAGATAAAAACTGTTACCTGCAGAAATTTCCATCTGCCTCTGGCAGGGTCAAAGAAGCCATGGGATTCTTCAGAAGGTCTGTCACAGTGTTATCCTTTGGTGTCACATAAAAGAAAGGGATTCCAGTGCTGTTGTTGACGGGACCATCACTGAGAAGTAAGCAGTTCCCATAGGGCATACCTTGGATCTGCAAAATCCAAACAAGCAACTGGTTACATCTTTGCACATAGAAGGTTTTCAAGGTGGGGGATTCCCTCAAGGGCTCTAGCAGAGAGAACAGCCAGCCCCATCGCTCCCACTTCCTGTTGTCAGCATGAGACAGCATTTCTTCTAAATTAGATCTATCTCTTCTAAATTAGATCTATCATGCTTCTATGATAACAGATAACTTCTCTATTTCTTCTCTCTAGTCCTGTCCATGACACTATGGAGAATATTTTCTCTTCCACTAAGCTTAAAGGAACTACCAAATTTAAAATGTTTAACTGTATGAATATCTTTTTATTCCTGCCATTGATGTTGGGAAATGTTTACTCTAAACCACTGCTGTTACCCTTCCTCAAGCCCAAAAGAATATAGAGCCTAATTTAGTCTTGATTCAGCCTGCTTTTTACACTAATACTGCCTCCTCTTTTGGTTTCAACTTGCAATGTGGGTGCATCTGTTTGCAAAAACAAGAAAGCATTTGAGCCAGAATTGTGTTTGAAGCCAAACTGGACATCAGCTCAGCTTCCTGGGCAGGAATATCAGATTCCTGATGGGGGTGTGTCTCAACTAGCCAAAATAAAACTTCCTCCCATAGTAAAGAGGGACACTAAGGAGCCAAAAATATTTTCTCCCATACACTGACCGATGTACACACAGTGGTTATAATGCATGCAAAAATGTCCTTGTCCAGTAATGACACTCTTCAATATCCTCCAGAATAACATATACTCCTACTATGCTTTTCATCCCATTATAAATAGCAACGACAAATATTCAGTTAATTACTCCTTTTTTCATGTCTTCAGATATTTTTTTTCTCATGGTCTATAAGATGTTAAACAATAAAATTATCTGTCAATACATTAAATCTTTTACAACAAAATCAAATTAAATATAAATAGTTAATAAGAAATCCCTGGATGATGATGTTACCCAGGTAGCATGCTTTCTGATTCTTAATGTTTATATGCCTTTAAAATTTTAATGCTTATAGGGCTTATAAATGGTCTTTGTTGGCTTTTCTTAGAAGTAATGTTTTAATGATATTACATAACTTAGAAAATAAAAATCCTCGTTTATTATTAAGAGTTACAATTTTTAAAAAACTGCTCTTAGTAATATTGCAGGATGTGTTCCCTTTGCTTAAAATACTCAGTCTGTCACGCAAGGTTAATGTTACTCTGGATTCTCAAAAATAATTGTAATCACATTGTAATCAGCATAGTTCAGCATCCAAAGCAGCAAACACCACTCCCCGAATTCCAAATTTTATTATGAATCAGATTTTCCTGCATTACTTCTGTCTGGAGGCAGATAACTGCAGACTATATCATTGGCTGTAATTCCATGGAGGGTTTCTGGTGAGAGCATAAACCAAAAGAGTTATGATCATACGGTTTAATAGGATTTCCAAAAGCTGATGTAGAATTACAGGCCTCTTCTGTCTGAGTACAAATTCATTTAATAGTATCTATTTTCAATCTGTTACTTTGTATTTCACAATAACATTAACTGCCACTAACTCAGCCAAGCTTCCTAAAGACTTATGTGCTTCTAAATTTTATTTAAAATTGTAAGCTAATTAATCTGTGAATACTTTCAACAGAAAGTTACGAATATCTTTTTTTATTTATCTTTTTTTTTTTTTTTGTCTGAATGGCACTGGATGCTTTGTCTCATCCCAACGTCTCACTTTAGAAAAGGAAATTTTTTAAAGCTGGAAAAAATAATGACCCCAATTCTCCGGTACAGCCCAGCTATTTCGTTTATTGCTCCTGACAATTGGAGAAATCGTCCTTTAAGCTGGTATAGCTGGACGGACGGGCAGATTTTGTGGTAGCCCAGCAGGCTCTCCTCCTTCTCTTCCTCATCCTCCTGAAACAGCCCCTCTCCAAACCCTGCGATGCAGCCCTGCCTTCCGCCCTAGGTACTGGGATTATTTTGGTGTCTGTGGTGCGGTTTTTAGCGCGCATCCTCCCTCCCTGCGCTCCGAGCACGGTTTCTCCTGCAGACTTCGCGCCGCGGGCGCCGCGGGCACCGTACCTGTCCTCGGGCTGCCCGCGTCGCCACGAAGCCCCAGGTGTTGTGTCGGGCGAGGAA
>VZTB01013193.1:1019057-1052910 GCA_013397245.1 Thryothorus ludovicianus
TCCGCACCGCCCCGGGGTCCCGACCCCAGCCCGGAGCCCCCGCCCGCGCTCCCGGGGACGCCCCCGGCACAGCCGCCCGCGGCCGGGGCTCGCCGGGCGCGCAGCTCTGCACCCCGCCTGTGTCGCTTGCGAGGGACCGGGGAGGCTGCCGGAGGCCCTGGTTCAGGTGCACGATCCAGCAGGTATCTCACGTATCAAGTTCTCTGTACGCACCACAAAAACAAGAAGATGGAGCTTTCCGGGCGGAGGAGGTGCGACCGCTCCGTTTATTGAAAAAGAGACAATCTACGAGGGAGAGTGTCCCTGTGAACACTGCCATTGCACTGGTGCGGAAAGCTTCCTTTGGGCGCTGGGGTCAAGTCACAGCAGAACCCCAAGTCCGAGATAGCAAGCAGCACTAGGTCGGTGCTCGCAGGGATGTGTTTTTGATATGCAAATACATGGAGCTTCTGTTTAACGTTTTCCAGGCGAGGTTTTAATTAGGCAAAGATTTGCATGTATATGAGTTTATACCAATAGCCCAATTTAATAAAGACACACGTGCATCCCATTCCTTTCTTGGCAATAGACCTCGCCAGTATGGCAATGCAAAGTTATAATGCCTTAAAACATACGCTCGTAAACTTTCATTGCGTTCATGCAAATTACTTAAGGAACTCAGGTTCAATAGGAGACAGGGAAGAATGAATCTCTCAGAAGCCTTTGCCTGTCAGAAGGTTCTCAGGTATATCTAAAAGATGTTCTCAGGTACATCTTATTTTTTCATATCAGTGAAGAACAGATTCCAAGATCAGTCTACTGATACAGCTTCTGCTTAATTGTGCCATGAGAACAGGTATATCTAATCTAGAATCTAAACTCTTATAAATAAAAGTGGACTTGAGAACACTGAGTATTTTTAGCTTATATTTTTTCCTATACTCTCTGTTCTGTTTTTTTTCTCTTCGCCATAAAAACCTGAGGAATAGTGGAAATGTGTATAATGGGCCCTAAGACTCAAATAAATTTTTCTGATTGTGGAGATACTTCCCAAGAAAATGTAATTTTGGCACCAAACTCTTATCTGCAGAATTGAATACATGATTACCTTTTCCTTTAGCACATGGCCCTGCCTACATCTGCTGCAATATCACACTTCTGAAAATTGATTCCCACTTCAGTGCTTAAGCTGAGACAGAAGAATGGAGACGCAAGTAGAAAATCTATGTAGATTTCCAAACCCAAAATGAGTGAAAGCTTCCCAAGCTCCTGACAAGCGCCTCTGATTCAGGATATGTCTCTTCTTAAAATATCAAAGCAGTTGTCCCTTCTTGAAATAGCAACCAGGCACTGCAGGCATGCTCTCCAAAAATAGTCAAACCCCCCCTTTCCCTGGTGTTTCAGGGAATTTCCTCAAACAATCTGATGCATGCAAGATACAAATCTCATAGTTTGTATTTACTATTTTCTATTAATTTATGCCAGGGTTCCTCCTTATAAACGTCTTTGCTTGTACTTACAGAACAAGCCCAAACAATCTAGTTTTGAACATAATAAAATAGTAACATTATATACAGCTAATTTTATTTCATTTAATAGAATTATATGTGAGAGGTTGACTCTTGCATCCTGCAGAAATGGTAAAAAAGCAGGAATTGCTAAAGACGAGAACAAGTGCTAGGTTTTATATTCAATAAATATAAATTTTAAATTAAACACTGTAGACACAAAGCAGCATTAACAGAGTAATTCATTTATGCTGTAGCTTCCAGATAATTTACCATGATTACCTCAGGTAGGTCTTCAGCTATACTGACAACAGAAATATGCAAGAAACACATAAAACCAAACCACAAATGCTTCACCTTTGTCTTCTGAAGATTTATTCAAATAATCTAAATCAAATCACATGACAAGTTAAAATAATTGCATTGCTAGCCCAGTTTTGCGTTTCGTATTTTCAAAAAGAAAAAAAGGATCTTAAGTTTAAGAGAATGAAAACAGTATTTCTTAAAGTTTTATCAAAAAGTAAGAATGGTGTATCTTATTGAATGCTATAGCCAGGATGCTTTTCTCTGAAGATTTGCTGTTCATCAGAAGCAAAGAAATATAATTTCATCTTTTTGAGTAAGAAATGTTTCCTTTCCAACTCGAAGATCCAACTTAGTACATAACATAATAATCTTCTCTTCCTAAATTACCTGGATGTGCTGAAAATTAGAAAAGAAACATAGAAATGTTTTGACTGTAGGAATTGTAAATAATTTGTTTCTCCCTTCATTGAACAAAAAAGTCTTCTCTATTCTTACTTGCCAAACCTGAGGTATTTTGTAGATATCCAGCCTTATTTTACATCAAATAAACCCAAGAAGAGGAAGCACAAATTGGGGTTCATCATAGGATAGCAAAGGTCTGACAGAAGGGCATATCCACTTTAAATACATAATTCACACTTCTTACACTTTATTTGTTCTGAAAATGAATAGAAGGGCTTACAGCTGACACAGTCTCAGCCTGTCTCTCTCCTCATGAGGACTGCTTTTTCCTGCTGAAATTCTGGCTTTCTTAAAGTCAGCAGAAGTTTTGACACTGAATTCAATCAAGGTCATGATTTTGCTCTCACTTTTTGATCATTTTAGTTAATGATTTCATTTGATCTCTATATCCTGGGTTATACAGACCACTCAGATGAACACTTACCATTCCTATAAGTCAAGTAGTTAACTATGTCCTATTTTTTCTCCCTTTTTAACAAATCAAAGTGTTTGATTTGTCCTTTGCCAACAGAGCTAGGAATAGCATACCCTCAGTCTCTTCGTGCCCTGATTAGCAGTATATTGTATGTTACGAAGGTGGGGAATTGGATTAAAAGCTACAGCACACTGCTCTGCAGATAAACCCACTGCAGGTGTGCAGTTTAATAGGATTTTAATTTGGTAACAAGTGAACAAAAAGCACAAGCCTGGAATGGGATTTTCTAGATGAAAAAAATGCTATTCATGCTGAGAGAAAGTAACTGCAAGCTCCGTGACAAGGAATAAAGATCTGGCCAATGCTCTCTGAGCTGCACTTCTATGGATTACAGCTTGTTCAGAGCATCTCTGTTACTGCCACCGGTTTCACTTATTCTGAGTCCATACTATGTGTGTTTGGCTCTGTAGCATTTCATCTGCTACACTTCCCCACTAAGCCAGTGTGTACAAATTTTCTGCTATCTTGCTCCCTGCCCTCTACATTCTTTTCATATAAAACCAATGTTTTCCCTGGGAGATGCCACCAACCTGGAAGGTATTCTGTTTTCAAGAGTATTACTATATTTATTAATTCTATGTATTAATTATTTAAACTATATTTAAAGATAATATGCATAAACGTACTGCATTGTTCAAAATAAATGGGAAAAAATGGTCTCTCTTCTGATGAGTCTAATTTATATTCAGCATCAACTAGGAATGAAGACCACAAACAGATGGAGAAGGAAGAGGAAGAATGAAGGTGACAACTAAAAGATCATGAAGGGATCTGCTAAGCCACACATATTGGTGCTGCTGTTATCAGGGTAAGGTTGGGAGATTCTTTTCTGATTTCTGTTAGCAGTCCTCCCTCATATTTTTCCAGGGTTTAGTAGCAAGACCAAGTGGTTAGCACCAATTTCAATGAGCTGAGTGTGGAGGTGCAATGAACAGATTTTTTTTTTTCCCACAGCATAACAGGCTGTAGAGAAGGCATAGAAATGCCTTGTGGAAAAGGATTAAAAACCACGGAGGTTGGGTGGTGCTGGCAATGGATGGAGTGGAGGATGGGAACTGATGAAAAGCTCTGGGTTGCAGAAAGCTGCCAAGCCTGCCTAAGGTGAAGAAATTAAAAGCAAAAATTATGAAATAAACCTGAGCAATATGTCAGGCAGCAGAAATGAGGGCCAGGAAACAGCAGTGTGATTGGTGGATGCTGCTATGGCTGCTGAGAGTTTAGATACCCAACAGAATGGACCATGGCCAAAGGGGGATTCGTCAAGAGCAGGGACAGATGGTTCCTTGGAAGTATGATGATGATTTTTGGTGGTCAAAAGTCACAGAACAAAAATCCTCATAGAATGGAAATCTTGTCAGAGGATCTACAGAGATGACAATACAAAGAAAGCAGTGGGTGATAGAGATGCTTATGGCAACTGTGTTTTTCAGCAACCCATGGCATCAGTGTTGACATACAAAAGAAAGAATCTGCAGTGGTCGAGGTGGGGGCACCACCTATCTGAAGAACACGAGTGGGCAGAAGTGCCCACTCCCTCTCTCACAGCTCCTTTGAGCCTTTTTGAGCTGCAGGTTCAAGTATTTTACTCCATCACAAACTGTAAACACTTGAACCACAGCATAAAAAGTGCTTACTAGAATCTTTTTTCCATCCCAGTTATTAGCATCTTGCACATGGACTGGTAGAATCCATCATCTGCTGGCTTCTTTGATCTCTAAACTTCTACACTTTCTCACTTGTTCACTGTGTCCTTCCCCCATCCACACCTTCTCCCAAGTGCTCATATTACTCATTTCACATTTTACACCCTTCCCCTCTTATTCTGGAAGGAATGAGTCCTCATTCCTCACTCTAATCAGCCTTGCTCTGTTCTTGGATCACGTACAAAAAATTCAAAACTGGTACATATTTATAAGTACATCACTTACATAGACCAAACGTGGGTCAAGCCCTTGTCTCATGGCCCCTGCAAAAAGCATTGCAATGGGCACAGGACATACAAAAAGCAGCACAGTGAAGAGCACAGGAAATGGGCAGATACTGAATAAAATTTCTAGTGAATTAATTTCCTCATTTCTGACCATCAGTGGTTTGGAACTCTTTTGCAAATTGTCAGCATCCAGCACAGTTTACATTTTGACATAAAGGTGGTATGGCAGGATGGGTCATTATTTTACATTTGAAAAATAACAAAAGCTGTCAAACATGCCCATCACACATATAAATCGTTCTTGGCTTGTCCTCTGTGTGCCTTCTTTCTCCTCTCCAGTTTTCTCTGCAGAATTAGGCTTAGCTTACCTTATATTTTAAAAAATTAGGTTCCCCTAAAGGTCTTTATAATTAATAAAGCTGATTTTAAAACAGTCAATTTCCACTCCTGAGCTGGTGTATGGAAGCTGAATACCTCTTGGGAATAAAATAACTATGCTAGTGTCACCCCAAAAACGTAATTTTCTCTGTGAGTCTTGGTGCCATTAACATTTGTCTTTCACAGATTTCTGGAAGACACAATGTTCTCTGAGACATAAGACAAAGTGCTCTTACTGCATGGAAGAGAAATATGAAAACAGCTGAATGTCTCATTCATTACTTGCATTAACCACAGGGGCTTGATCCATACTCCCATGTGTTCTTGTATTTTAGCCTTGTATTCTAGAGGACTTAGAGTCTATCTGTTTTCTACCTCTATGTCACATCTTATGCTAGTAAGTTTGGAGCAGGGGACTGACTGCAAGAAAATCTGGTAGAGCAGAAGGGTTTCAAGGATTTCATATTTCTGAAGATATCTCATATCTTTTGATAAAAGTAACAGATAAGTAGAGAGAAGAGAGCCTCTCAGTGCTTCCAAAAGTGAGGAAAGACCACACTGTGCCCTCTCATTTTTGATCAATAAATACAGGCAGTCTGTTTGTCAGCTAGCCCACGGCCCAGTCCCAGCCCAGCAGAACAGCAATGCTCGCCCTTACACAACGCTTGTGGAATCAGAAGGAGCTCCTGAGGTCTGCTGGAAACCTAAGGAAAGAATTAGGAACCTGTGGTGCTGGGGAGGTGTGTGATGTTGAGATTACAATCCCTAGATGTCATTGAGGGGTGGGGGCTGGATGTGGAAGATGCTTTGTGAGTTGAGGTTTCAGTGACACTGGACACAGCACTATGCAAACCTGAATTTTGTTAGTTCTAATTTACATACATAAAAACCCCCAATCAACCACACACCTCCCAGTCTGTCCTAATTTGCCCAATTTATAACTTTTCTCCCATCATTTTCTTTTAAGCTAATGCTAATTTCACCTTGCTGACAGGGGCTGTGTTCACCAAACAAGTCAGAATTCTGGAAAGCATTGCTTAATCCGAAGTTATTCTGATTCTGCATCACAAAAGTGGTCTGTGGAGAATTGGCTTGAGGCTCCTCCTCAGCAAAACAGGCTGAGAGATGGCTGGGCTCATAAACACACAGAACAGGGACCTCATTTTGCTTTGAAACCAAGGCATTTCCTTCTTCCTTCTCCTCTTCTATATAGGACTGGAAAATGTGAGCCGCAAAATCAACGAGTAGCATATTCAACAAAAGCCAGGATCCTAGATTTAAAGAAAAACAAAGATAATTATGAGAGCCTCTTCACTTGCTTATCTTTATGATGTGTTCTTTTTTGAAGGGTTTATTATAGTAATAGGTTAGACAAAGTAATGGACCAGCACTCATCAAGCAGTACTTACAAAATTATGTACTTCCAAATATCCCAGAAAAATAGCCACCAGTGCAAATTCTAAACATGAGCAAAATTTTTTTCCCTTATTTAAGTAGAAAGGAAAGTTGCCTTAATTAAATTTCCTGTTCAAGTTCCTCCTCCACATTCACTTCTACTACAAGGCTTATCAATAACTACGTATTATCTCCATTCTCCCCACAGACAGAGAAATCATTCCATCTCTTCCCAAGCAAAACTTACAAACATCTGTGTGTGTTGTATCTATGACATTAGATGGCCCACCTTGCAGCTTGGGATATAAGTGATAAAAGCCAAGAGAGACTCACTGAGGCCATTGACTTTTGAATCATACCTTGGTTGAAAGCCTTAGAGTAAAAGATAGATTTTCTTCCATGCCATAAATCTGCATAGGAATTCATCAAGCGATTTATAACCTCTGCATCCCACCAACTAGTTTATATGGACATTAACAAGGAGATATCACAATTTATATTAATGACCACAGTTCACAGAGCTTTAAAAATGAAAAATACTCTCTTTTGATGTTATGTATGTCTGAGAAGCTGCTGCTTCTGCTGTTCATCCTTTTGAGGATCTTCATAGGAGAGTAGGAAGAAGTACTTGTTTACTATGGAACAAGGACAGGGATTTTTATGGTTGGAGTTGAAACTATATAGATTTGTTACTAATAGTCCAAGAGTGTTTCTAACAGTCTTAGTGGTGTTTTCAATACATTCTCTAAAAGCATGAAACCAAAGCTACCACTCCAGTTGTCTTTTAGGATAATACAGGGGAGCACAGCTCTCAGAAGGAACCAGTCTGAAGCAACTTGCTTGCAGAAGAGGAATGCACAGTTCACTGCTCAGCCCAATGGCTTGGCAGTGCATCCTGAATGCCTTGGAAGGCAACGCAGGAGTGTGAGCTGAAGCTCTATGAGGGAGGTGTGGAGAGGCACATTTTCTGGAAAGGAGATAGAGCTGAAGGAGCTGTAGAGGTCCCATTATCCCTGAATGCTCTGGCACACTTGATCCCTGCTGCCTTACAACAGGGGTAACTGCAGGGCTCCTCTGATCTCACTTGGGCATCACCCAAGTAGGGGCTGGGCTGGAAAAGGGTGAAAATCAATCCTGAACTGGGAGGTGTGAGTGTGCCAGTGTATTATGTCTACTGGATGTGGCAAGCTAGAAGGTGAGATCAAGTCAGAAGTAAGATTAGTTTTGGTTACTGGTTGAACATGACACATATTTCCCCAAGTAATTGTGTTTCCTCAGCATGGATATTACATAGTTGATATTTTGAAGAAATGCTGAAATTTAAGACATTTCTGGAAAGCAATGATCCCAAGTACAGAACTTTTATGCCAGATGGCTTATTAACAGAACTGCTTCAGCCTGTCTGCTAAAACTCAGTATCCTAATGGAATAGAAATATGCCAAAAAAAGGGAACATTGATAGATCAAACACAACATCCTAAAGAGTAAAGAAAAAAGATAATAATGATCACATTATTGAAGCATCACAGCAAAGTATTAAAAAATATTTTTAACTCTCTCATATTTGAAACAAACCTAATTTTAGTGTTATTGAAGTATAGCAGGAAAACTGTCATAAAATGGGTGAAAATGTAATTTGTAATTAGTTTAGCAAAGTCTTAGCAGACCAAGAGATGCAGTCCATCCATTGTATCCCATCCATCAACATAACTACAGAACAGGGAGGCAATTCATTAAACTCTTCTTGTGGTGGAAAGAGGGAAGAGGATTTCATCATCATGGGGGATTTCAATAAACATTTTACTTCCAGTGCAGTTCTTGGAATGCATTCTCAATTTATTCATTGCCAAAAATACTGTGTGTAACATTGGAGAGTCTTGTGCAGAACTCCTCTGGAGAGAGAGATTATTTTACTATTACTGTAATGCAGCAGCTGATGGATGAGGGACCCTACTGTGTTATGTTTCCTGCAGACACAGAACAAAACTCTGATCCTGCTCCAGACAGTTTACAAGTAAACAGAAGGCAAAAGGTAGCAGCTTGAGGCAGAAGAAGGCTGTGTTCATACATGCACAAGCACAGACATTAATGGGGTAAGAATACTGAAGAACACAAAAGGCAAGAACCTTTGTTATGTATTTATAGCAAACACATGAAAGTATGGTTTTGAATGGACATTTGAAAGAAAATAATGAGGTTTTCTTTGGCTATTTGTATGAAGTTGCATCCAACAGATGAGTTAAAAATATGAAGATTCTCCTTTGAAAATCTAAAAGGCATTTCATACAGTTTGGGATTGCTTTGAAACTCACAGGAGACAGTACATTTCTGCAGAAATGGCACCTCTGCAAGGAATTGCAAGTGAAGAGAAAGGCAGTTAGGGTAAAGATTGGGCTGATTTAAGGCATGTTTGTATCACTTCAAGCCTCTTTGAACACAACTGCACAGTTCCTTCCCTTCTCCCATTTTACACTGACGTATGATGGATTTGACATTTGACAGCTCAGAGCCCTAAAATGGAGAGAAAAATAACCCAGCTAAAGAAGTGACTATTTTTCAGTCAGTTTAATGCCTTCAACTGGTGTGCTGTGGCTAGGTAAGCATTTAGGTCAGTGTAAGACATAGGTAAGAGGAGCATATATCTGTTGTCAGAGGAACTAACTGTCTTTTTGGCAACTAGTTATTGCAGTGGCTCTGCTCTGGCTGTATTATACAGAAAGAACTGGGGGGACTCAGAGATATCACTTGAGATGTGTGAAATGCTTAAGGTTTGGAATATTACTGGCGCCAGATCTCCATCAAACCATTCTTTTGTGGCATGCAGCTCTTGTATGGAGGGAAAGCAGAGGCTCTCACCTCAGGCTGCTGTTTTCCCCGTTTCCCCACAAACTACACCTTCTGCCAAAAGAGGGAGTCCTGGCTTTCCTGCCATCTACAGCTGCCTGCTCCTGCTCTCCTGTCTTCTGCTCATCCTAGCGTTTTGCTTAGAGAACTGGTTTGGTCAAAAACTAATCATTTCATTTCTCTGACCTATCTAGCCACATCACCAGAAGAATGATGATAAAAGGAAAGGAGTAGGGAGAAGAGATGCCTCTATTAAATGTTGCATGAATTTATGTCAGTTGAAATCATAGAATCACAGAAATGCAGAGTGGTTTGGATTGGAAGGGACCTTAAAGACCATCTAGTGCCAACCCTCTGCCATGCACTTTCCAGAAGGTGCTCAAAGCCCCATCCAACCTGGCCCTGAATGCTTCCAGAGATGGGTCATCCACAGCTTCTCTGGAAAACTTTTACCAATGCCTCACCACCCTCACAGTAAAGAATTTCTTCCTAATATCCAGTCCATACCTGCTGTCTTTCAGTTTAAAGCCATCCCCATTGTCCTGTCAATACATCACCAGCTCTTGTTGGCCCCTTTAGGTGCTTTTGGATCTGCTGCCTCTGCCATCTCAGGTCAAGATGGGGCGTATCAAATTAGAGTCACAAAGATCCTATTTACCAAAACTGTCTGTCCTGTTGATGGTCAGAATCTTGCCTACATTGCTCAGTAGGAGGTTCCATTTCAACATGAAATCTGATGCCTGGTCTTTAAATGCTTCTTTACTCTTGCTTGGCTGAAGATAAAGAAAAAAATTGGTTTATGATAAAGTTGGTGAAAAGAATTCCTTATAGTGTGGCAGACTGTTTCTCTGTACAAACTGCATACAAAGGTGAAAAAAGCAATTAGCTTTTTTTTTTTTCTATTAGAATCCTAAAATATCTTAGGTTGAAAAAGATCTTTGGATATTACCTGTCTGATCTCTTGTCCAAAGCACGGCCAGCTTAGTTCTGGCCTTGTCCAGCCAATTCTGAATATCTCCTGTATAAAGTTTCTACAGCCTTTCCAGGTAACCTCTTCCTAGGATTAATTATTTTAATGGTAACTTTTCTTTCTTTATATCTATTAGGAATTTTCTTTCCTGCAACTTGTGTCTATTGCCTTATGACCTGTAACTGTGAATCCCCAGGAAAAGTCCCACTCCCTCTTCTCTATACCATCCCATGATGTAGCTGAGGGTTATGTGAGATGGAGGCATCACAGAATTGAAAAGTACTATTCTTCATTTAAAAAGAAAAAAGAGTGAGTAATTAAGCCAAGTAAACACAGTTGACTCTGCTTCTTCAAACAGGAGGAAAAAACCTCCAAACTCTAAGTACCACCCAAACCCAAGTTAATTGTTATGGTAACCAAGCAAATGCAGCAGTACCAACACCGTGACACAAATGTGAATCAGTGAAGGTAGAGGGATGGTAGAGTTGGAAATCTACCAAAAGGTGCATATCTAGAAGTTCTTAGTACTGGCTAAAAGTCAACAGTTTGGTGACTCAAGGATGTAAGGAACCACGAAGTGTTCTCTTCATTTATACCAACATATTACTTCTGAATTTTGGTTTATTAGGGGTATGACAATATGTGTCTATGAAAGGAGAGCAGATACTGAAACCACCAGAGTGGGTATATGCACAGAAATATGCTTGTCGTTTTTTGCACAGATGGAATTTTCGTATGCCAATTAATTCTCCCTTTTTCCACAGCATGAATAAATTGTATTTATGCAAATCTGCAGTCTGGTCAGCTTGCTAGCATGCAATGGAGCTCCTGCAGACTAGTGACAGTCAGCATGTAGCAGGATAAATGATGTGATCGCTCTTTCTATTCTGAAATTATTAATTTTATACCTTAATAACAAAAGTCTGAAGATCTGAAGACAAACAGCTCAGGAGATCTCGAATATCTGTGGAAGATGTCAGTGAAGAAATGAAGTTTTTCAAACCTGTGAAATACAGAAGGGAGATCATTACTAGAAGTGATTGGTTTGCCTTTTGGTCTGTTTCTGCAGTTTTAAGCTTTTTTTCTCCTTTAATCTTTACCTTAAAATAGATGAAGACACCTGTTTCTAGCATTTTGATTAATATATCATTTCTTTAGTGAGGAATAGTACCCTACTTTGAAATCAGTCAGAATTCATGTTTATGTCCCTTTCCAGCATGACTTAGTTATCACAGCAAAGGTGGCAAGAAAAAACAGTTCCAATGAGAAATCTGGAATTTGGTTAGAGGCAATGCTAACTGACTTATCTGAGATTTTATGTGATTGAGAAAAAAAATAATCTTGGTCATGCTGTTGAAGGGAGAAAAAAAATTTAAAACAATAACAAAAAATGTAGAATATTTTGCAGACCAACAGAAATATGGATAATGTTGCCACAGATCAGAGCAATCATTTCCCCAAAAGTTTGGCACCTACCACTCAATGCCAAAAGGTAAATCCCTTAATTTATACCCTTCTGTTTGAGACCTCTTCCTTCAAGAAAGCATTTGGATAAGTTCAATGAAACCTTGCTTATTATAAATGACAGTTTGGAAAAGCAATGAAAACAGAGAACACAGTAAAACCACCTTGGGAAAATGTAATAGGTGTACTGTGCACTGGTTTTGGGTTTAGTATGTATATATATATTATTGAAATGGTTCTCCTGATGGTTCTGTGAAGCAGGCAAGTTATTATTCCTGCTGAAAGCAGTCACAGAAAGTCTGTGACAAATCCCTTGTTGGTGCATGAGTTGGTGATTGAACAGGAACGAAGAGCTGATGTTCCCCCAGTTAGCTCTGTGCACAGCCTAGTCCACCTTGCTTATCTCTTCCTAATATTTTAAATGGCAGACCATTAGTCTAAAAATGAAGCTGCCATTCTATTCCTTTTCATTAAACTGTCAAGTCATTATCTCACAGCTGCATACAAACTGTATATTTTATTGTTTACAACACAACATTGATCCCACAGGCCACAATATGGCAAAAGGACACAAAAGCTAAAAGGTCTTGTCCAGTTCAGCATACAGTATTTTAAAATCTGGCCACAAGAAATGATTTTGTGCACTTCAGCTAATAACAGAGGAAAATGCAATGATTGAAAATGTCTTTCCTGTCAAAAGAAACCATGAGAAAATATCCCTGCTTGTCAAACTTCTTCTAGGAGATACGTAATTCAGTAACACAAACCCCACTGTGGCTGTCACAAACAGCTTTAAGAGAGTCAGAACCAAAAGCCTTTCATTCTTAACCTTTAAAGTTAGGAGGATATCACCTATTATCATGCTCCACTCTCAATTTTATTGGCTCTTTTCTAGCCCTTCAGGTTACAGGAAGGCTGTAATTCCCAGTAAAGCAGATGTCACAAATAAACAAGAGGAAACGCTGGACCTTTAACAATGACAAACTAGTGCTTGAGAGGAAAGACAATAAATAGCAAAAATTAATTACATTTTAATTGTATGTTTTTCTGCTGCTTCTTTGGATTCCTAAACTTCTCTTGAAAGAGGTCTTTAGTCACATCCAGAGATTTCTCATTGAAGATGGCATGCAAGCCTGATCGCAGAACAGTGACTGTGTTGTTGTTGTTCAAGAGTGCTCTTACTGTCTGTAGAGAATAAAAAAAACAGTTAATGCCTTTCACTTTCTCAAGCCCTTAACTCAGCCAAATAAGGGAATTGATAAAGGAAAGCTGCCCTTGTTCAATACTAGACTTCATATGACCAGTCTCCAAATTGGAGGTCTGGGGGGATATAGGATCAAAGGAGATTAATCTGAAGTTGTTTTCAAGAGGGTTTTGTTTTGGGACATGTTCTTTTCAATGATGCTCTATGTTGTCTGTGATGGAACAGACAAGGCTAACATACTTGAATTATCTGGGCAATTGCCTGGGCAATTGGCTTTGCCTAGAGTTATTATAATTACACTAAATAATGATATTTTGTCTAAGGCATGGAATGGTGTATCAGGGATGACTTCCCTTCAGTGTTATGTCCTTAATTCATGTTGCAATTTAATTCAACGGCAAGTTTTCTGAAGTTGCTCAAGTCTTTGAGAGAGTAAAAATAACATTAGAAATAGGGAATTAGTTAAAACAATATTAGTTGGTATTTTATCCCATTTATCTGCTTATGAGTAATTTGTTAATGAATCTGTCCTCATATTTGTCCCAAAAAGTATTACTCACATAGATATTGCAAACAATTTTCAGACTAACATTTATCATCATCTCTTCACTTTTTTTAATTAGTTGCTAATATCACGCAATATTCCTTAAGATTCTTGATGAAACAATGAAAACAGTCAAGGAAACTAAATCTGAATCCATTAAATATTGTTAACAAATACATTTAATCTCTCACTTCCATACTGAAATCAGTAAGATCCTAAAGCCTTTTTTGACTTTAGGCTTTTCTGTGAATAACCCTTGTCCAGCTGGGCTTCTCAGAGGAAAAATATGGTTTGTAAAATTCCCGAAAACTTCAGGATTCAAACACATTTTAAGAAATCCCATTCATCACGTGCTTCATATGGCCTCACAAGCAGCAACGAAGGCAGATGACCATTTCTTTGCAAAAATTACCAATATAGCTGTTTTTCCATCACTCAGCTAACTTTTTTGAAATACCAAACCCAATGTGATTCTCATTCAGCAATCTCCTTCATGTAAGTTAAAGACAATGGCATTTTTCTGATTTGACTTGGAGTTTCTAGTGACAGAAAAAGAGCCTGTGAAAAGAATACATGACCCAAAGGCTGGGAACTACCAGGGCAGCATCTTCAGTAGGCTGCTAACACCTGACTCCATGCCCCAGCACTTTTGACTGGTCCCTTTAGACACTGGATTTCATTCCACTAAACATGATTCTCTAAAATGACTGAGAGCCAGCCCCCTCAACACTCAAATACAACTTACCAGAGGCAGGAATTAGACCCAGAAAATGACAAGGCATCATATTCACATTCTTTTCTCATTGGGAATTTGCACCTTTTTATGCTCTAATTATTTCTACATGTCCAGGTAATAGCAGCTGTCAGCATGCTTTATCTACACACGGTGGGAAAGTTACCTTTTTTCTTTTGAATGCTGACCCTTCCAAAATTGTTCTTACTTTCTCACCAGATGGCTGAATTATTGTGAAGTACTCTACAAGGGATGGTGTGGTTGCAGTGTCCAAAGGTTGCAGCTGGACAGTGCCTCTGTAGCACTTTTCATCAGGAGCAATCTTGCCTGCTCTGACCATCATTCTTTAGTTGAAATTCCAGATGCATTTTAGACAGAAAACTGAGAAGGTTGATTAAAAATATCAAATGACTCCCATGTGAGAAGATGAGATAAACTTCACCTTCAGAGAGAAAATAACTGAGGAAGGATGTGATGAAGGTTTGTGGGAAGAATTGCTTGAAGAAGGGTAGAAATTTTAAAATAATGAAAGTATTTTTTCTTACAACAAATAATTAAACCTTGGAACTCATGACCCCAAAATGTCAAGTACAGTAAAACTCTTTTACTTTCCCCGTGTTTTGAAGAGGCTCTAGAGAAGGTACAAACAACATTTACTTGTGAGAGCTGTAAGTGTAAATTTGACCCTGATTCTCAAAGAATCTCCCACAATTGCTGGAATTATCTTGCCCTAAATCTTGAAGGTGTAAATCCAGTACTGACTCTGCAGCTTTTCCACACATTAAGAATAGGGAAGGAAGACTGAAAAAGCTACAATGAGTCCTTTGACATCATGGTTTGAACACAAGAAAGATGATTTGAAGCCTGAATATGCAAATCAAATGCAAACGTCTGGGAATAGGTGACACTTGTGATCTTGCTGGATCATGCTCTTCAATGCTTCAGACATGTTCAGAAGCACATAAAGCTGAGATTCTTAGGTATTAGTATCTCCAAGGGCAGCTGCACTAAATGGAAACTGTGAGTGCTCAGCACTTCATGGAAGTTAACTTTTTTGCCTGGGTAGGCACCCTTACGCATATCTGTGCTGCCTTTTTTTTTTTTTTTAAAGAAGTAGGAAGAGGGTGTATTTTGTATGCTGCTGATGAAGAAGTTTTCCCGTAAAGAAAAGCTACATTTAATGGTCCAAGAAGCTGCAGTCCCTCCCTTCCTCCCTTGTTTTCTCCCTGCTTCCCTTCTTCCATCTGAGTAATGATTCAAATCAGATGGCATGTTGGGAAAATCTTGTACATGTCTGAAGGACAGAATATACCACCTATTCTCTTTTTCTTTCTCCCCTATTTGTGATCTTCCTTTTTCTGCTATAGCCCACCTCAAAACCCAAGGATTTGGAAGGATCCAAGGAGACCAGTGGAAGGAATGCTCCAGCATGTGCCCTCTACTGACTTTGGCATGGATAGGTATCTGACCCTTCCTATTACTGTGTTCTCCTCTCCATGGGGTATCATCAACCACACCTTTCAGAAAAATCCAGACGAGGAAAATGTCCCCTCAGCATGCTTAAAAGTGTGGGAAGAGATGGGTAGGAGTGTGAGCATGACATGGATGGGGTACAGTTAAGAACATCCATGCTGCTCCTCTTGTTCTACAATAGAGCATTTCAAAAATAGTGCAAACTGCTGGCAGGAATGAAACTCCCAGATTTTTTTTTTTCCAAGAATTCTGGAACATACCTTGACCATGTTGCAAAGGTCTGTCTGTCTCCTGAGCCTTTTTACAAACTCTTTAGCTTCTGTTAGAGAAGAAGAGGCAGATGTTTCACATCATTAATATTTTACATTCTAAAATACACTAATGAAGACAGATCTTTAAAGTTAGAAAGTAGTTCCCTAGGGGAGGTTTGGAGGGTAATGGAGGGCACAGCAGGGGCACTGAGCCAGCATTATGGGATGGGCTGGGGACCCTTACAGTCAAAGCTTGCAGGGAGAAGCTGCCCAGCTCACCACTCTTCCTTCACTGTGAATCTATTAATCCATGATGTACCGGTAAAACTCTTTCAATATTTTCTTACATTTAATTCTTTCTAATTAAGACTAATGCTCTTTTACTTGTAATGTCTCAGGTGAATGTAAGCAATGTTAAATCTAAACGTGCTGTATTTTGTTTGGATAGTTTTCATTTCCACCTTTATGTATCTATAATTCTGCAGCACTCTTGATAGGGGTTGGCTTCTTTTGTTTTACTTTTATCCTGTTTATAATGTGTTATATGTAATTATGAAAAGCATGGTCCAAGACTACCCCTCCTCAGAGTAAAATAAGTAAATGTTTGTCAGTTGAAGGAAAATCAAGTATAAAACAACTTCTGTAGATAGACAATGATTTTCAAGTGAAAATTTGTGTTTCTATGATGTTTGTACAAACCAGAAAGACCGGGATGTATATACATAGGGTCACAGCTGATTAATTACATACACTTCTATGCACACAAATGTTAAAAACACATTACTCTCTTTGCTCTGTCAAGCATTCGAATGCAAGAAATCCCAAAATTAAATCTGTCTGCAATATTGAGCATATGAATCCTAACACAAACTTTTGCCTACATAGGAGCCCTGCTTTACCACTGTGGAGTTGGGTCTTCACTCATTGAGCAGCTGAGCAACATGATGTTCTAGTCAGAATCTTCAGCTTAATAGGTATAAATATATGTGTGTAAATATATGTATTTACAAACACACACATATACCACAGCTTTGTACAAAACATATTTTTTCCAATCATCTTCTAATACAAGTCATAATTTCCCTATGGGACTATGGCTTTTTTCCTTTCATATTGGACTGCTACAGCCATTAATTAATTTGTCAGCATAAAGCCACTTGTAAGAGGAAGAGACACAATAATATCTGAGTTTCAGAGGACAATATTATTGCTCATCTACATGGCCAAAGCAATCATGGCAAGGGACAGATGTGTAAAAAGATTTAAGTACATTTCAATTTATCATGAATTGGGAATACTTCTGGCGTAAGATTGTTCTCACACATTATGCAAGACCATTTGTTTTTAACTGTATCCCAGCTAACTCTATTGTTGCTATCACTGTTACGTCACCTAAATTTTTAAAAATAATTTAAGAGTTTTGTAATACAAACTTCTCTGCAGTTTAACCAGAGATTATTTTTGAAAATATCTCTCTTACTCAAACCTACCATTAGACTTGGATGTTTGGAGCAGTAATGGAAAACCTCCCAAAGGATTAAGCATCCAACATTTAACATTTTCACTGAATGATCTGATTGAGTCTATGTGTTGTGCAGGCACCTCCTCCAGGAAATCAGGAAGTAGGATGTTCTCCAATTCCTAGAATACAAATTCATGCTGCTGAACTTAACTGGTGTATCACAGATATTTACAACAGCATGAAATAAAATTATATTGATAATTTAAATGTAAGTGTAATGAAACCCATTTGTTTTCCTTCCAATTAAGGAACAGCTAAGCTATGATTTTTAGCAGAAGGGCAAAGATCCTAAGAGTAAATGTTGCTTCCTGAATTAATTTCTAGACAATATTTAATGACCTGCTGGAAATAAGAAGCAAATTATTTATATCTGAAAACTGCATATTTCTCTGTGGAAGGTCACTGAGAAATGCAGCAGTGTTTTCAAAGGACAAGTAACTCTCAAAATCTGGAAAACCACCATCAGTTGAAATTTCTTATGCCAGAACCACAGACCACATTTATAACAGCACACTCCATTGATATTAAGAACTTTCAAATTAATAGATACTAGAAAAATGGAAGCTATCCCAAATTCCATTGTCTCCCTTCAGAACCAAAACCCATACTAGGCTGTCTCAGAAGAGACAAAAGATAGAGTTGAGGAATAAATGAAAATCCCATTGTTTAGCACAAAAGAGAGGACTCTTCTCCTCAGAACTACCCAAAAGACACAAACATGTAATAGCATAATTACAACAAACAAATGTGTGTGCAGTACCTTGAACAGATACCTATCATAGCTTTTTAACAGCTGGCACACATCTGGCAGGCACATCAGTTCTATTCTTTCAGGCTGCAGAGATGTCCAGAATGACATGATGCAATCTTCCACCTGTCACACAAAACACTTTAAGAATTTTCACTGATTTTACACTCGTGGAATATGAAGTATAATCCAGTGAGAAAACACAGAAACACAGAAGCAAAGGAATGAGCATGGAGAAGGGCTCTTTGCCTGGGCCCCTCCTGGCTGGGCTCCAGTGTGAATGGAGTGTGCTGGGGAAGCCTCAACACGCTGAGCCTCATTGGGCAGTGTACAAAAGAGGAAAGAAGCAAAGAATTGTGCCATGGATGTGAGGATGTAATTAAAGATATGTATCCATGGCTATGTGTTATGTGCTCAGCTCAGACTTACTGATGCCCCAGGAGGGCTCAGGACATGCACACAAACTCAGATTCTTGGAGCATGATGTGTTAATTCAGAATGTTAACAAAACTTGACTGAATGCTCCTTGTGTCTGTAAATCATCATCTACCTTAGTTCAAACCATCAAGTAAATAAGCTACACAGACACAATTTTGCCCTTACAGTTGTTTGTTGTTTTCAGAGTAAATGTTATTAAAGAAAAGGCATACCTTATCAAGCTTGGTCTCTCTCACCATTTGTAAAATAACTTGACAATAGTTGTAGTAGTCATTGGCAAGCAGTGCAATCTGTTACCAAAAAGAGGATACAAAATGATCTCACAGAAAAAGAGCTAACTTGTTTTATGGCCACATACTTTGAACGTACCAGTTCATAGGGGTATGTCTCACTTTGTGCTTGCTCTCCAAAGAAGAACTGGTTGAAATCAGGAGAAAGGTAGTGAAATGTTTCTTGTTCAGTCTTCAGATAAATGACAGATGGATAATACTGCACATTCTTACTCTTGATGCGTCAGAATTTGTTTTGGACAATAAAAAAAATATTGCAATTACTTTGTCAGTTTGGTTAAAGTTATTTTCTTGAAATTGTAGGACATGATTTTATATTAAGATGTATTTCTTTAGAGAAATGCTTGTCTTTTTTAGAAAATAGGGTTGGGTGAAACAAACAAGAGCTGCCTAAATATTTAAATCCTAAACTGTAGATGAGTTTCTTTTAAAAAATATTTAATGCTATATATATATCTTCCATATATATTTTCTATAGCACTCGTGTCACACTTGTAACCCCCTGGGTAAGGCTGCAGATAGCTGCTGTGCTCTGGGGGTGACAACACATTTCCCTTTGGCTGCCATTGTCACAGCACTCACTCCTGCACCCCAGCACTCAGTAAAAGACAGACAGACAGACATCCAGCCTCTCACTCGTTTTTTTTTCTCACTTTGGTACACTTAAGTTTGCTGCTCATGCTCTGCTGGCTGACATCCAACAAGCCTGGAGTCAGGCTGTCCCATGGCAGCTTGCTGAGGGGACAACTGCCACAGGTTAGCTTTGCATTTGCCCTTTTCAGTGGGCAGGGATTGTGCTCTTTTTTCTTAATCATTTCCTAATATTTAAATACTTCTCCTGGCAATAACTCTGAGCATGTTGAAGACACTGTCTCAGCATGAGGGTCTGTTAATGTGGGCCTCAGGCAAGGAAGGTTCTTCCCCACTAACTCCTCTCATATTCAAAACCTGATATCTAAGCCATCATTTCTGCTCTCAGTACAGACAAAATTATTTGAGCTTGTGTTAAGACAACAAAAATATTTAGCTAAAGGACGAAGTAGGAGTGGGGGAACTAAGCATGTAGTGGGATTACACAGACCAAAATTATTTTGAAGAAGATGGGCTAGCTGTATTTCATCAGAACATATTAGACAGCAGTTATAATTAAACACACAGACATTTTGTTATGTCTATTGTATCTGAAACTCACTGTTCCTTTTTTTTGTCTATTCTTCTTGTAATCAGCTGTATTTTCAGAACTCCAGGAACTTCTACTGTGATAAAATATATAACAGAAAACAAACAAACATTCAAAAGCTCACTTATTTATTCTGTATTTAGTAAGAAAATGAGCTCAAACTGGATGGACTACACTAGCTTGGAGAATTGTATTTGGGAAACAAACCCCGCTGTCTTTCCTGTCATTTGGTAATCCCATGATTTTCTAACAAATCTGGGACCAATTTCTGAATTTTAAGATGAAACTGAAACATTCATTTCTATGACAATTGACCATTTAACAGTGCAATGTCTTTGAACTTCTTGCACCAGAACCATGGGTTTGTATTTATAGCTGCAGTTTGTTCAGAATAGTAATAATTATTACAAATATGAAAATAACAAAAACATTATAATCCTTTTGCTTAGCTTTCAGAGCTCTTACATTTTCTGCATCACACGTAAGTTTAGGTGGCATTTTGTTTCTGATTGCTTCCCATTTACTTTGCAAGTTTGCCATGGTGTTCCACACAGTCAGAATTTACCTGGACCTGCACAGGCTTGACCACTGCCTTGTTGCTGAAAGCAGGCACAAGAGGCTGCTTTCTTGCTGTACTTTCCCCTAGCTCCCTCCCTGCCTGTTTTGTTGAGGCTAATGGTAGCAGAGGGAGAGGCAGTGTTGCTAGTGAAAGGGACACGCTGCAAAAATTGGATGTCTCCAGTCAAGCCTCCATCTGCTGCTGACACCTGCTCACTGTCTAGGAAGGCATTTCAAACTCAAGGGTCCTGTTGGACTTGGCTGTTTGGAAAGGTGGCAGGCTATCTAATTAGATCCTGGCTACTGGTTTTCACTGCTGTGATGCATTACAAACCAGGGTACCACCATATGTCCTGAAGGGACAGAGGACAAAATGTGACAACTTATCTGCCTGTAAACTCCAGCCACTGAAGATGTTTCCTCTCCACTCTCTGCCATCCACAGGACTGGCCCTTGCCACCTTTCCCTCTGTCCTACTCTGTGCCATGAAGGCTGTGCTCCAGCAAAACAACCAATCTGGCTGCCCAAGACAGGGCACAACATTCATGCTGAGCATGTTTGATAGTGC
Organism: Thryothorus ludovicianus; assembly: GCA_013397245.1. Lineage (NCBI taxonomy): Eukaryota > Metazoa > Chordata > Aves > Passeriformes > Certhiidae > Thryothorus > Thryothorus ludovicianus. The sequence goes on from VZTB01013193.1 coordinate 1,040,278, forward strand.
TGGTGACTCTTTCCCCTGAACATTTTAGAAGCGGTGACTGGACAAAGCAAACACAAGTAAGTAGAGAGGTTTCATAACACCTCTTTCAAATAGGTCGTTCCTGCAGATTTCTAAAGCCTATGAAATAAAATTAATGAATATTTTCCAGCTCCTGCTCTCCCTGAGAAGGCGGCCAGCTGTATCTTCTGCTGCTGCTACTATGGCAACTCGTATCAGCATCGCTCGCCTCCAGTGCGTTGGCTCCCTCGGCAGCCTGGCTCCCCACTCCCCTGACACAGGCACAGGAGAGACAAGGAGTCCTCTGTGCCCAGCAGCCAGCCAGGAGCTCAGTGCTGGTGAAGTGCAAATACCTATGGAACAGCAACAAACAGCTCTGTGTGCTCCCACTGTTAGCAAAGGGGGCTGGGGCTCACCTGGTGCTGGGCTGCACATCCGAGATGCTCACTTCCCCCGGAGAGCAGTGCCTGCACAAACACACAACACACAAAAGAGGAGGTGGGTGGGAGAAGGGGAAAATGGGTGACAAAAAAATCACAAGGAGTTTCACCATCTCTCTTGCAGAGTTTGGGCAATGCTGTAGGGTGGGAACTAAAGCTAAAATGGGAAATACAACAATGGGGATGAAATAAAAAATAACAGGGACAAAAATGGGAAGAACAAAAGAAAAATGAAAGGAGGGAAGGTGGTGAATGTACATGCTGTTGACTGTGAGATTACACAGAGATTAGAAAAGTTAATTTGCTAGAAGCAAAATCAATTTTTTTCTAAATGAAAAAATAATAGGTTTGCTTCACTAGCCAGTTAGGAGCCTAAGCCTTGCCTATTACTAGAATCAAAAAAGCAACTCTGATGGAACCAAAGTTCAATTATATCTTTTAAACACTGCTGTACTCTGAGCCAGACGAGGTACCATTTTAGGGAGAACTTGTCCTCAAAGCTCCCATTCTGAGAGGGAACACAGTCTATTGTAATACAAATCAGTAAATACCATATTCTCTCATGTCTGTAATACATTTGGAGACCTCATTGACTACAGTTGCATATATTTACACTGTACTCATAGCACCATCATCAGAGCTGTGGTACACATATCTTCAAAGAATTGAAGATTTCTAAGTGAACCAATTCACAGGTGTTGTGTAAAACCATCCTTATTACTCCTTGTGTGAATATGTTCCAACCCCGACACATCGAGATCTCGCCAACTATCAAAATGCAAATGCCTTTGTTGTATTTAAAGGCAAACCATTATAATCTTGCTGCCATTTCTGTGACACCAGCCAGCATAGCTCTGAAGCTGCCAGATCCTTCAGGAGCCTGGCTCCTCACGACCAGCACCATGTCAGTTGCTGGCTATCATGGTCAAGAAATATCCTTTTCAGTGATTAGAAAGAGTGGTTCATAGTTTTGAAACCATTCTTTTTTTTGCCAGCCAACAGGCTGGATGGATGCCATGGTCTCTCAGCTGGGCTCAGGGATCCACTTTCCTCTCTGGTAGGTGTGGCAGAAAGAGTATCTGCATGTCGGATTTTATTCAGGCATGGGAGGGCGCAGTGGTTATTTAGGACACCTTCACTTCTGAGACAGATATCCCCTGCCTCTGCCTGAGGGGAACAGCAACAAGCCAGAGAAATTATCCCATTAGAGGGGTCTGGACAACACGCGGGCACTGGGCTGCACTGAAATGGTACATTAAAAACCTTCTCTGCTCTGATTTGAAAATTTCCACACAAATACATGCTCAAAAATTGAGATTATATGTCAAATACCCTGCTGTGTTTGTACATATGATTACTATATGAGAACACAGTTTCTTCTTGCAGGTAAAAAAGTCATCAAGTTTTAATTACTTTTTCAAAAATTCTATTTTTTAAAGTAAAAAGCAATCTAGACTTTTCCACTGCTGGTTTTATCAGTTTTATTGGATCATGAAAAATTAACGGTGATTTCAAAAACTGAACTCTACTGATAGGACAGTAAAGATGAGTTATTTCCTGCATGATTTAATTGCAAAAAAATGATACAACTCCACAGAAATGGAAACTAACTCACTAATTTAGTTGAAGCAGATGCTTTTTTAGACCTGATTATTTCTTTCAGAGCTGTCCTACTCATCCTTCTCTGGCTGTGTTTTGTGCTTTTCTACTGCTCTCTCTGTGTTTTCTCTTGCTGTGCTATACGAGACACTACGAAGTAATTGTGACCCATATGCCCAGGTGTTGTGGGCCTGCATGTTGGTTTGGGACAGGGACATGTGGCTGCATTTAGAGTGGAAGCTGTTCTAATTTTAGCTGTCTGTCTTCACTCAACATCTTAGTGTCTTCTTAAAATTAACTTCAATGAAGGAAGCATCAGACAAGATAATTTTGTAGCTAAGGGACTTTTCTACTGCAGCTAGAAAGATGATCTTTGTCTGAATAAGAACTTTATATTTTGATTTTCTTTTTTTTAAAATCTGGAAAGTTATAGACTCATAGAATAGTCTGGTTTGTAAGGGACTGTCAAGGGTTATCCAGTCCAACTCCACTGCCATGGACAGTGACACCTTCCACTAGACCAGGCTGCTCAGAGCTCCATCCAACTTGATCTTGAACCATTCCAAGGATGGGGACCCACAGCTTCTCTGGGCAACCTGTTCCAGTGCCTCACCACCCTCACTGTAAAGAATTTCTTCCTAATATCCAATCAAAGCCTACCCCCTTTCAGTACAAAGAGAGCTTTCCCCAGATCTCCTATTGGCTCCCTTTAGTTTTTGGAAGGTACCTTTCTTGATAGGACAGGTGTTTACCTTGAGAACCAGTATCAAGATCAGTAGGTGGCTGGTTGGTGTCAGTCCTCTCCCTGGAATGCACATCCTATTCCTTGGCTTGGCCAGATTAAATACAGTTTTTTGGGAGCAGGTGTCTGGGCAGGCACCTCTGCAGCTGGTGGAGAAGGAGGAGGAGGTCTGCAGCATCCAGGGCAGCAGCTCCCCTGTGGTTAAGCAAGACCTACAGGGTGTTCCCCAGCCCACAGAGGAGATGGCTCATCTCAGAGGAGGGCCAAAGACAGAACCCATGCTGGCATATGTGCTGTGTCTGTCTCCCAGCAGTGGCTAAAGTCCTTCTTTCTGTACCTGCCCCAAACTCAGCTAATATTGCTTCTTTGGTTCCTCCTACTTAGTTTCTTTTTTTTTTCCTCATGTTTCTACATTGGGAGGAAAAAAGAGCAACAATTCAAATCATTTTGTTCTCTCTCAGCTTTCATATGATCAGAATCATCAGCTTTTCTTTTATGCCCATCAAGACTGCCATTTTTAAGTGATACTGCAGTGAAACACCTTTCTTTCCCTGGAAAGGAAACACCAGCAGGCACTTAGCCAGAGACTTGCAATAACCCTTAAACAGTGGACAAGACCTTTCCTCATTGTGGATGTCGAACCTCAGGTCTGTTCTGGGTATACTGGGTACAGAGGAAATGAAGGATATCACTTCAGTAAGCGTGACATGAGAAACCAGCCTCAAATTTCCTATGAATAATTTGTTTAGTCTCACAACAAAAGGCTGACAGTCGATCATCTACAGAACCTGATCCTCTATCCTGTCTCAACATTCACCCTGGTCCCTCTATGGACTTCTGCAACATTACCTGTTACTAATAAAACCTGTGAAGCGAGGCAATAAACCTACAGGTGTAATTTTTCTGTGCTCTTCCAAAGCATGCACCCAATTAAGTAAATATGATATAAAATATCACTGAAATAGTTTCAGCATCACCAGATATCTGGGTCCTTATAGGTTCATTTGTATGTCCCTAGCATTCCTGCCATAGAATAATGCTGTATCTCCATATCAAAGAATGGAAACCTAATTACAGAATTTACCCATATACACCCTAAAGAAATATACAAGATTGCAAGAGAATGAGAATACAAGCTTGGTCTTCAAAGTCCAAGGCATAGACTGCTAATATTTTTCTTCAGTGTAAAGGAGTGTAAAACTGTTGCAGAATGGCAGCATTTCCCTTCCTTTTTTCTCTCTCTCTCTTTTTTTTTTTTCTGGGAAGAAATTCAAGCCTATGTTTTTTTTTATCTGAACCATGAGCTGAGCCATGAGAATTCTTCCTCTCCTGCCCACAACATGCTCCTGTCTACCCTTTAACCTACCATAGTATCTTACATTCATTTTAGGCTTTTAGACTTTTAAGTTTTGCAATCCATTTTAATTTGCCTTACACATTTTTCTTAATCATGTTCTCTTATAAGAAGTGATTTTAAAATCTAATACCTTAAAACCAAGTGAATGAAGTATTTTTGAAATACTGTTTCAAGCAGTAAAAACCCCAGATAACATGAATGTGTGTAAGACTCTTCAAAACAGAACAGTCATTTATACTTTAATATATTTCTTCAGCTTACTGTTTAATGAGGAAGGTGATAGAATGTCAAGAAGTCATTTCAATAAGATTTTTTTTGAGCTCCCATTTAGAGTCTCAACATATTAAGCTCTTCTTTTAGGTTCATCATGAGTTCCTGCTCTTAAGATCTACATGGCTTAAATGACCAATTTTTAGAAGTCTAATTAGGCAGTGTCTGTTTCTAAAATGCAGCTTGTCTATTAGGGCATAGCACTTCCATAGTGTTTATAATGAGAAGAAAAATACAATGCTACTGTCAGTGTTTAACAGATGCTTTACAGATTTTCATGGACAGAAAACATATAGGCTCTCATGTGACATTTTTTGATTAAAACATTTTAAAAAACAAACCTGAGATAATTTTGTTCATACAGAAGACAGCAAAACCGTGCATAAAAGGAAGACTCCTTCCTGATAGCTATTCCATCATAATGATACCTAGAAAATTTAAAAGATGAACTGTATGATTTTCAAAAAGTCAGCAAATAATTCATAATCCTCATTTGAAAGCAGATAATCATTCTATTTAACCAAGAAAAGATCAAGTAGAAAAAGCTATATTTGTTTTTTAAATTCTGTTGAATGCTTATTTTCCCGAACAGAAAATAATTACACAAACTTTTCTGAACTCCTTTTAACAGTTTTTGTCCTGCAATGATACGCTCTTCTAAATGAAATAAAACTTCAGCCAGTGAATGGAGTGCCTCAGATTTGTACAGGACAGTTCATGAAGTCAGGAGTCAGACTCTTAGAGGCCCCCATATCCCCATGGAGGGCCTCAGTGCAGCAATCCATTTACAGTAGCTCCGTGACTGGATGGCCCATCAGTGTCATAGCAAGCTAAAACTCAAGAAAACTGCCAGACCTTCTCTAAGATTTATCTGAGCTTGGTGAGCAAGAGCCACCCCCTCTGCTACCAAGGTGCTGCCAGCTGGCTCCTCCCAGGCAGGGCCACCAGGAGCCAGGGGAGCAGCGCCGTGGTTTGGGGTCACCTGCAGCCAGAAGCAGTAACCTTCTGCTGATGGGGAGAGAGCATGGAGGCCACCAAACACCATCCCAAATCCTGTCTGCTGTGAGGAGCAGCCTAGGAGTGTCTGAGGTGAGGCACTCCCAAAATAAAGGATCTCCTGGCTCAAGCTGATAACAAGTCCAGACTAGTAGAGACAAGTCACAGAGCAAGTAAGGGCAGGTTTTTCTCAAAGCCCATACTTGATAGCTACACAAAATGCTTGTAAAATTATTCAGCCTCAATGACCTTAAAATACCCCTTTTCCTAGCCTAGGTGTTCAACATGTGAGTAAAACTTGGGATATGAAAAAGCATCAAACTCTCTGTGCTCTAGAAGAAAGGGAAGGGAAAAGCAAGGACATTTAGGAAGAGGACCTGCAGTTGTCTGATTTAAATGGTTTGAAACTGTACAGCATTTCCATTGATCATTAGTGTATGCTGGGTCACTCCATGGATGTGTGCAAGGACAAAAAGCATAATATGGACACTAGTCCTGGCTGCCACCCCTGTGCATCCCAAAGCCAGTCTTTCCTGGCTTAGAGATGCAGAGCCTGAAGAGCTCTCAGTAAGGCTGTGATGTCTGGCAGATGCTTAATGCAAACCATGCTGTTAACGGCCAATACAAATTGAAGAACTTAGGTCTTTCAAAAAGCAGCCCAATCTGGAATTCATGCCTTACCAAAGCAGATCTGATGTGGTGGTTTTCAAGGAATTAACTCTATTTTAATGTCCTTGGTTACACCATAAATTACTCTGGATCTTGTTTTGTGTTACAGACCTGCAATCAACAATTCAGCTGCCATATTACAGTGCTGGGGCTGAAAAGTCAGCCACATTAAAATTTTATTAGAATCGTTATAAATAACATTTTCAAAGAAAGGACACAAACCCAATACCTGATACTCCCTGCTGTGGTCCGCTTTCTTGTCACCAGGCCTGGGAAAACTAACTGAATAAGCTGTATAAACAAACAGAAAATTAGAGATACTTGGCAAATTCATTCTACGATGCAAAAATGTGTCTGGCACACTTTTGTTGTCTTTAATCACTTTGTTTGCTTTTCATCATTTCCAGGCTAATACCTGGTCTTACACACCTCTCAAATGGTAAGTGTTGAACTAAATCAGGCATTTGCAGATCCAAGGCTAAGTAATTTAAGGGATTACCTCCTTCAGGTAGGAATTTTTTTTTTATGGTTTGCACTAGAAAACAGTGCTCATACCAAGAGACTCCCGGCAGCTGGGGCAGGATCAATCAGCTGGGGGAACTTGAAGGTGCCTTGATAGTCCCATACTCTGCCAGACCTTCAAGTCTTATTCATTTAAGAAGGACTTACACAAGGGGCTTCACCTACCTACTCACTCTTGGAGGGTGCACTGACAGGATAGGGCCAGACTTATCTGTCAGAATGATCAAGCTGCAAGGCAACCTTTTGACCACTGTGGTGGTGTGAACTGAGGTCATGCAGCATCTGTCAAGGCTGGGCTCTACAGAATAATTAGATACTGTCAGGGTAATAATCCACTTCACTACAGTTATTCTGCATGAGCTGTCCTGTGAAGACAGAGACTAACTCAGGGCACCTGGGTCCAGGACTAAGCCAGGACACTCTAACATTCCCAATATAGCAGGAATAGAGGATTTACTCCTTGTTAGCAAGGAGTGAGGAGAGTCTCCACTCAGCAGCACAAAGCTGACCCTCTGCAGTGTGTTGTTGGTCGAAAGGCCTGATAAAGGCCTGAAAACATGCACCTCTAGTTTATGATGGACCTGTTCATTGCATGTTTCTGCATGCACTCACCCCAGCTGCTCCCTTTCTCAAATTGTCAGTTTAGCATAATAATCCCATTTTTCTAAAAGAACAGCCTATGAAACAGGGGCTTTTGTGGCACAAGACATATCCTTCCTCCTGCAGCCATTTCTTACAGACAGTGATGTGTTTGGGCAGAGGGATAGGGCAAGGTGACATTAGTAATGTCTTCAGACACCAAAGTTTGATCCACATCAAACTGAGGATGGAAAAGCCCTTGCAGTCCACACACATGGAGCACAGTTAGGTTACTACAGCTTGGTAAATTATTAACAGCTCAGTCCATTTTAGGCTGTGGTAACTGATTACACATGCACTCAGGTAAACCAGGATTGCTGCAGCTCCTGTCCCTCTTGGCTTCTTGATACAGTCCATTTTCTTGCTGCAGAAGGACAGACCATTTTAAGGCACTGGGGAGCTGCACCCCAGCTTGCTGCTCTGGGATGTGTCAACCTGCATGGCAGCACACTGGGTTGGCTGAGGCTGTGAGCAAATAGTTGCAGGCACCAGCCCACAGCAGCACTGGCTCATCAGCTCTTCCGTGCAACCAGACTCAGGCTTCATCTGTGCCTGTCCCAGCTTAAAATAAAACACATTAAGGAAAAGCACACGAAGGCTTAGCTTACAGATGGTAACTCAGCTGTGCTGGAGCACTGGACAGGTACGGGCAGGACAGGATTGACCTCATCTACATGGCTACAAGGCAGAGGAGTCAAAGGTAGTCACTGCAGACTACATAGACAATAGGAAAAAACAAATGGCAGTTCTGAGGCCCTTTTCATCTGAGCTGCCTGAGCTGACTCATTTACTGAGAGGAAATGTGTAACTACTTATTTCTCTGCAGTGGCTACCTAGAGATTTTTAAGGTGACAAGCTTCATGGCCAATGTCTATGCTGAGCCAGGTAAATTCTACTCATAATCTTCGCTGATGGGTGATGATCCATTAAGCTGTGCTAATAAATCACACCGGCTCACTCACTTAGATATTAATTTTCAGCAAAAGTGATTTTACTTATCCAATAAAAAAATTAGATTCAACTGAATTGAGATAAATGATTCCTAGAATGGGGTTAGCCACACAAATGGAATTGACTTCAGGTACAACTTGTACTCAAATTATTTTGGGCTTGGATTAAAACAATGCTTAGTAGCTCTTACTGTGGGAATTAATAGAATGTTAGCCACAAAAAATAGGAAGTTCTGAAGTCTGAATAAGAAGTCTTGAACAAGAAATAATCACAAGGCTTTCTATCTTCCTTAATTTGTTAAAGTGTTGATTGTAATTGGGATTTCTAAGTGTTAATTGTTCCATGGGTTGAATCAACCTCTATGTAAGAGAAAAGTGGAACTGTTAGATTCAGTTCTACATCTGCATTTGTTTTGCTTGGATGATTCTGTAACTACTTTTTAGGGTATGTTTGGAGCAAAAGCTCCTCAAGTATACTGAAAAGGGAAAGTATAAAATTTTGCAACAACCTAAGGTATCTTTTAAAGACAGAAGAATCATCTCCTTGGAATGAGTTGTGTAACCTTCTGCTGTTAAAAAAAAACTGTAAAACTTTCTAAAACACATTGGCAAAAGAGATCTTTGCTAGTGTATCACACACCAGTTCCCTGAAGAAAATAAGCTCCATCCCAAACAATACTCTTTCCTCTGGTACAAATGCATCTACACGAAGGGTTAGCAGACATACATTAGAAAACCCACAAGCATAATTCATTACATATTCATTCTTCTCTGTTATTTAATGTCTTTTGATATGCAGTGTGCATAGTTGATATTATAGTTGATAAGGCTTTCTCTTTAGGCATCCCTATTTTTTGTATATCCTATCTACTCTGTACCTTTCCAAAGGTGGATGGATGTACTTGAATCTTGAAATCTGGATTGCAGGTTTCAATATACAGCTCATATAGTAGCCGACAGGGTACAGTGCATCCTCCACACAAATAGAAATTATCAGCTAGCCTTTAAAACAAGAATCATCAATTGGTTTATGTCAGTTAGAAGAAAGAATTGTTAGATTTTTATAGTTAATTTACAGTGAACTCTGTAATAGTCACTCTGATTTTATAGAAGCATAGAATCAAAAAGAGCCACTTCCTTTGGGTTAATCTGGATCCTCAGAAACAATATACCTTTTCATATAAATATACATACGTATACTCTCTGCTTATTTTTAACTTTTAAAGCCATATTTTCCTTGTTTTCAACATGTAAGAGAGATAATGTGAGATTCTGCTAAGAAATTAACTAGTTCTCATAATTTTTTAATTAAAACAATGTGACTTAGTAATACCATTATAACATCGACACCAATACAGACAGTATTAGAATTTCTCATATGCAAAATGTTATATCAAAGGATCTAACTTTGGTTTTCTAAATAGAAAGGTATCCACTATACTAAAAATAATACTCTAAGCATTTTCCCACCTAAAATGTGCAATATGGTGTTTTGGGACGGAGTGCAAAAACTATAAAGGACCAGATTCTGTTTTCATATAACCTCACTGATTTTAGGAGACAGGTTTAATAGAACAGAAATTTTATTTAATTTTAATAGTTACTATATAACAGAATCACCAGGTCTGAAACAGGCTTAGGTGTATAAATATCCATCCCTTTGTTAAACCCCTGATTCATCCCACTAATCAAGTGGTCATAGTCAAGTAAATACAACTACTTGTATGAATAAGGTGAGGAAAATGTAAACTTGGTTACTTATTAGCCCAAGATATTACCTTCAACTGGAAAAAAACGATCCTTAATTATAAAATAATGCCAATGGTTTTGATTTCAGAAGATAATAGGCTACAGTACAAATATGGGAGCAAAGCTGAAGCAAAGGAGCAGAGAGATTAATTTTCAAAGCATGACACACTACTCGTATCACGACAGTTTCTTGCTCTAACTCTGTTTCCTTTCTACCAAATTATTTATGCATATTTAATTAATTTATCAGCTGAATACTAATGCAGCATAGTGCCGCTTACTCACTGTGTCCTTACTGACAATTGAGTTGGCTGGGAAAGCAGACTTTTCACATTCACTGGGTGTGATAGGTCAGGTGGATTTTAAATCAGCATTCTCTGCTCTAGTACCCTGATTTCAGCCAATCCAGTTGTTTTTTAGTTGCTTTGGCAGCAGACAGTGGATAAGGTCTACAGCAAACTGGCTTGCTAGAACAGACTGAGCAAGAATATGGTCTCTGTGCAGCTGATGATGTTTACCTCACCTGTTATTTGTGCCTCCTCCCCTTTTTCCATTGAAGAATGTTATCTGCTTCCCCTAACTTTCTTCTCCCTAGCAAAAGATCCCCTCACTTATACCTCCTTGAAGACCATCTGCTCACCCACCAACCCAAGAGGCTGTGCTGGGCTCCCTGCCAGCTCCTCACCACCTCCAGCCCCACCATCCAACAGCAAGGGCTTCATGGCTGGACCTGAGCAGGAACCTGCATCCAAGGATAGGATGATAGATAGAAGATAGATCTGCTGCTCTAATGGGGTATTTCCCATCATCAGGCTAAAAGGTAAATTCTAAAAGGAAGTTTGTTCTACATAAGAGTCCTGATGAGCTCTGTCTCCCAGCAGGCAGGAATGCTTTTTCTTCTAGAGCACCTCAAAACTCTTCACAATTGAGCAGTCTCAGAGGAGATTAATCTTAAGTTCAAATTCATCCTTAATATAACACCACAAGAGTCAATGGAGGTGCATCAGAAATTAATTCATGCTTCAATAGCTGGTTTCTGCCAATAGTTTTTCCTCAGCGTTTAACTACTTAGTGACAAAGTATTTGGGAATTCCATTTCCTAATTTCTTTTTCTATTAAGCTGCCAGTCTTTTTCAAATAGTAAGTCAAACACCTTCTTAGTGCTGACATATAATACAAAAATATTTATATCAGGAAAGCAATCCACACAGCGCTCATCTTCTTGCTTATTAGCCCCAAGGTTTTCAAAACCTGAGATTTTATGGCATGCTTCTAAACAAAACAGTGAATAAACACAAAAAAGATCAAAAGGAAAGTGTGGCAAGGGAGAAAGGTAGAGGTTAAAGAAAAAATGCAGGGGGCAAGAAGTCTTCCATTTATCTGCTGTGTATCCATACACTGTTTTTTTTATTTGACTGATCTTAGGACTTCACATAGACTCCAAGTGTTTTGGGTTTGTCACCTGTTCTATGTGAACCCTCAGCAGCCAGGCTATTACACAGGTTGGAAAGTCTACTGTTAGACCATTTCTAGCCCAAAATCTGGTTTGCTATTGGAAATGCACCAACTGTAAAATGAGGCCGAACACTTTAAATTTTTCAAAACATGAAAAGAAGGCTGTCATCATGAAAAAAATCATTAGTTCATCCTTTCAAGGATTGCTTATGATCCATTTTTATGCTGTGTCTTAGATCTGTTGGATGAATGGCTTTGTATGAATCTCTTCCTTCAGTCCTTTTGAAACGGGAGCAGTGGTATCTATATCACAGTGAAAACACAAACTAACTCCCACTGCTCAAGTATGACTGACAGGGGGAGTAAAATTATTTAAGATTTCTTGCTGACGAGTTAAGTTTGTGTATGTTGTTACTGTTTCACAGGAGCTTCAACATTATTTACTAGCAGGACTCATCTGTGCCTGGGAAGAGAAGTAAAGGAACCCTAGTTTCCCTTTGGCTGTCACATGGCAGATGATGCCCTTCTCAAAGCCCAAGAAAACAATGGTGACAACCTTTCTCCACTATACAAAGTGTCTCATTAAGGAGTTTGACCTTCAGCGCAAGGAAAAACACCTTGGAGAATGTCAAACGCCCTGCATCACCCCAGTGCCAGTGTGCCACCTGCTCTAAGAGCCCACCGGGCACGAGTGGCCGGGCCCGGGAGATCCTCGGCAGCTGCCCGGCAGCATCACACCGAGTGGAGGGCTGCCAGGGGCCAGATCCCAGACGGGGACAGGCTCAGACAAAATCCCGTTTGCCCCATGTCAAACCACCTCCAAATCACTAAGTGATGCCTGGCAGGAGATGGTCTTTCGGGAAAATTTCCCTGCTTTCTTAGTACTGTTTATGCATTACCACGATGATGGGGCCTTTGCAGCAAACCATACTCCTGCCCTACGAAACCGCGAGGAGAGTGAAAAGCGGGACTGCAACACTCGCCGTGGCAAGGCAGATCCTGCGGGCCCCCGGCAAAGGAGAGGCAGCCGCGCCGCCTCCCCGCTCCATCCTCCCCACGGCCCGTCCCCGGCGGCGGGCCAGGGGCCAGCACCCACCATTGGAGCACGGGGAGGTAGGTGAGGGAGGTGGGGCCGAAGTAAGACATCTCGGCCGGCTCGGGGACGGGCTGCTGCTCCGTGTCGTCCATTGGGACCGCGATGGCGGGGCCGGGGCCGGGCGGTGCCGGGGCCGTCGGGTAACGGACGGC
>VZTB01013193.1:1053084-1097795 GCA_013397245.1 Thryothorus ludovicianus
TTCGCACGGCCCGGCACGGCCCCGTACAGCCCGGCACGGCCCCGCACGGCCCCGCCCCGCCCGCCCAGCCCGCGGGCGCTCCGCGGCGCTGCCCGCCGAGGTTTCTCCCTGCGGAGAGCTCCGGGAGCCGCGGTCCCGGTGCGAAGGGAAGCGCCACGCGGCATTCCCGGCACACGCCGCTCTGCCGCCAGATGGGGTTTTTTTGGTAGGAACTGCCGGCGAGAAAAGGCCGATCGTGCGGCAGTAACTTCTGAATATCGCGTAGTGGCAGGAGAAGAGAGAATAGCTTCAAACTAAGCGTAGGTTTAGATTATGTGTTAGGAAAAAAATCTTTCCTGTGAGGGTAGTGAGGCACTGGCCCAGGATGCCCAGAGAAGCTGTGGATTCTCTGTTTCTGGAAGTGTTCAAGGCCAGGTTGGATGGGGCTTTGAGCAACCTGGTCTGGTGGAAGGTGTCTCTGCCCATGGCAGGGGAGGTTGGAACCGAGTGATCTTTGGAGTCCCTTCCTACCAGGCCATTCTACGATTCCATGATTCTGTGATCACTAATGCCATTCTAGAAGGTTTTGCACATCTTGAAATCCTTGCTTTCAGAGTTTTCTACAGGAATGCTGCAAACTCCCATAATTGTTTAATTTCTCTTTGATATAAATAGATGAAAGGTCTGTCTGCCCTGCTGAAACCCTGTAAGCACTTTTCCATCACAAGTATCCATTATGCAAAATGAGCTTTGCTACCATGTGACTGGCAAACATAAATTATGAATGGCTGGAGCATCTAAAAGCTTAGTAGTTCATGGCTTTGGGTTACATCAGAGCTCAGCTTCTCAGAAACTCCCACAGCTCCCTCCTGTTAATTAGCCTCCTGAAATCCCCAGATATGACACAGAGTGGCTTGCTTCCTTCATTATGACAGTATGACCATAGCCAACATGTTGGTAGATAGCAGTATTAAAGCGGGAGTAGGGAGCACAACACCAGGAAAGGGAATTTAAGGTGGCAGGTTACTGATTTCTGGCCCCTTGATGTACCTTGTTTTTGAGGAGCAGTGCACATAGATGTCATGTATGGCATCTTTGAATCTGTGAAGCCTCATGCTGTGTTGAGAAGCCCATGGGAAGATGATGTTCACTCAAGGGCCCCTGAACCAAAGTCTTGAAAATGCTGTCTGCCAAAAATACAGGTTAGTGTAAGTACATGCATTGTAACCAGTACACTCTGCCATCAATAACTACTTAATGGCTGATTGTGGAAGCTTGCCCCAGTAGCTGCAGTTTTTGGTCTTGATTTTGTATGTCTGCAATCTCCTGACCTCCTCTGTAGGACATTTAACTTAGACAGCAAATACTCCTGCAAATACTCCTGTAGAACGAAATCTTTCTCAGGTTGAAGTAGCTGTTTTAAGAGCTAACAACAGTGATACTGCAGCAGGTTATGCAGTGGGACTTGTGTCCATTCTGCACTCAGAGCAGTGCCCTCCACTCCATGCACCTTAGGAAGAGGAAACCTCATCTCCAGTTTCCAACAATTGGCTTGCTTATGTATCTGAGTGTGATTCTGAGTCCTGGTCATAGTTCTCAACAGTCATGACCAACAACTGACTTTTTGTGACTCTCTGAAAATCAACAGAGTGAAGTTCCCTAGGCCCAAAGACACCTTAGCAGGAAAAATCTCCAAAAATATTTACAACTTAGCTAAAACTGAAGAATGGTAAATAGAATATTACTGCAGTAACAGACTGAAGTAAGGGAAATGACACAGATCAGGAAGTCCCTGGACAACATCTAATACTCAGAAACATTTTGATGAAAAGAAGCTGCACAAAAAAACCTGACCAGTTACTGTCCATGGCTTGAGAGATACCAATTAGATCATAGCATTTTTCCTGCCCAGTTTGCAGATAATGAGATAGACAGATCTTTGTGCTGTTCAGGTCTTGACATACTTTTATTTGATTAGGGCTTTCCCATTTTTTTCCCAACAATGACTCTTTACCTTTCAGATAATTCTAGCACTTGGGGTTTTTAGATTTGGGTTTTTTTGGGGGGGTAGGGGGAGTAAGTGGAAGAGAAGGGAGATTTAAATGCTAGGCTGTTAGTAGAATTTGGTTGAAAACCTGAAATCACTTTCTTCAGTTTAAACCAGTCAGATAGGACTGGTGGGTATAGATTAGGTTAAGCTCTAGTAAGTCTTTATTCTTGCATAAGATGAAAGCTGCAAAGCTCTTTATTGCTGTCATGGACATACTCCTTGCATAAAATTACAGAGTATATAATGAACATGCACTTTGACTGAAAAAAGAGTTGGTATAAAATTAGGAGTATGGTTGAACAGATTAAAAGGTGTACGAAAAAAGCTGCTTTCCTATGACTTTCAGCCATAACTAGGACAAATTTAAACCAAACTTTGAGGTAATAGACATCTCCAAAACGTTGTAAGGAGTGTCTTTAGCACAGAATTGCCTGTTCAGATTGCTGTCTGCCCTCAGCCCCCCCCATCCTATATTCAGGAGATTTGGATACATTGGGAGATTTGGATGCCTTGTAAGGTAAAGAGATTATATAAGAGCTCTTGCTGGTGACAGCTATCTTATAAAGGCAAGTGCTAACATCTCAGATATTTACAGTTTTAAAAATGAGTGCTTTATAAGATTTTTTTAATACTTAAGCAAAAAAGTATGTATGAAACAATCATTAAAGCAAATGAATCTACTACAGCTTCCACCACTACCAGCAGCAATGAGCAAATGTGACTATTGTAAATTGTATGTTTGCCCTAGAGTTGCAAAGGCCTGAAGGGTATTTATTGCATTTGTTCTCATGTAGGAAGGAATGGGTGAAAGAACTTGCAAAGGAAACTCAAAAATACAAATCCTTCCCTAACACCCACCAAACCAAGGTGCTGGAGCAACGTATCACTAACTTTTCCATATGAAAAGTTAAAAGAATTGGGTCACTGTCAGTGTAAGAGTCCCGTTGGACAAAGGCAAATATCCCAATTTAGAAATGTGTCAGTACATTTTATTGGTTTGACATTTATTTGTTTGTTTGTTGTTTTTAAAATCTCTACTAGTTGGTCTGCCAGGGGCAAAATTACGTCTGTGCAAAAGTTTACTCATTTTCCCTTCCTTTGAGATCTGAATAATGCCAATGATCAGGCATTACCTAAATCTGATCAGTTTTTTATGAGCAGAGATCTTCAGTCATAGTTATCTTTCAAACTTTAGTTTGAAAGAGATCACTTGAAAGAATGAAACAAATACAAAATTTATTTCTGGTTGTGTCATGACATTTGAAGCAGCAGCAAAAACAAAACAGGATTGCAAACCCCTTCTCCTTAAGTATAATGCTTTAACTTTATAGAACACTATGTCCTTCACAAGCCACGCACTTGGACATGAATGCACACGAGGAAGAGGAACGCTCCTCTCCCAAGTGCCTATGGCATGTGAACTCTTTTGTGTATGAAAATCCAATTCAGCAAAGCATGTCAGCATGTTTGTGAGACTGCTTCATTTCAGCAAAGCATTTAAGAATGTGCTTAAATTTAAATATGTACTTAGCTGAATCGTTCTGCTGAGTGGGGATTGATGGCTGAATTGAGGCATTAAACATTAATGAGGGAGCTGGGAACACAAAATAATATGTAAATTGGTATGTGTTCTGTCATGACTAGAATAAACTGATTCAAACAATGCAATCATTGCATGACTAAGATCTCTTGAAAGACGTGAAGCCATTAGAAATACTTAAGACCTGGTGGCTTGAGATGGGACACAATCACTGACAATCACTCAGTCCTTCACTCATCTCAAATCACCTGGTTTTGGAGTGTCTGGTGGAGAAGCTGGGTGCAAATCTCATCCACACAGTAACTGAAACACTCAACTGTCTGTTGGCACCTCGTTAATTCCAGATGCTGCCCAGGGCAGTGTCATCTACTGGTCCTCTTTTAGCTAGGATGAAGGATGAATTCCTTGACTGTTTTTGATCCAGCCACAACTGGCAGCAGGGTCTGAGCAGCTCTGTCTCTCTTGCCTGCAGAGACTGGAGTGAAAACTTCCCAAGGGCCTTGCTGGTCACCCTTCCTGCTCCTGTGCAGGGCAGTGCCTCTAGGAAGGTGACTCTGGAGCTGAGGACTGTGGTTTCCTCTGTTTGCTGACATCTGCTCTTTATATTTCTTGCTCTTTAGACCAGCTTAGGGTAGCCAAACAGTTTATACAGTGACTCATGGAGATGGAGATATGGATAAAACCTATCTGTCCAGAAGAGGCTGAGGTAATGCTTGCAGGAGAAAGCAACTGCTTCTTTTCTGCTTGGCAGAAGATGTGGTGCTTGCTCCTCCAAGTAGAAATAGCATTTTATGATGCTTCCCTGATACATTCTTTTTGTGGTTTTGTTTTGTATTCTACATTTTGGATGCATACTGGAGTTAACTTCCAATTCAAGAGGACAATCTATCATTAACAGCTGTGCTATAAACTCTGAAATAATGAGGCTAGGTTTGCATATTAGAGTAATTTGAACAGGAAAAAAAATTCTGTACCAATAAAAGCAGTGGTGAGTCATGCAGAAAAGCCCCATCTATCTCAGAGGCTAGAAACAGCAGCTCTTACATTAGCTCCTGTGCCTGGTTTGCAGATGACATGCAGAAGATCCTTGATTGTATTTGTGTGTCAGGAATGTTTACACAGTGAATCAATTAGTTCTGAAGTAAGGAATGGCATTAAGGGCAGCTTTCAAATGTGTTTGCAGTAAAGTCCAACCACAAAAATTTTGAAAAGAGAAAAACATCATTCTCCTCTGCAGAAAAAAACAAAACAAAACAAAACAAAACAAAACCCCCCAGACTTTACTGTGAAAAGAGGTGCTTTCTTTCTTTTTTCTTAATTAAAACAAAAGGTGAAAATGTTCCACTTAAATAGCTACATTAACAAATAATTTTCAACAAGTGCCTGTTGAAAGATTCAGCATAGTGTTTGACATAATTAAATGACAATCCTGTTAACAGTTAACTCATCTGAAACTGAATATTATTGTAACAAATTCTGCCTCAGTTATTTTTGAGGGTAAAGCACATGTTACATGAGTGATGTAGTTTTATCTTCTCACCTTTTGAATATCTTAGGCCAGAAGGTACATCAGAGAAACATTATATTCATGTAGTGTCAGGGGTGGTATGATTAAAACTGCATACAGTTCTGTATTCATATTATTCTTTCACAAATCTTTTATCCTTCAGACTAGAAAATAGTAGGAGATAGTGGGATTTATGCCTTGCTTATAGTTACATAACTGACATTTTCATATAATACTTTATCTCAGATTACCAATAAATTTGAGAGATATAAAAACCACCCTAACAGACTTAATAAGCCTAACCACGGTGGGAACAATGAAACCTGAAGTACCACGACCCATCTGAACTGTTCAGATCCACCAGGACCCCTCTTTGATCAGGGAGGTGAATTAAACAACCTCCAGACATCCCTGACCACCTAATTTATTCCATGATTGCTGCATGGTCTCTTTCTTAATTGCATCTGAGGCATTTGTGACTTGTCTATGCTTGGCTTTTGTTCAAATAAAACGTTCATTTGTGTTGCTGGCAGTAGTGCTGCTCTAGCTGCAGCAGTGTACAGATACAGGCAAGGCAAGATTTATAAAGAGAAATCTTCTACTGGGACCAGTTCATACAGCTAGACTAGATAGAGATCCTGTGTGCCCACACATTGTGTTGGATCTGAAGCTAGCAGCAAACACATGGCTGAAAAAGGTTGGGAACAATTGTTCTGGTAGAATGAGAGAGTGTTTCTTTTTCCCAATTTAGTGAATTAGATTAGACTGATACAGTTTAGGATGACAAGATGTCTGCTACACCAATTGATAGTCTCTGTTTTCACTGGAATAAATTACAAAATCAACCTTTGTGAAAAATTGGATTTGAAATTCCCCTTTGAGGAGTTTGTGTGTTTATATTCTGGCCCCATAGCTTTGCTCTGACATGAAGGAGCTCTGGGGTGGTTGGATTGTGACCAGCGTGGAGGAGCTCTGGACCGATCTACATCCTTCACTTAGGGTCCTGATTTGTGATCCTGATCTTGAACTACACTACATCATTCCTGACCCCTACAAATACTTTCCTTACTGCTAAGTGCTCCTCAGATGGCGCACATAAAACATTTTCACCTCTGCAAACTTCTTATTTTTGACTGGTTGCTATTTTTAACATGGAACTGACCCTCTGGTTGGTACTGTTGGAGTTTTGCATGAGCAAGGACTAGAGCTGAATGAATGCATACCCTATATATTCATTTGCATTCAAAAAGGAACTTCCATTTAACTGTGGCTGTAATCCTTTCATGTTTGTTTTCTATGAATATGTGATCATGTGAGCTTTACTAGCATAATACTTCTCTGTGAGAATGCCCATGTGATTTACTCATGGGAGGCAAACATTTAATTCAAATGTTGCATTTCCAAAAGGAGGTTCAGAATTTTCTATTGACTTTGATTACATATTCAAACTAAATGTTACATTCCTTGAGGATAAAGCAAAGCAAACCTAGGCAATATTATAGTCAGTGGGACAATAAGCGTTCACACTCAACTTGTTGGTTTTTAAAAATGGTATCAATATAGGCCAAAAGATACATGGGGCTTAAATTCACTTTTCTTGATTTATTGTAGAAGATACATTTCCAGCTGAAAAATTCAATGTGGATTACAACATTCATAAATAGAATGAGCTGCAGGCCTACAATTATTCACTGAAGTATTTAATTCACGATTTTATAACAAGCACATTTCAGACTTGAAGTGCAGATATGCAATTGATTCAATGTAAACTTTGCCAAAGAAAATCCTCTGGTAAGATCAAAATGTGTGAGTTAGAGATGCAGGATGTGGTTGCTTAGTTACTAAGCAGGAGTCTACCTGAAAAGCACAGAGAGTATGGAGAGCACTTCAGACTACAGAGAAGGGTTCTGCCCTTTATTTTTGACTGACATTTCTGCTGAATGTTAAACTCTTAAGTGTGGAACCAATTTTAATAAACAGTGACTCCAGTCTGGCAACCTCATTGCTACTGCAGCCAGTGGAAGTGCAACCATCAGAAAAGATAGAATCACTGGGGAAAATTTAGACAAAAATTTAGACAAAATTTAGTTTTAAAAGTCATTTAAGAGGCATTATGGAGAATGTGCCTTGGATATTTTTCTCTCATATGCCATCCTAGTTGCCCTCATAACATAGATAAATAAATCACAGAGATTTCTTATCTATTTTAATATTTTCAATATATCCTTGGATTATTTTTAATAAAATTTTTATAACTGTTTAAAATTTAAAAACCTAGAAAGATTGCTAACCTATAGTATTTAAAAATAGTTTTTCCTTGAATCTGATTTTTGACAGAAACAGTATTTAACAAGATTCTGTGAAATTTCTGCAATTTGCCAAAATTTTGTCAAATATTTATAATGTATTTCCACCAGTCTTGAAAATAATCAAGAAGACAATGGATTATTCCCCTTTCAACTGTGCAACAATAAGTTAGAATCAGAAATGTTTTCCATAATTTGAAGCCTTAATGGCCACAGGGAAAAATATTTTTAAATCAAATATTGAATAGTTTTCATTATTGAAAGAGATGCTAACATACTGTTAGGAATGCACAAAGCTTTTGTTTTAGAAGATACACAGTTTTGACTATGAGTGAATCTTGGAAAACAGAATGATTTAATTTGCCACCACAGTCAAGTGATCTATATGAATGATATTAGACAATCTTATGACATACTTTTTATGCTTCTGCAGCTGTCATCTTGTCTTTTTCCAATTTTCTTAGCTACAAAACACATGTCAGACATTTTGTTTGTAGAAGTTACCCTGGAATTATTTTATCACCCACAGTATTTATAGGCATTAGTCTACCTAAGGATGCAATTAGTTAAGAAATCTCTGCATAAATTGCAGTAAGTTTTGTATTAAGCTACACACAGTCATTCCTTTACAAATTCTAGAAAGTACAGAACATTTTTCTAGAGCTTGCATCTTAATGGCAGGTTCTTGTCACAGCTATGGCTACAGTCTGTGTAGAAATGTAGCGTGACCAAGAAAAAAATACATAAATAATATGTACAATATATATAATTTAAAAATATATAAATAATACATAAAACCTGCCTTATTGTGGCATTACTTGCCTACACAATACCATTTCATACCAAACATTTTTCATACCCTAAACTCAAATACTGTTTTCCATAGTTACTCTTTACCCACGTGGAAATGCATGGGAAGGACCTCCAGCCACGAGCTGGCTCTCTGCTGGCAGGAGAGCTGGAGGGATGCCTCTAACATGTTAATTTTGAGGAATTAAGAGTTTTAGAAAAGTTAATAGAATAGATGCTGTGTTAGCTAAAAAAGACAAATAAGCTTTACCCAACAGAAGCCAGATCTCAGATAAGATATCCAAGATCTAATAACTCATTTTGCTTGTCAATTTTATGGACAATAGCCAGCTTTCCCATGACAGGAAACAGATTGAATGCAAGAAACTGCAAATTCTACCAAAGATTCGTTTGTCACAAATACCCTAAAAAGCTAAAAAGGTCAGAGTGAAGAAGACTTAGTTTACTTCATCATTTTAACTGATTCCTCATAAAAAGACCCCCAACTCATTTCAAGAAACAAACCACGCATGCTTAATAGCCTCCTTGCCAATTAGCATACGAAGCAGAGAAGGGGAAATGACAAGAGTATGAATATGCATTTGTATTTTGTATATTCAATATTTTTGTACACAAAAGCTTTGTAATCACCTATGAAACTTTGCAGTGTGCATTAGGGACCGCAATAAGCATACACTTTCTAACTCCAATCTATTAGTCTTTGTTCATAAATAGAAGGACATTGATATTAGATCAGTGTTCATATTTCTTTAATTCACCTCTGCACACCCTTGTTTTCTTCCTCAGTGTGTGGGGAGGCACAGAAGGCCAGGAGCCAGGGGCATGGCACTCCAGCAGCTGAACAACGAAGGGACCACAGGGTACCTTGCAGGTGAGCCTCTGCTTCTCCAGCAGGGTAAATATTCACAAGTCTCTCTTCTCTGATCTTTGGCTCACTCTCATGGGTTCTTTCATTTCAGTTGTAATCGGAGGTCTCAGTGAAGGGACATATTCACCCCACCTTTTCTGAAGGAATCTTCCATTTCTGAAACTCTCAACCACGCTTTGCCATCCAAATTATTTTTCCCCCCTCTCTCTCTTCGTTCATCTTGTGGCTTCCTTCAGCTGCCCTTCCTTTATTAAAGTTCCTGGCACACAAGCAGGTGAATACAAGAAAATCATCAAGATGAAACCTCCTTTCACGCAGGCTGCTGAAGCCTGGCTGGGAATTAACAAGAACCTGCAGTAAGGGTTCTCCTGAGCAAATCCTATTAACAGCAGGCTGCCATGGTCAGTCAAAACACTTGCATTAAACACACCAGAAGCCATTGGCAAAGTTTCATAGTGTTATTCTTTGTACATCACCTCCTTAGGAGGGTTAAAAGAGTACAAACGATGGTCAGAGCAATGTCATATTTTTACAGACAAAACACAAAGCAGCCTCTACAGTTCTTACTTTAGGTGAGCAATTTAGCATAGTTTTAGATTTATATATAAAAAAAAGTGGTTTCTTTTAAATGCTGTGATTAATTATTATCAAAATGCTAACTTTATTTGGGCCAAGTTCTACTTCAAAAATGAGATTTAATCAAGAGTTACAGTGCTTAATGTTACTCTATGCAGGTTTGATTGGTTCAGTTTTCTTCTTGCTCCTGCAAAAATGAATGCAATAAGACATGACTCTTAAATTAAACAGTGGATTATGACCTTCAGGGAGGAGTCAAAGGATTTAGGAAGAACCTCAAATAAGGGATGGATGAACATATTAATGACAAAGGAGCTAGCATTCACTGTCTGCTAGGTTGAAATAAATTAAGACAATTTGAGCATGTGCAGGACAAAGCTTTTTCAGTTTCCTGAAACCAAATTTGTCAACTATTAATGCATGCTAAAAAGCCCTTAACACTTTGATAAAAGGTTGGGAAGTAAGATGTGCATGTTAAACCTAAAGTAATTTTTCGTTATTAGTAAAATTATTAAATGTGGTATTTTGTCCTGTTTGTTTTTGTTGGGTAGGTAGTTGCTCATGTTCTGCCAGTTAATCCTGTTCTTTGCCTGTTTTAATTACAAAGCACCTAACAATGTAGTGACTGCTTCTAATAAATTAAAAATATCTGGATAGAGAGGTGGTGTTGTCTATTAGGCACAATATCCAAGTTTATTTAAAACCAGGAATGTCTGCTTGAGCTCTTAAAGTAGTTTCTGCAGCTTGACACAGACATAGGAGACTTGCTCTCAGCTCTAGCAGAAATGCCTGAAGCATAAGGACCTGGGAACTTCTGCTCAAGGACAGAAATAATCAGCGCACACAACATCAGATTTTTTTTCTGTTCAGCCCTCATAAATATTGTTGCTAATTCTACATGTGACAGTGAAAAGATTTTGCAGCCTTGTGAGGTTTTTACAATTTCAGCTTAGCATGACTGCCATGCAGCTATACATGCAGTATGGCTTGGAGAAGAACAACCTCCTTGTGCATTTCTCAAAAGCAGTGGTTCATACGCCTCTGAAGGATAAAATGCCCAGGCTGTGGCCAGTTTCAGTGTTTGCCACATCAGTGGTGCTGCCAGTCACCCTGCAAAGCCAATGCAATGTAGCTTTTAGTCACAGTGCTTACACTAATTTCTGATATTCTGAAACAACTGGGACTTGCCATGGGCTTTTAGTCAGGCCCTTATAGTTCTCTTTTTCTTAGTTTACAGTAACTCTTAGAGGCTGGGTTTAACTAGTCTTTGTGAGTGAGGTCTCAGCAAAATTTGAATTGTTTCATGCATGAGCCCATATAGAAACTGAGTTCTTTGAAAACCCTCGTCATCATTATCTAAGTGCAACTTTATCATTCTACAGCAGTAACCTTCCTGGGGACCTCACCATGGGTGAAAGTACTGAGCTGAGGAGAAAAAAGGGATCAGGAGAAAATGTACTACAGTGACCCCTTATTAGTGAATGAATGCACACTCATGCATACTTCAGCTATCTGCTTTGATATCCAAATACAATAGAGCCATAGACCAGGCTCAGGATTTGACCTTCAGTATCTTTCTGCCAGGGCATTTATTCCTCAGCTGGTTTCTTCAGTCTTAGGCTGTTTTTGTGCTAAGTAGTGAAGAAGTCTGGTAACCCTTGCTGTGCCAGAGGAGATGGGCCCTGTACAGTGACCATGGTGAGTGAGACTGGCAAACTTGAGCCTGACACATAATCACATTGCCTGCCAATCCTTCTTCATCCACAGAACCCAAGCTTCACTAAGCAGCTTAATGATGGCATAATGTTTACTTCCTTTTCAATGTAGGTATAGAAGGGATCTGAATAAAATTTATTCCCTTTTGGTCATGAAATATTATATGTTGTGAAACACAGGTTGTGCAGCTGAGATCATAACAATTTAAGGACAGAACTACCTCTGAAAAAACATTTCTGTTGCTCTTCTGCACATTCCTGTCTGCCTTTTATATCACTATTTATCTTTGTTATTATGAAATACATCTTTCTGCATGGTGGTCATAGCTCAAATATTATTTGAAGGGAATGTCTCTTGACTGTCATTTTGCTTGCTCAAGCCTTTGGAGTTGTTGAAATGTAAAGATTTATGGCTTTTTTGCTCTGCTTGTCCATTACCTATGCATGTATAGATGTATATCTCTATCTTATACTGGCTGATTAAAATAACTGGTGCAGAGGAATCTCAGTCCTAGGAACAGTACCTTCTTCTATATCCATGGCTCCAGTCAGTGCTTGTCTTTTGAGACCTGGAGGAAAAATACACAGTACAAAC
Organism: Thryothorus ludovicianus; assembly: GCA_013397245.1. Taxonomy (NCBI): domain Eukaryota; kingdom Metazoa; phylum Chordata; class Aves; order Passeriformes; family Certhiidae; genus Thryothorus; species Thryothorus ludovicianus. Next base: position 1,065,031 of record VZTB01013193.1, read on the forward strand.
ACAAAATCAAGGAGCAGGAAGTATTTTATTTTCTTTTCTTTTTATAAAAAATTTTGCTGACCTATGTTACTTTGCTACAATACTGAAAGCCCATCCACCTATAGAACATGATACTACAGCTTTGAGTAGGGGAAATTAATTCAACAAACACAAGGCCCTGATGACTCCATGATCAATTTTCAGAACTGCTCATTCCCCTTTAATACTAGGGTTAATATGGGGATGTATTTTGTGTGTCTCTGTAGGACTGGGCCAGATACCCAGAGTTTTAAAAAAGAACACTCCCTTTTAGGTAACAATCTAAAAGTGTTTTAACATCCCTGAATGGTTTCTGTGCTAAACAATTTTCAGCATGTAAGCAGCTACCTTTGCTGCTGCCTTTTGGCAACAGCTGCATTGACATATGCAGGAACACATGTGAAAAAGGCTTTGTCACCACACCTTAGCATTACAGGTAAGAGTGTTTTATTGAGAGCCATGGAAATAAAAAGTAGAAAAAAGTGAGGCTGAAAGCAGAGGTCATGCACTTGGCACAGAACAAGCAGGTTTGTAATGTTCATGAGCTCATTGCCCCTGAGATGGGGTATGCCATGATGGGAAGTTCTTTGCCAAGTGAGGAGCAAAGCTGGACATCATGGTCTTCACACAGGAACTTCATGGGAATTTGGGACCCAGACTACTGAGTCCCAACAGACCTAGGCTGGAGTCAGCATTGTAGGAAAACACTAAGAGGGTACCAGTCCTAATCTGTGTGTGTGAGAAGAAATATTGCAGCCCTCTGCACTTGCTGGAATTTCCTAAGAGCTTATGACTTCTCACTCATGTGTGTGACATTGCTGTGGTCTAGACAAAGGTTGTATAATGGGGAACAGGTCACCCTCTGATGCTGACTCCCACGACCATTAAATGACATTGTTTTCCCAGACAGTTATCATAAATAACAGTTTTTTGTTACAACACATGACAAAAACTCTATTACATTTTTTGCTCTGCTTTGGAAGAAATCCCCTTTACAATTTATGGTCAAATCTGGCTAAAAGATTCTGGAATGGGACTTTTAAGATCAGAATTTTCTGCTGTGAATTGAAGAAGAAAAAAAAAGTATTTGTCAAGGGTTTAAAGTTGACACAATCCAAAGTAAAAACTATCACATAATCTAAAATGACCAAGAATATTTGTACAATATAAAGTCTGATGACAAAAAACCTTTCACAAAAGTCATATTACCAGACAACAGTAATTCAAAAGTTACCACATAATATTTTTTTTATTCTAGATGTCAGCATCTCTCATAAATAAACAAATATGTAACTTGCCAGATGAATGATCCAAATCCTTCGTGTTCTGAAAATAGGCAGTAACTCAATAAAGATTTTTTATTTTTTTAAAAGTACAATATTTGACTGACCCTGTGAAATTTACCCCTCTGCTTCAGCCCTCACCTGCACCATCACGCTTCAGGTCACTGCCCTTTTGGGTGTGCTGTCACATGTGCTTATTTTGATCAGTGCTGCTCAGTGAAATGATCCAATTTAGTCCTCCAATGGTGCAAGCAGCTGAGCTGGTGCAGAGGAGAAGGGTTGAGTACAAGCCCTGTGCACTGTCCAACATCCTGGTCCAGTGCACAATTGAGACCAGTATTTCGTGGAATTCCCCCTCATCCTGTACTAGTTAATTAGTGACAGAGACTCTCCCAGCTGCTGGCCCCTGGTGATCAGCACAGCTCATTTGTTGAAAGGTGCTGGCCCGAGGGTTTGGCCCATGGTGACTAATGCTATTCCAAGGGATTTAGCAGCTAGCACAGTCAAGGCACTCTTCCCAGTACACACTGTGCTTAAGAAGTTAAGATGGTTCAATACAACAGGCATGGGCTAAACTCCATCTCCTCTAGCCCAACAGACTGAGAATGATCCTGGATGGTGCTCGTTTGTGAGGATGTCTGCCTACAAACTTATTCATCCATCTTGTCTGTACCACATGATCTGTAAAGACAAAATTATTACCCACTGTCCCTCTGCAAATTATCATTGATCACTCTGAGGAAACATGGAGGCCTTCAGGGGTACTAACAGAATTGTAGAATCACAGGAAGAGACCTTTAAAGGTCTTCTAGTCCAACCCCCTGCAATAAGGCATATTTTCAACCAGATCAGGATGCCCAAAGCTCCAACCAATTTCACCTTGAGTATTTCCAACGATAGAGCATCTGCTTCCTCTCTGAGCAGCCCAGCCTGTTTCAATGTTTCAGCACTTTCATTGTAGAAATTTTCTTCCTAAAATCTAGTCTAAAAAACACCCTATTTTAGTTTAAGGTCATGACCTCTTGTCCTATGCAACAAGCTTAAAAGGTTTGTCCCCATCTTTCTTGTAGTACTAGAAGGCTGTAATAATGTCTCACTGAATCTTTCTCTTCTCCAGGCAGCAGAATCCAAACTCTCTCATAATTTCTTCACAAGAGAGGTGCTCCATCCCTCTGATCCCATTGGTGCCTCTTGTCTGGACTTGTTCCAACAGGTCCATGTCCTTCCTGTGCTGGCGGGCTCTCAGCAGAGCAGAGTGGAGGGTCAGAATCCCCTCCCTCCCCTGCTGCCCTCGCTGCTTGGGGTGCAGCCCAGGACACACTTGGCTTTCTGTGTTCTGAGGGCACATTGCTGGGTCATGTCCAGCCTCTCACCCACCAGCACCCCCAGTGCTGCTCTGCAGGGTTGCTCTCAAGCCCTTCTCCCCCAGCCTGTATTGATCCCAGGGATTGCCATGATCCAGAGTAGAACTCTCTCAGAACAACAGGCTGAGAGCCCTTGCCAGCCCTCCGTCCCTGCAGCCTTGGTGTGGCATCACACAGCTTGCCACAGGCAAGTCTGGCATTGTCCCCCTCCCCTTCAAGTCCAGTTTAAAGCTCTGTTGACAAGCCCTGCTAACTTGTGAGCAAAGATCCTATTCCCCCTAATTACAGGGGAAAATATTAAGGTTTGAATTTGGCCGCTCCTCAACATCAGACTGAATTTGACCCACAGCCACTGAATACCATTGAAAGGAAAGCTGCAAAATAATCAGTTCTGGGGCTGGAAGAAACTTTCTGGGCAATGTTTCTGAATCCTTTTGCTGCAGTACTGTCATCTTTGTTAGTTAATACTTCTTTTAGCAATGAAACCGCTTTGATTTGGGTAGAACTCAGAACTTCTCCGCTTTCTTAGAAAAACAAAATTATGCTGATTTGTATTTTTTCCTTGTGCAGGCTGCATTTGTTTGCACACAAGATGTGAATAATGAAGGAGTCTACAAAATTCAGCTGGTGAAATTCTATCAGAGTTTGCAAGAAACTAAACAAACACAAAAACAGCCCATCCAGTAAAAATGGCTGATTGATGCAGAAGGCAACACAGATGGAGGTAATGGGGTTTCTAAAGAGGAATTAGAGAAGATCTGAATGGAAGCTCGTAAATCTGCAGCAATTCAGCTTTGCCAAAAATTGCAGTGGGAAATCCTCATTACGGGAGATATTTCCATTTTGTACTCACCCATGAGAGCTTTGCTAGGGCAACCACAGGGAAAGCAGGAGAGCCAGCCATCAGCATTCCTGAGCCCTGGCAGCCTGCACTGCTGACTCCCAAGGCAGCCTTGAGTGAGTCACTCATTGCCAGATGCTTCCATCTGACCTTGTCAAGGTGCTGCAAACAAGGAAACAAAACAGACTCACCTTTGGCAACTCTGGCAAACAAGTTTTATCATGTTGTATTTCAGCTTCCCCCACACCACCAGTAAGCAGAGCAGCCAAGGAAGAAGCTTTAGGCCAGGACAAGCCATTTTGGGGCTGGAAGCCATTGCCCTGGTGTGGCAGGCACACAAAGGAGTTGTTTGTAACAGAGGAAGACTTGACAGTTGCAAAGGAAATGTAACAATTGGTAGAAAGTTCTTTCTATGCAGAAAGTGGAGAACCTGGTTGGTGGTAAGCTCTTTGCACGTAGGCAGCAGAGAAGCCAGTGGCTCAGCAAATCCTGTGGGAAAGATCAGTGAACAAGGAAGATGCAGAGTCCCAGGGAGGGAGCCACATAAACATATGAAATAGACTCCTATCACACAAGCTCAGCTTAAGGATTTAGAGGCTGGTCTTAAATCTTCCACCAAATGGGAAAAATATCACTGCTTCTAACAGTGGGCTAGTGAATCTGGGCAGGCTACAAAATCTGGAGATTTTTCTGTTTTATTCCAGCAGTTTCTCACCAGAGGGCATGCCACATTGCTAGTCTGGGAAGGGCAGTCCTTGGTGTGATAATCTGCCTCAAGGCAATTGCTGTGACATGCTCTTTCTCTTCCCTGGGATCAGATGTGAGCACACCGATCTATATTAGAAAAACATCATCAAAAGTTTCTGAAATAATTCACTTGGGACTGAGTTTTCCTGAGGGTTTTTCTCTGTAATGCCTGTCTGTAATATCTCTTGTACCACTACCTCCAACCACTATCACTGGGCTGGACTAACATGACTTACAAAGCCTAAAATAGAGCTGAGACCTGGGTGGTGTGTGGCCAGACCTGCAAGCTCAGGGGAGAAGGAGCCATAATCACCCTGATCCTTGCCAAAGCTTCATCTCCCCTTGCCTCCCAGCACTGGCTCTGGATCAAACTTCCCTGTTTCATGACAGGAGACAATGCCATTAATCACATAGCTGCTTCCAGTACTTACACCTAGAAAAATCAAGCTGTGTTCCAGGTTATTGAAAATCCCTCCTGAGTGCCAGCAGAGGGTTAGTTTTAGGCTGCAGCTTCCCAGATACCATCACTGGTAAGGATCCTTACTATCAGCTATAGGGGGAGATTATTGGGGGGAGAGGTTTGAAAGGCTGCCCTGCAGAGCTGTAATCTGGGGTTTAGAGTTAGCCCTCATCTCCTAGAGAGTTATATAAAAGTGCCATTAAAATCAGTACAGGAGCTCTCTGCAGTAGGCAGCTTAGACACAAACACAGGCAGCAAGGTGTGCCCTGAGTGCTCCCCCCTCATTTTGCCTGTCCTCCCCCTGGCTCTGTGAAATGCAGGATTTGGGATGGGTCTCAGCTCTGTTGGGCTGATGAAGGTAAACTGATGTGAGTTATATGGTTCCTGTTTCCTGTTACTGTGACCGTTCGGTGACACCTGAAAGCCTCAGGAAGTGATTCATAAAACTGCATTTGCACCAGGTTAGGTGCACTAAGGGAGCTGCAGGAAGAGGTGACAATGAATCGTCACAGGTATGGGCAAACCCAGCTGTGTGCCACCAGCAACACAGAAAGCTGTCCTGAGCTGTTGGTACTGACCAACAAACCGGGCTGTATTTTAGTAGGTGTGTCAGCACCAGGCTGTAGGTTCTCCCCAGCACCCTGGCAGGCACCCAGGTAGGGGATGATGTCCCCCTGTGTGAGGTCTCACCCTGCCACCACAAAGTAGTCCAAAGGCAGGAAGCCTTCATTCAGAAAGGAGAACCTCCATGTAATCAGTGCTTCTCTTGTTTCTGCTCTGTGACTCTGATAGAAAACCAGGCTAGTGAAATACACTTGCCAATTTTAATCCCTGGATAGCACAGTGAAGTTTTATGTCCTTTGTGCTGCTTCCAGTTACAGCATTAGGTTTGCTAAACATATTAAGTGTTAGAATTTTTATACTCTCTTGGTAGAAACAGAGAAAAATAATACTTATGCTGGAGCTGACCCATTTGAACTAATGAAACACTGAAAATTCCCAGTTATCTTTGAATAGAAACATTTCAAAGTATTGCCTAAATAGTTTGGAACAATATTCAAACTATGTTTTCTTTGTGAGATACTTTATTTGGTGTTTGCAAAATATTTGATGTCTGCAAGCTATTGGATTTGATTCTCAGCTCATGTTGAGCAGTAAGCAACATGATTTTTGGCTGCAGGACTAAAGCTTTCCTCCTGACAACTGGTGACTTGCACACTATTGTCTGTCTCTGCATTTCTGCAGGTAATTTATGCTAAATTAATGAAGTATTTGCAGAATAGCTCCAATCACCAATAGAAAAACCATTATGCTATCTAAGAAGTTGCAGTTAATGAAATTATGTGGTTTTACTTGCAGTGCACCTAAATGCTTTATTTGCTCCTTGAAAAGAGCAATAAGCTAATTTTCTCCTTCTGAAACTCTTAACGGGCATATTTTCTTTCACAGCCAGTGAATATTATGTGACTAGCTGTCTTCGATCAAATCATTATTTAGTACTGCAGGTGCAAATTCTTCTGCCACCAGTGGGTGTAGCATTTACATATCTGAGACCTATTCAACATTTTCCCTGTTGAATCGAACTGCCCAGATCCTCAGAGTACCGAATAGGACAAGTGGAAAAATGGGAGCCACAAATTGCAGTACCACTAAGGGGCTGGTGTGTTGGAAGGATATAGACACGGGTGCTTTTTGGACACACAACCACCTTCCAGTGATGAGAAAAGCTGGGGAAAGTGGTGACATTTGAGAGGCTGGGAAAGAGATGTAGCAACTAGAGTGGGAGAGCATGACTGTACCCACTGTCAGAGTTTCAGTGCGCCAAAGCCAGGGTGCCTCACCCCATAATGACACAGCTAAATGGAAAGATTTTGTTTCTTTTGTGTCTCCACCCAGTTAGATAAAGATATGCCTAATGAAAGCCAGGTCACACCTGTCTACTGGCACCTTTTCCTCTCTCATTACGTGTGTTACCTTCACAGATAGATTTATCTCGGCATAGAGATAAAGGGGGTTCTTTTTGTTTGTTTTCTGTTTTCGCTTTAATTTTAGAGGAAGTGTTTCATACCTGAAAGGTACAGATTACATTTGCGTTAACTTCCTCTAAACTTCGGTGGAAAAATGGAAGCTGCTGAGTCTGTTGTGTTAGATCCAGTAGAGAATAAATATGTAAATAAAAAGTTGGGGTTGCACAGATTATAGCCCTCTGACAACAGCTGATTAAAAGCCATGAAGTAAAGATATCTTAAGCAATTTCACGAAATGAAAAATATTTCTGTTTCTGGCTTAATATTTTCACATATCTTTTTATCTTTTTGCATATTATGATATAAAGGAATTTTAACTCACCTCAAAACACTAGTTAATTCAATGGAAACAATTCACTGTCTAATATAGCTTTTATCAATACCTTCTCTGAGGAAATCCTATTTATTTCTAACACACAACCCCAATCAGGATAACAGAGTTTAACCTACAGTGAATTGGAAGGCAGACATGGTTCAGCTGAGAAAGCAGAGGTTTCACTTAATCATGGAACTATCTGTCCTGAAGCAAAAACCCTCCTTGAATGTACCGTGTGTTCAGATGAGAGAATATTTTTTCAACTTCAAGCCTACAGCAGAATAATAAAAGTCCTCATGTTGAAACTACAGGTGCTTCATGCAACCCTGAGTAAATTACTCCAGAGTGAGTTTGGCTGGGGAGAAGTGACAGTCTTTTATTCGTTGCACAAGAACCTCTGTCAGTCTGTCTGCTCAGGTTTCTGGAAACCTCTTTGGTCTGATTCACTATTTCCTTACTGTTTGTTTTGGGACTGGGAGTAACTATGCAAACATGACATTGATGCAATGTTGTAGGGAGTATCTAGGCTAATCCCTGCATTCAACTTCTGAACATGTTTGTTGAGAGCAAGGGGTTGGATTCCTTACTGTCTTCTCTCCTGTGCTAAGCCTATGGAGGTATAGGCACCCACAATTTTTACAGTTATTTTCTAACTAAATCACCATATGCAAGTCAGTGAAAGAGAGAACTTCTTGTGCACAGTGAAATTTTCTGACAGTTGGCATGAGGACATAGCTAGCACAAAAAATGTATTTTCACACAAAACTTTTTTGCAAATTTGCAGCTTCTAGGAAATCACCTGAGGTAGGCTAACATCTTGGTTTTGGTACTGATGGCTTGGTGCTTTCAGGGAAGAATTAGAATTTGCATCTCTCCAGATTTGTTTAAATATATCCAAAGATATAGTAGTTCTAGCAGGCCTCGTCTGGTGACTCAGAATTTAGTTGGAGGGCAGTACAGGGGCCAGAAACACACTTCTAGAGACCTGTGCCACTTTTTAACATGCATTCCAGGCAGCATCCATCTCAACTAACAGTACCTGTGCAAAACATCTGACCTGTTTTAGATGTCTGCCTTATGAAGAAAGGTAGGAAAGCTGCTTCCATAGGTCAGCTGTGAAGGGATCCATTCAACACCCTCAGATGTGGAAGCCTGCAGCCAGTTTGACCACCAGACATCCTACCCTTTGCAGCTGAGAAAGCAGCAGGATTCCATACAACAAGTACATTATTTACAGTAGCAGAAAGTGTGAAGGAAGAAAAAAACCAGCAAACCTTTCAGACCTGCTTTCCAGTTCCTGATTCTCCAGGGAGTGTTGTGTTGGTTTTGGAGACATTTATGAGGGAGGATTTAAAGTTTCATTTAAGGACTGCAGAGTTTCTAAGGGTGAGGTGGAAGGTGTTTGCAAGTCTTTTTAGGAAAGAAAAGCTTGACTTGTATCTCTCTGCAGACAGTGCCACTTTCAGTTGCAAAGCAGTGGTATGGAGACCAGAAAGGTTTCCTATTTAATCTCCCAGCCAAAACTACAAACACATGAATAGTTCTCTAGAAAAACACAGATAAAAGATTGGATTTCCTGGCACTGGCTACAGAACATCAAATTGTAGGTGGCCATGCTTTGATACTGTGGCCTGTGGACAGGGGATGGCACTGGGGATGCATCCGAGGATGCTAAGAGAGACAGCCATGGCTTTCTGCCATCTTTGGAAGGCTGTGGTCGTCAGGGAAGGCCTCCAAAGACTGGCAAGAGGCAAATGTCACATCTGAAGTGTGGAAAAGCATCCAAGGAACTGCAGGCTGGTTGGCCTAACCTGGAAAGATTATGAACCTATTTTCTGGAAGCTGTGACTGGACACATGAAGAGCAGAGAGATAACTGGGAACAGCCAGCATGGGCTTAGCAAGGATAAATCATGCCTGCGCACCCCACCTGCCTTCTGTGCTGCAACAGCAGACTGTGAGCAAGGGGAGAGCAATGCTCATTACAAAGCACTGACCTCTGAGGGAGGCCACTAGCAACCAGCTGCCAGTGGAACTTTGTACCTCTGACCACAAGTCCTAAAGCTCAGCAATGCAGCCAGCTTTCCACCCACCATGCACTCTGCTCATTTGTTTCAGCACTTTGGCTCTAAGGATGCTATGAGAAGCTACAGTGAAGGTCAAGATCAAATCAAGAGGCAGCTGGCAGAGGTTGCAGCAAATCCCAGATAAAAGGAAAACCAAACCTTGTGGGGAGGGGTGTTGATTCTTATGCTATCCAAGGCCCTGAGCAACATGTCCTGAGAGAGCCACATTCCAGTGAAGAGGTGGCCCAGATGGATGGAAGACACCCAGAAAAGCCCTTTCCAAAATGAATTATGCTATGTTTTACACTGTATTATACTATGTGTTTATACATAGGTGTGTAGGAGACTTCCAGCACAATCTCTGGCCTTGTCTGGAAGGCTGTTTTGTACCTTAATTCAAAACAGTTGTGTCTGCCTTTCTCCAAGAGAAGAGACAACCTTCTGGGAGCTCATGTTTTTGTTTCCACCTTCTGTTAGGGAGATGTCAGAACCACGAAAGTTACCATTGTGTGCAAGACTAATGACTGCCTGTTTGAGAAAAGGAATATGGGGCTGTATTGCCTTCCTACAAGGTCAGGTGTGGAAGCTGTCTGAACAATGGGAGGAGGTCTGTGCTCTCCCACAGAGGAAGAGCTGAAGAACAAAGCTGTGAGTCTACTGCTTATCACCCCCAATACACATCTCTGTTTTGTGTGTGAATTGGTATTTGCTCCATGCCTGACCCTGCACTAAAATTAAAGATAATAATATTTCAACATGTTCTTGCCACGCAGAGACAGCTAAAGAGAATTAACAGCAAGGATAGACCCACAGGGAGCAGCAGTGAGGGGTAGTAGGTACTTTCTCTGTCCTCCAGACAGGAAACAGAATAACCCCTAAGGGCTCAGCCAACAAACATTTTTGTGACGTCATCAGTGTTTAATCTAAAGAACTCATGTTGATACTACCTCCAATATCATGATAGAGATAATGCCTGTGAATGGATAGGAAGGCTCCACATTGTGGGGCTACATCCGTGTACATTTTATCTCAAATCTGATGACATAAGCACTCGTATCTGTGCCCATGCTGGATCTCAGAGGCACATCTAGTAGGATGCTTCTGACCCATTTTACAGCAAACCCATCTACATTGCAATTCCCTCTGTGGTCAGAGGAGACATACAGGTATTTTCAGGGAATAATTTCTCTCTTTTGATGGCAGATGTTCAGAATAAATTATACAACTTCCTGTCTTTTTCCAGCTACTGAAAAGGAAGTGTGGTTGACAGCCTCTAGCGCAGATATCTTCATTATGAACATCAGAAGTGTGGATCCATCTCACCCCGATTTTAGGGTATTAGAGTAATTGCCCTGACTAGCCTCCCACAGGACCCCAGACATGTACTCTGTACCCCCTCAGGCCCTGGTGCCCAGCCCTTGCCCCAGCTATGCTGTAGCTGTACCTGTGCCCTCTGCCCCATCCCCTGCTGACCCAGACTCGCTCCCTGGACTCCCCACATTGACTTCACACCCGACTCCTTGCCTGCTGCTACCCTCTGAAGGGCTTGATCCAATCACCTCAGCTCTAATGCCATTGGTGTTGGTTATCTTGCTTAGTTGTGAGCTGATGCTCCAGTAGTCTCCCACAGGTCTGGCACTGGCCCCATAGGGATTTCACAACAACCGGGAGGGGTCTGAAAAGGTGCCAGACATCAATGGGCAGGCAGCTGGAGTGCACCTCAGGTGTCTAAAGCCCCAGTGTCTGCATGAGAGCAAGGTGTCTAAGCTCTTGGTAAAGGCAGTAAGGATCTAGACTATATAGTTAGTAGAGTCTGGGAAGCAATTTGGCTGACCAAATGTCGGGATTAACCTCAGGAAGAAAGTAGCTTGCTAGGCTCCATCAACTGTATGGGCTTGGTCTTTTGTCTACCATTGGAATTTTAAGCTGTATCTCACATTCAGGCACTATAGTTTAGGCAAGCTAAATCCCACCCACTGTGACTAAAAGGAGAAGAAATACAATTATGAGAAAAGATATTAAAATAATCACTCTTCATGTTAAAAATTATTATTTTCATCTGAAAGGTATAGAAAGGCAAAAGTTTTGTGGATATTTAAAGTTCAGTTACTACTTTGTCTGTACATGCAATCACACACTCCAAGACTATTACATATAATCTCACAAAACACATTCTTTGTTTACAGTCATATGGATTTGCAAACACTCCCTAGAAGAACAGGGACACACTCACTGTATACAATATATTTTTTGCTTCTGTAAACAGTTAATGTGGAATTATAAATAATAATAATTTGGGATATTTCATAAATGGTTTTCTATATTATGTGATTCTATCTCTCCAAGTAAATGAAAATGTTGGTAGTGCAAAATAATGATCTCTTTTTGCCCAATTTCCTCTGTTCAGTTCTACAGTATTGTTATATCCTCTTCTGTTGCCATAGAAATGATTGATATGTCCAATCATTGCATTCTTGCCATGCCTTTGCCTCTACACATTATGTATTTTGCCCTTGAAACCAGACTCTCAGTTGGCTTTTTGATATTTTGGGTTATGTTCTGCAGAGACAACAAAAATGAAACATACAAACAAAAGAAAGGAAAGAAAAAAAGAAAAAAATTGCTTTGAGAAGACTGAAACTAATTCAAAAGACAGTTACCTGTATTAATACTGTGATTATCCATGGCTTTATTGTAAACCTTTGACATTTGTTGTTCTTATTAACTCCTAGCTCTGGCAAGCAACAGCTTTGTGAGATTCCTAGCATCTTCTCATGCAAAACAAGTATTTGCAGTGTTTAAAGCTTCCTAGCTATGGAACATTAAACACAACAGAAATTTAAAGGTCTGCCTTTTGGGGGCCCTGATTTTAGAGGGAATGAATTATGATTTCTGCAGATTTGGGTTTCTCTCTCAAGAAAGCAGGAGAATAAAAAGAACCAGACAAGCTCTTCTTTGACATGATGCAAAGAATAGCAGTCAGAATGATGAATTTAATTTTGCTTCACATATTTCAGTACTTACTAATGTAAACTGGCTACCTCCAGATTCAGATGTCCATTCCACAGCAGTTTAGGAAATACCCTAGGGCTGCCTGGACTTCCTTTTCACTGACTTCCCCCCTAGCAGTGCCTGCAGGGATATGGCACCAGACATACTCCCCCTTCCCTGCCTCTGGACAATAAACCTTTCCCCCAGCCCCAGTCCTTTGCTCAGAGCCCCATGAATGCCCCTACACATTCCCCCCTACATCCCCTACGCAGGAGGGAGGGCTTTCTGTTCACCCAAGGCATTCGAGTGCTTTCAGCCCGGAGCGAAGGAGACCAGGCAAGCCCGGTGTCAGGAGAGGGGCCCGATGCCATTGCACCCCCTGCTACCTCCTGCCGAGATGCTCAGCATTTGGTGCCCGCCCCAAAGGATGGCACAGCCGGCAGCAAAAAGGGCTCTGCGTGCAATTCCGGCAAAGCGCGGTCGGACCTCCAAGCTGCAGCAGAATCTCCTTCTCAATCTCCTGCCTTTTTGGGGGACTTCATATCCTGAAGCTGCCTGGAATACGGATTTCTGTGAAGTGCCACTAGGTGGCCCGAGATTGAACCTCTGCAGGCAACTGCTTTCAATGGGATGTGCGTGTGGGGGGAGGCAGGAATTTGGGAATTATCCTTAGGCGATGTGCACCACCCTCATCGTTCCTGTGATTTTTAGATCTTGGTTGCAGATGCTGGAGGAGGGAAAGGGGCATCCCAGCAAAACCTCTGAAATGGGAACGAGCTCGTTCTTATTTCTCACGTGAAATGAAACACAGAGTTTTTCTCTTGAGAATTGGAACTAGTGATAGCCTGGAGCCTAGCAGTACTCCCTGGAACACCAGCTACGCTGTCACCCCAAATATGTATTATTCTTCTCTTTTAAACTTTTTCAAAGTCAATTGTTACCATCATCAGGGCCTTATTTTGACACAGGTTACCTTTGAGAACTCACCATGGATGAGAGGTCTGAATCCAACATACTGGAGGAGGGAAGGGCTTTCATATGCCCAGCAGATGACAAGGGTGATCCACAGGCATCAGTTTTATGCCTATCACCCTTCCAACCTCTTTCTCAGAGGTGCCCTGAAGTAATTGATTACTTCCCATTTCTCACTTCCCTCCACACCAAACCTCTGTGTTTTCTGTCCATTCTTGTTCACGCTCATCCCAGGGTGCTCTGTGTCCCTCTTCCTCACTGATACCTGTCTGGGCATCAGACGTGTGGTTTGGCACAGCCCCCCTGTGACGGTGCTGGGACATCTCCCACCTGAGCTGCCCTAGGTGCTGTGGGGAAGGTGGGATGCACGGCCCAGAGCTGCCTGGAAAACCTCACCCTGCTCCCTAGGGAGGCCAGGGCTGAGTTTGTCAGGGTGTCAACACCTCAAAGGCAAGGAGGAGGAGGGGTAAGGAGGAGATAGAGACATCGTTGAGCAAGAAGGTGCAAGTGGGTGCCATCAGCCAGTTGTTTGAACTATAAACAACTGCAGAGATGCTGGGAGCTGTAGCTATGCTAAACAGTTGGCCCATCCACCTCCTGCGTTGCTCCCATTTCTCCTTCTCTCCTCCACAGTCAACTGGGCTTTGGCCAGCAATACCTTCCTGACATTGTGGATTTGATTGGAAAGGAATTTATATCCTGTGACATGCAGGCAGGTGAGCACAGCAACGCTGGCAAGGCAAGCATGTGGTCCTGACAGCAAGTCAAATACATCCCCCCTACTCCCTTACAGGCCTTAAAAATTCCTCTTTTAGGGCCAGAGATAGCAAAGATGAGCAACACCAAAGTGCTCACCCAGCTCTTCTGGGGAACAGAGTGGGGAAGCTTCCTCTGGCTTACACACAGCAGCTACCAGTGCTTCTGCTAACCATCGACTAATTAGAGGCTTGTTTTAAAGTGTAAAAATACACTTATTCTCAACTTCACTTTTATGGAAAGAAAAGGGATAAAAAATTAATTCATAAGCCCCACCTAAAGCCTCTTCCCCAGTGTTTGCTATGCCTCAGCCTCCCTCCTCACAAACATTACCTGCCTTCCCCCCAGAGGGCTCCTCCTGTCTTCCTCGTTTTTAGGGTGGAGGCTAATAATCTCCCCAACCCTGGTAAGTCAGTATTAATTAACCTGCAGATCCCTGCAGGCTCCCAACACCTGCTAACTGAGAGAATCCAGCCAGGCTCTCACGGTGGTTTTTTTGGGTTTTTTCCACACAGAAAGCTTTAACACCTGGAATAAGGGAAGGTTATAAGCTCTCACTTTGCCTGGGTGGTTTACAGTGAGGTAGAAAAAAAAAAAGGGGAAAATAATATTTTGTAAGGTCTGTTTTCTTCCCTTTTTTCTTTCTTCTAATTCCTTTTTTTTTTTTTTAAATATTTTCCTTTTAATTTAGACCAGCAACCTCTTTTGCATGGGCGGGGCATCTGCTAGGAAGCAGCTCTGCTGCATGCCATTACCACCTTTCTGAGGCTGGGGGAGGCACTTTTAGCTCAGTTCTGCCTCTCTGCTAATGGGCACCCCTCTCTGCTGGCTGGTGGCTGCCATCTGTGGCAAATGTTGTACAGCATGTAGTCAATCACTGCGGGATGCAGTTATGTGGTGCAACAGCTCTCTAGGGACTGATTTAGGGCCACTACAGTAAGGCCAATTGGAGCTAATTGGATTTTTTTCCCCCTCAACTTGGGTTTCCAGATGTGACAGGGCAGCATAGCTTTATGAACCTAACCATGTTCATCCCTGCTCCTTGTTACAGAGGAAGAGATTTCTTTTTTTTTTTTTTTTCCCTTGGTGTTGAATCACAGCTTAGTGGGGGTTGTTTCCTGCCAGTTCCTGAACAAGAGCCAAGTGGCATTCCTTGCCTGCTGGAATTTTACAGCATGCACTGAGCAGGGGTGCCACCCTGCTGAATGCTGGCAATTTTTATTTCAGTGAGCACTTCTTGTTATCTCCATTAATACATGAATCATTTTTCACTGGACTAGGAAAACCAGAAAAAAAAATCCCTAGCAACATTCTTCAGTGACCCATTCAAGTGGCTAAAGCTTTAACAAATGTCCCCTCATAGGCAGCAGGACACACTGGTAAATAGCCTGTGTGCAGAAGAATGGTGTTTTGCTGGGTCACTCCTGCTAGAGTGTGCAGGTCACTGCCAGAGAACAGCCACCAACTCTTCCCTGCCCAGGCTCCATCTTGGTGCCAGTTTTGGCACTCTCTGGGTCCTCCCCACAGTCATTTCACCGTTCCAACCAGATGGAAACACAGACCTGTCTCCTGTTAGTGCTTTGGCCCAAGGCCAGCTGGGCCACGAGGGAGGAGGAATGGACCCACCTGGCTGGGAAGATGTTTGATCACTACAGAGCAGCAGCCCCAGTTCATCTGCCAGTGCCACCCACCAGCCATGTGCTCTGGAAGGGATGAGAAACAAAGGCCCAAAGAGAGCTTAAATGAACTGCTGGAGGTCATAATATAAAAAACCTAGCTTTTCTCACAAATTTGCCTGGAGTGTTGTACCAAAAAAATTACTTGTATGCTATATTTGTTTGGATAATCCTGTGCTTTAGATAATGGAAGCTTGGCCCCATATACACTGTAACCCACTTCTAGGGCAAAGGAGCATGTTTCAGAGAACAGAAATAATGTTCTGTCATGGCTGTTGGTCCTTTACATTCTGCAGTTGTTCCCTGAGGATCTCCACAAGAATAAGAGTTCCATTTTTATCTGACTTGCAGATCTTTAAGAGAGGCTGAAGATTTGCTAGTACTGTGCACAATACAATACAAAACAACTCCAGAGCCAGAGTGGAGAATATCCTTCAGATCAGCACAGTAAATCTGTGTTCTTCACAGTCCAGGCAAGGGTAGTGGTGGCTCCTTCCAATACAAGAAGCTCCAACAGGATCCTTAAAAGAATGTTTAAAAGGTCACTCCATCCACCTTCAATCAAGGTGAAGACTTTAGGAAATGTGGCTCTGGAGCAAGAAAGACCACATGCAATTCCATCTGCATAAATGGTAGAGGCTTCACTCCCTTGGAGATCCTGATATATCTGCTGGTATCTGGTCACCCCTTTCTCCTCATTTCACACTTAACCTCTCTTTTTTTTTTTAACCCCATCTGCCAGCAACCGGGCAAATCTCCTTTTGTATGGAGAGCAGCTGCCACTTCCCTTCCACCAACCCACCACCCACAGTGACGGATCTTTTCCATCCTAAAAGATTCCATGCTTTCACACAGCTCTTCTTTCACTAGCAATGGAAGGCTACTACCAGAATAGTGGTTCTCCCCACAAACTTCCTACCTGGCTTCCCAGACAGATTCCCTGTGAAGCACCATCCCTAGCATCCTGCACTTGGCTTGCCTACAGGCTGCTGCCCTTTAACTGGCAGACATGCTTCTGGCATTCCTGGGCAGTGAATTACAGTCATGTTGGCAGCTGCCCTCTGCCCCTGTCTAGTGCAATACCTCAAGATGATGCCAGCAGGCTCTGGGCTGCATTAGGAGGAGGGTCACCAGCAGGCTGAGGGAGGTGATTATTCCCATCAGTTCAGCACTGGTAGACAGACACATCAGGGGTTCTGGGTCCAGTTCTTAGCTCCCCAGACAGAAACTTGCTGCAGCAAGTCAGTGAAGGGCCATGAAGATGATGAAGGGACAAGATATTGAGAGAGCTGGGATTGTTTAGCCTGGAAAAGAGAAAGGCTCAGGAGGATCTGACCCTTGTGTATGAATACACAGTGGGGTGACTAAAGATGAAGTCAGACTTTAAGTGGTGTCCAGTTAAAGGACAAGAGGCAATTGTCAGAAATGGAAATACAAGAAATACCATTTCAACATTAACTGCTCCCCACCCCTCCTCCACTTCTCTACTGAAAGAGTGACCACCCAGACAGGCTGTGGAGTCTCCATCCTTGGAAATAGTCAAAATCTGACTGTACCCATTCCTAAGCAACTAGGAATCCCTAGCAATTCCTTGCTGACTCTGCTCTGACCAGGTGCCAGACTAGACAATTCTCAGAGGCACCTACCTCCCAGCCTTAACTGTTCTGTGATCCTACTTGTTGATTCTCATGAAATCTCACTACCCTTATCCTTAACCATCTTGATGAAGTGTTGTTTGCCACTCCAGGGTGAAGGAACAAATCACCTCTTCTGCAGCACATACTCAGAGACACTCAAGCAGCAGTCAAATGCACAGCTGATATGCAGAGTAGATGAGAAAAAAGGTCTTTTAATAAGGTATTAAGTCTAGACAAGGGGATTCATCCCATCTAACTCTGGACATTTGCAGTGTAACCATTTATGTCTGAGTAGTGTATCTAGACTCCCTTTAGAGTCAACACAGAGAAATAGGCATTTCTAGAAAGTGACTCATGTGACCTATTTCACATGAGATGAATCATGGCCAAGAGCTGCCCTTCTTTCTTTGCTGACTATGATGAGGACAGTAAGGAGTCAAGAGGTCAAGTTTGGACTTCTATACTGTAGACATCTTACAACATTTAGGATGATTCTCACCTCTGATACTTGTGAAGAAGTCTGTTATTGCCTAGAGTAACTTTTCACACACCATAAAATGCAGTCAAATTTAATGAATGTCTCTTTGCCTACAAAGAGGACTAAACAAATAGACAGCTGAAAAGGACAGGCAAACCCCAGAGCACTGCAGATTAAAAGTTCATACAAGTGATCTAGGGGCTGGATGGAATCCTATTGTTTTATTCCAAGACTGAATATTTTAGAGGTACAGGTCAAGGGCACTTTGAGTAATGGGACTTCATCCAGTACATTGGACCAAAGTCAAGGGCCCTAAACCCAGCCCTACAGATTCCTTGTGTGACTGGGCTCCATAGAGTCCATGGGAGTATGGAGAATTGCTTACTTGATTAGTCCATGTTACATATCAATGCTGGGGTGGACAGAAGAGGGTTGTGGACAAGATGGCTTGGTAAGGATATGTCTTAGATCCTTCCTTGCATTTTTTGCAGATTTCTTTGCATACCTCCATCAAGAGGATCTTACTGTAGGGCAGATCTTCACCTCATCATACTGTTGATTGAACTTTCTTTGTCATAAACTATCCTAGGCCTGCAATGACAAGCAGCAAGGAGGTAATGTGTGTCCTTGGCAGTGACAGGCCCTAGGTTGGGTCAAAGGCTTGAAGGGCATGGCAAGAAGACACAACCTGTCTTGTTTTTCACTTTTGAAATATGATAAGGCAACACAGCATAAAACTGCTTTTCCTTTTTGCACTGTCTGGAACACATCTGGAGAGCATCTGGACAGAAGACTGACCAGACTTTGCAGAGGTGGTTTGGCTGTGCAGCATGATGCCTCCATGCACTATAGGAAGCCAGATTGCATTTACACACTGTGCTGGTGCTATGGGTGCAGTGTGGTCCTGGGTGCCTCACTCATCAATCTAGCAGTTTGACCCTGATGTTGCACCAAGGGCTCTGGGAAAAGGCAGTATAGCTCCAGATTTCATCAGGCAAGTGATCTTTGGGCAAGATGCTTAGCCCCAGCATTTTTCAAGGAGGCCACAACTTCTCAATAGCTGCATCATTTTGGAATGTTAACATTGTAGAAAGAGAAGGGATTGAGAAAGAGTAAATAAAGTCAACTGCCAAGAAAAATAGCATGCAAAGTGTGAATGAAAATAGTTCATCTCAAATTAGGTACCTCAAAACCCAAATTAATTCCACAATAATGTGAAATTAACCCCACAATAATGTGGGGTTTTTTTCTGAAGTGCTAAGAAATGTCACAAGATTTAAGTGTTATTAAGTATAGATATTTGCTGCTGTCCTGTAAAATGTAGTATGCAAACATGTTGAAAACTGCTGTGGGATGCAGGGAAAAGGTTGATATTTAAATATAATATTACTCCTTGACTATTTAAAATTTCATCATCAAAAAGTCATAAAGTGTTTCTGTACTATGTTATTTTGGTGGTGAGCTTGAAATACCTGGTGCTAAGGTTTGAAATACCTGGTGCTTATTTAAAACTCACTAACTTCCCTCATTTGGTATTTCCTTTTCAATAGTATGAAAATACATTTTTTCTTCCAGCTGAGCCCAGTGAACAGCATGATGGCCTTTTTTTCTCTGCTGCAGAAAAAAAGTACCTCTCCATCTCGGTGGAGAGGTATGATCTCCATCCCTTCTTGCAGTGGTGTGATTCCATGTACGTCAAGAACAGTCCAGCTCCAGAGGTTTTTACCCCAAATCTTGTCAAAATTCATGTTCAAGGGAAAACTATTTTGGTGAGCTTATACTGATCCTTAGTGAGCTGACCTTCAGATCCCAACACCATTGTAAAGACAGCCTTTCTTTCCTGGAGGAAATCCAGAATCAGGCAGGGAGCTGCAGGCAGGGTTTGAGTTAATCTGGCAGTGTCCTGGGGAATTCTGCAAAGCCTCTTGCCAAGTACTTAGGATCTGATCTGGGGGAACGCCCTTATTCAGAAGAGCACATTTGCATGCCATCCTACCACCTTTAGCACTTGAGCTGTCTTCTGAACCGGGACTTCCTCCCGTGTTGTGGTGTATGCCTTCATCCCATCATTTCCCCCGATGAATTTACACCTACCTCAAATAACGGCTCCAGGCCGGGCTTGTGAGAGGAGGGAACAACAAGGATCAAAGGAGCAGAAAAAGTTTTCAAAGTGCTGTTGGGAAATCACGTGTTGTTTTCCTTTTCTTTTCTTTGTATAAATTTTCCTGCTTTTTCCATTTCATGGCTAATTGAGCCAAGGCCCAGTGCCTAACAACACTCTTGTCTCTGATGATGACTGCCTACAGTAAAAACAGCAGTCTTAAATGGGAGAGGTTGGTCATCAGAACTTCCATGCAGTTTCAAAAGCAGAGCTACCCTAATTCACAGCAGTTAAATATCTGTCCTCTTGACTTCACTTTGCTAGTCAAATGGGTAAATAGTTTACAAAGCATACATGACTGCATTGAAAATCTTAAAAACTGACATTGCATGAAAAAGCATTGCCTGGCTGCAAGGGATTCATCACACCAGCCTGAGATGTCTTCAGCACAGGCTTCAGCCTCCAAACTAACCATGACTTCATGGTCACTGCATTCCTCTGTGCCACTTCATTGTTTGTTTCATGATGAGAAGAACCTGAAGGTTCACCCTGGAGATGCTCACTTCTTCAAAGGTGAAGGCCACATGTTTTATTTGTAGGTAACAGCTCTCTGTAGATCATCTATATTCACTGTTTCTGTTATGACCAGAAGACGCCTAAAATGTCCACATTTCAGAAGAAAAAGTAATTGCATTGATTAGGAGTTATTCACTGACAGTTACACTGTCTTACTGACAGTTTACCAAACTGCTATGTCACAGCAGCTCTGGGCTTACTTAAAACCAGATCACTGAGGGTAAATGTATCATACAGAATACCCTGTTAAATTAGTAAGATCTAGAAATAGACAGAAAATGCCTGTGAAAGCCAAATTGTAGCTTAAATATTTTGCCTTCTATCAAAACCCAGCAATTCCCCACAGCATTTAACATTTTACTGTATTTTGATGACAACATTTTGTTTAAGAAACAACACCTGGAGGATTATCTTGTGTCAATCAGCAGCCCTTTCCATTTCAGCCATCGATTATGACCAGCACGTGTCTTTTTTTTTCAAATTATACTCTCTAAGGTGATATCAGCCTAGAGGCTTTGTCCCTTCCCTTGGACCTTTCTTTGGTATTTCTATTGACATGTCAGCAGCAGCCCCATGAGACCTTGGCTTTGCTGTTGGAGGTAATTTAGGAAGTTGCCAATGCCATTTCACCATTTCACTTGTGCCTCTTTGCTGCCATGGGCTTTTTGGTGATGCCACTGCCAGGCATCAGAACTGACTCACTCTTTCTGGGGAATGTTATTTTTCAGCTAATGTAGGCTTAGCCCTGCAAATCCTTGTTCTGGCAATAGCAGTTGCCTACAGAGAGGTGTGAAGCCAGGTACAGGGCACCAGGGAAGGGAGCAGAAGTAATATTTTAAGTTAGCTTCATTGACAAAGCCAGAGTTTCCTGAAATTATGGCCTCTGTGGACCTCATGCTGTATAAAATGAAAGGGAAACTTAAACCAATTAAGCCTGTGTATTAATTGTGGAAATTCTTACGTGGTTCTAAATTTCCTTTAACAGCACGGGGGTTTTAATTTTTCATTTGAAAGGATAGTTAATTCTCACCTAAGTTTTTTTTTTCCCCTTTCTATTGCATTTTCGTGCTAATTCACTCTTAATTTTAAAGTTACTTTTCAAACACAACTCTACTTATTGTAAAATATAATACAAAATGAAAATCTCTTCAACATTCACATAAAAGTGACTTGGAAACTGAAGAAGAAAGCTTTCAAAGGACAGACTTCAGTAGCTTTAATGTTTGTTTAAAATACATGCTCTACACTTTAATTTCAACTTCTATAATTTGCCTCACTAAGTCACGATTCTCAAAGATTTATGAATTCTCAGGGAGCTTGCACAATGCATGAAGTTCAACATGGGGATAAATTTGCAGAATTAAAGATGGCTGTACTCAGACCAGGGGCACTGCAGGAATTTATGCTCCCACAGGTTTCTTGCAGAAGCCCACTGTTCACAGAAGTGCATTAGCTTCATTCTGAGGACACAATGACTTCTCCACCAGCTCAGGCCATGTTAAAGGTTGGTTATTACCAGATCTGTAAACTTTTTGGATTAGCTTGCTCTGCATCAAATGCAGACACATAACATCATCTTTCCATTCAGTTAGCCCAAGTATAGAGAAATATTTCTGTGCTAGCTTTATGCCTTTTTTACCAAGTTTAAGCTGACTTCAGTATCTTCTCTGTTAGATGTTCTGTGACAAAATGACTCGCTCAGAGTTTTTTGAAAATATTTGAATTGACAGAATAAGTTCATAAAGGTTCAGTGATTTGCATCACATCGTCATGGCATTTCTGACTCATTATATGGCACATCAAGACTATGTTCAAGGTCATGCCAAAACAAGGCCCAAGTTCTTGAAAAGTGCTCCCCACTGATCTGCTCATGAGCCTGGCAGGCTTGCAGACTCGTCTTGAACTCTGTTTATATAAGCTGAGGGGCTCTGAAAGAACAACACAGCTACCTCCACATTCACTGCCTTTCTGCTTTCACTACACTGTGGACAAAGCAGAGCTGGATAAAACAAAATAAAATCCAAAACCAGGTGTTATTTCCAATAATTATCTGTTTGATCATATGGTTCTTGTAGGACAGTGCAGTGACAGGAGCCAAAGAGCAGAAGGAAAAGTATGGGATACGTATCCATGTGCTGTGTGGGAAAGGCCTGGGTAGATCCTTGCACAAGCACTGCCTGTAAATGCCTGCACAGCCACAGCCACCATCATGTTGGCAAAGAAACTTTTCTTATTCCAGGGCACAAATGTGGCATAAGCAGGTTGTCTCTCTCCTGAAGACAGATCCCAGAAACTCTGGGTGAGCATCCCCAGGTGCCCTCGGGTGAGATAAAGCACAACAAGACAAATGTGAGGAGAGACAATACTCCCTAAGGAGTTCTGACTCAGATAGGGAGAAAAAGAGTTTGCTCATAGCCACTACAGATATGGCTCAGGGCCCTGTATAAGAGGTGAAATAAGTGTCACACTTGGGTCATGGGAAGATAGCTACAAGACAGCTTAGCTACAAGCAGAGATAGCCTGTGACAGCCAGTCACACTCAGTAATTGCGTGCTTTGTGTGACAGATAGCAGACCCAGAAACAGCCTGCTTGTTAAACCCTAGAGCACGGGCAGTGTACAAAAATGTACATGGGATCTTCTCAACTAGCCCAAGCATGCAACAGTATTTTTTATGCCAGGTTTTTGCATCGTTGCCTGGTTTAGGTCTAGCTGCAGGACTGACAGCTCTCTGAGATGAAGTACAAGAATCTGGACTGTACTGTGAGCTCAGTCTGGGTGGGTCAGTTTGGGATATGGAGTAAGCAGAAGACTGTGACAACATGAAATCACCCCTTCCTCTGTGCAGAAGCAGTCTCCTCACAGAGGCTATGGCTACATGGATGCAAATCCTGTGTGGGCATGTTCAGAGTCAGATTCAAGATGCCCCAGCTAGGTGATGCAAATTCCTGAACTTCACTCTGCTGGTTTAGATTTGTTCACAGATTTTGCTGGAAGCATTTTGTCCTGGCAAATTTTGTACCGTTTCAGTCATCAGTTTTTCATGTCCCATGACTCGAGATGGACCAGGTACCAACTTTCTTCATCACAGCCAGCATTAAAAAATTGCATAAAAATTGTATTATGTTATTTTCATAAGAACATATTCATACCTTCATTTGTGATCTGGATTAAGTTAGAACTGCTGGGTGCTCCTGTACTGCACAAATGTGATATGAATTATTATAGGACTAATGTTAACTTTTCCCCCTAGGCTATACTGCAGTGCCATTTGAGGTAACTCTTCCCAAAATTACTTTCAGGACAAGATTTCATGGGACCTAGACCTCTGTGCAATAACAACTTGAGAAATTCCACTCTCACGACTGCCCACCACTCATTTAACGCAGAGTGTTAATGAGAGGTATAGCAAAGCTTGCAAAAAAAAAAAAAGATAGTGTATTCTTTTTTGCTAAGATCAGCCTAACTACCAAACCACAATAGAGGGAAGCCATACGAGCACAGCTGAGAAAACAGCACAGATGTGGAGCCTGGCAGGGCATGGAGAAAGGTGGGCACTTCCAAAGTGCTGACAGTGCTGACTGTACTGTGCCTTCCCGCATGGTACTGAGCAGCTGTGGAAAGGGCTCTGACTCACTTTGCCACTCTTCCTGCACTAGCGGGATTGCTATATTTAGACAGCCCCTGTGTTTCAGGAGTCCTTTCAATCCAGTCCCCAAAATGCTAACAGAGGAAGCCAGCCAGGGTGTGGGCAGTGATGGCCTCAAAGAGTAGAGCTGGTGGAAAGCTGCTCCTTTTTGGCCCTGTGCAATTTTGTGTCACCTACATCAACATCGACATGTGTGTCCCCAAGCTCGAGTCCAGCTTCGTGCCTGAGCCTTGGCTGCATGCTGGAATGAGGGAAACCCACCAGTCTGAGAGGCAGTGCAGAATCCCGAGGAGCGGGAAGCAGCAGGATGTCACCAGCAGCACTGTGTGCACAACTGGGCAACCAGAGCTGCAGGAACATGTCCACCCCATGTGACATTAAGATGCAGCATGAAAGAACCTGGGTGTGCCGGCAGCGATCACGCAGAGCAGCTCTCACATGGAGGTGTGAGATAGGGGTGGTGGAAACAGCAGAGGAGGAGAGGAGCCTAAGCTGGGGAGAGGTGCTTGTGTGGCATCCTTCTGTAACTGATCCTCTCCAGTATGTGATGTAATAAATAGCGTGGGGAGAACACTCTCCCAGCCTCCCTCTGCTCTTGGGATCCCACTTGCAGCAGGAGAGCTGGACTATGCACACTCAGCTCCACTCACTAGCCTGTCCTCTGTTTCTTACCACCCTAGCTTGAGCCTCCCTCAGGGACTTTTTTAGCCAAGGAGAGAACCATTTCCCTAGAGCATGATGGGGCACATGTCTAACACTTCACGCTATAAAGGAGGTCAAAATCATTCCCATTTTCCACATAGAGAATGGGAGTGGAAGCAGGAAATGAGATGCCCCAAGGCTATGGGATGAATCAGTAGAAGGATAAAATGAAAATTCAGAACTTCCTGTCTCTTTACTCATCTCCTTGAATACTGTTGATGATTAAGCTCATAAAAAGTTAGTGCAGTTGATGACCTCTGCATCTCTGGTCAGTGAAATGACCAGCACATTAAAAGCGGAAAATTATAGAACAAAGACAATTTCAAAGAACTTGAAAAAAAATAGAGGGCAAGGAATTTCTTTTGTGGCTACAACATAAATGTTGGGTTCCCATTACTCCCACAGTGTCTCTTCCAGTAAGGAAGGAAGTTTCTCTAGTTTTACCCCTATGGGTCCACTGAGAGTTGAAATTGGCTTAAGCCACAGCCACAACCAAGAGGCAATGTTATGGTTACACTTCCTGCCCTCCACTGTTTCTGACCCCTCCACTTCCCTTTTGTTAACACAACTGCTCAAGGAGGCACGCGATAAACCAGCCCAGGGAACTGATCAATAGCAACATTAAAAGTTTTTTCCTTTTGTAAGCTAGATTTGCCATGAGTCCTGGCTCACTACACAGCTGTAGGAATGCTCATACCCACATAAGGGCTGAGGTGTCATTCAACAGGAATAAATGGCCAGAGAAAGAGAGGCTCAGGACCCCTCTTCCAGGGATGCTGAAAATGCTTGGGGAGTTACAACTCCTCTGTTCCCGTCACTGCTATAAGCACAGTGAGCAGGAATGGTCGCAACTGTGCCTGAGGGTGATGGAAAGCAGCACACATGCCACAGCTTTCTCCTGCTTTGTTCCCAAATGGATGGAGTGGACTCGGAGTTTTTGATACTTCTACTGAAGTTTGTAATTAGGAACACTCTGTGTGCTCTTGGCATGATGTAGCTACAGGAGTGAAAATGCCTTTTCTTGCGTTCTTCATTATGATTTTTGATGGCTATCTCACTAAATCTCCTTCAGGATTGCTGGTTTTACTATGAGGAAGAGTTAAAACAGACTGCTCATCTTCTCTGCAGTGGTTTTAGCTTTCTTCTTTTATCCTTTAGACCTTCACACTGAGCTGGTAAAGAGCATGATGAACATGTGAACAGAGTGGTTTTGGCCACAGCCAAAGAGGCTTCTTCCTCAAGAAAGCCAGCCTTTCATCCCTCCACTTGAGTAGGAAGGAAAAGGAAGGTGAAGCATCCTGGTGCATCACCCTGGGAACTAGCAGGAAGCTCTCTTGTGGCACTTACTGCTTTGTGAAAACTATTTTTTCCCTAAAGTTAGGGGATGCCTTACTTTTCAAGAATTCACAATCTTTTTGCTAGCACTTTAGCAGTCTTTAGTATAATATTAAAACACACCAAAGAACTGAACTCACCGTAATAAAACAAAAGCTCAAAGCAGAGAAGGGACACTGTGGTGGAGCCACGTCACAGGTCTGGTGAAATGATGTGTGTTGGTTAAAATGTGAATGGTGAAAATGTGTATTTGGGCTCAGATCCTCATCTCTAGAAAGCCTGGGCTGTACTTTTCAGAGGCACAAGAAAGTTGTTATACAATGAGTTTGAAAAACTCACAGTTCAGAGTTTGGGCTTGAGAATCTTTCAGCATCCAGAAACACACAACAGTCTCTGGGGTAGTATTAACATTACAGAAGGGAATTCTGGAGTTCTAATAGACACGTTCCACAGAAATGTCACATTCATACTCAACAACAGTGAAGAAAGGAAGGACCAGGAGAGGAGTAGAAATGAGGACGTCATTATGGTGCTGTACGGGTAACCCAGCACGAACAGGATATGGAAATCCATTTATTCATCTTAGAAAGGAAGGCATTAGAAGCAGAAATGGTTCAATGAAGGGCAAATATGGAATGAGTTCCCTTCACAATATCACTAAAAAGACCAGAATTTGCTAGCTGGCAGAAACTGAGGGGAAAACACACCAGCAGTCTATAAAAAATAAACATAATGAAGAAAATAAGTTGGAAACAATTGTGTCTCTTCCAAAACAAGAACCAGGAGGGTTGGTTTTTTTTTTTTTCCTTCATTTTAGCAAAAGGTAGTCTCCATATAACATACTAGCTCAGCTTTGGAACTCCCTGCCAGAGGACACTACAAAGTAAACAACCAATATAAAGGAAGGAAAACATAATCAAAAAATATGAAATGCAGTGACACCAAATGCTGCCAAAGAATGGCCTGAGCTGTAGAGAACAGGGAAGTATTACTGGATGGTTTAAGTAACCCTGTGATCTTCTCTCAGTGTTTACTACTGGCTACATCTGGAGATGGATTCTGGGACCGACGGGCAATGGATCTGACCCACCAAGGCTTCTCTTACACATAAAAAGGCTGAGTTAAATAAACCATGTAATGCAAACCAGGCTGCTGATAATAAATCTGTGGAAATCCACTTTTCAAAACCTACTGCATCTCTAGACTTGACCTTACCCCGTGCATGCACTCAGGCAGACACAGCACACCGAAACCATTTGAAATTATTTGCCTTTTCCTGACTATAGGTTCCTGTACAGAGAAAAAAAGTTTCCTGGTTTAGGCTGGAGTTTCCTTTCTTTGTATCTACACTTAAAGTGAAAATGAACTATGCCATTAAACTGTTATGGTAATTTATCCTTACACTTTCTGCTCAACAGGTTTGCTTTGTTTCAAAAGTATGTTTCTGTGATACTTATAGCTATGTATATGTAATTTTGTGGTTAAATTAGAAGAGAGAGGAAAACCCTGGTTCCCACAGGAAACATTACTCGACCTCTTGCAAGCAGGTAACATTTTTGCCATATCGGTGTGATAAAGAACTTCAATGAGAAACAAATCCTGCCAAGATTTACACCTGTGTGCAACTGCCTGATGTGTCTTGCTCAAAGTGAGGTTAATGAGATTTTTGCACGATTCGCATTCTGCTGGAGGATTCTTCTGGGCGGGAACGGTGCCTGAGACAGCTCTGTCAGTAAATGTGTTAAAATATGAGAGAATGGTATGGTTCTGTGGGCCAGGATTCATGTCTCTTTCTGTAGAAAATCTCCTCACGGGACATGAATGTTTTTACTGTGGGCATGGGGTCTCGGGCCAGGGGGGAACTGTGACAATTTGCTGGTCATCTCACCGGGGATGGGAAGAGAAAACACCCCCACCCCACGGTGAGTACCAGCCGTGACAGACGCACAGTGGCCGCGCTGTCCCGCAGAGGCTGCAGGGCCCCGTCCTCGCCCCGGGCGCGGGGCAGGGGCAGCGCGGGCTGGTCACTGCAGCGGGCGGACACGCGTGGGGCTCCCGCGGCGGGGCAGGGCTGCCGTGGGTGCCCCCGGCCCGCGGGGCTGTTCATTGTCGGGCGGCGGGGCGGGCAGGCTGCGCGGCCGCTCCTCTCCCCGCCCGCGCTCGCTCGCTCCCTCCCACCCTCTCTCTTTCTCCCCGCGAGTTTACCCAGCAGTGCTCTGGTGCGGGCGCGTTTCCGCCGGTTTTTCCTGTTGGAGAAGGGAAGGGGGAGCTGTTCTCTCTCTCTCCACTCACAGTAGATTTTCTCCTCCTTCTTCTCCTCCTCCTCCTCCTCCTCCTCCCCGGCTATCTTTGTCTGGCTCGCANGGCTCCCGGCGTGAGCGCCGCCGGCCGGGCCGAGCCGAGCCGTGCCGTGCCGTGCCATGCCCGGGTGCGGGGCGCATCGTGAGGCTGCCAGAGGCTGCCGGCACCGGCGCCGCTCCTGCCGCCGCCGCCGCGACATGGTGTGAGCCCGCTGCCGCCGGGGACGCGCGGGCACCCACCGACTCACCCGCTCACCCACCGATCCTCGGGGGATCCAGCCCCG
Source organism: Thryothorus ludovicianus (assembly GCA_013397245.1). NCBI lineage: Eukaryota > Metazoa > Chordata > Aves > Passeriformes > Certhiidae > Thryothorus > Thryothorus ludovicianus. The sequence goes on from VZTB01013193.1 coordinate 1,093,608, forward strand.
CACTGCAGCGCGGGGAGACGGACGGACGGACAAACCGCAGCACCCCTTCTCCTTCCTCCTTCCCTTCCTTCACCTCCCTTTCCCCCCTCCTCCTCCTCCCACCATCCATCTATCTATCCATCATCCCCCCCGCCAACCCCTCCCAATGCTGAAGAGTTTCAACCCGGCGGGGCTGGAGTGAAGAAGGGAAGGGCGGAAGGGAGGAGAGGAGCGGAGCTCCGCGCAATTCACAGCTGCTCCAGGGAGGGGGGAGCGGCCTCGCTATTATTTAACAGAGAAGAAAAAAAAAATTTAAAGGAAAAAATAAAAAGGAAGAGACGGGAAAATGGCGAACGATTCTCCTGCAAAAAGTCTGGTGGATATCGACCTTTCCTCCCTGCGGGTGAGTGCCAGTGCCGGGGGCNGTATTGGCATGTGCGTGGAAAAACAGGGCGCAACAGCTGCACGCCGCCAGCAGCCGGGTTCGCTGGCTGGGCTCTGCCAGCAGCCATCGCCTGAACAAAAATGTAACCCGGCTTCTCTTTCCCCCTTTCCTCCCCCGCCCTCTCTGCCCCTTCCTCCGCCTAGGACCCCGCTGGGATTTTTGAACTGGTGGAAGTGGTTGGCAATGGCACGTACGGGCAAGTCTACAAGGTTTGTGTCAGAATTTCTTCTCCTTTTATTGTTGCCGATTTTGCAGAGGGTACCCGGTGCCCGCGCTGGGCCGAGCACACGGCTGAAGGCGAGCCGCCCGCACGGGCAGCCCGAACAGTGAGGGGTGGTAGAAGTGTTGCTCTTGGCATTTTTGATGGCCTTGTCAAGTTTGTCAGCCTCTTGGCTTCTGCTTTTTGAGATGGCTACAAATTACTCTCCCGAGTACCCATCCGATAATGATGACATACTCCTTTATTGTCCTTATTCTTCTCTCTGCTCCCTCCAAAAGAAATGACCAAACCAAGTGGACGCTGTCAAAGTCTGGCTGGCTTATACAAACACGTCCACAGGCTTATTCAGCTTTGCTGCTGGAAATCCTTATGGAAGTTGCTACTGCTGCAGTGACTTTAGACAAAGACATTGGCCTTAATTAAAACTGTCACCCGGTTTCCTTGTTGGAAAACCTTCAGAGTGTTGAAGCTATGGAGTTGGGGGCGAGTGCATCTGATGGGCTGTGCAGAGATGTGGGGTGCAGGGTGACAATAATAAATGACTGAAGCAGAGAAGCTTATTTTATTTTGTGAAAATCCGAATTCCCAGAATAACCTGTTTGACAAGTGTATGAAAAGTGTATCTTTAAAAAATAGAAATCAGAGAGTGCCCGTGTGGGTGTGAAACTAGCCTACTTTTTTCTTTTTTTTCCCCTTTAGTGTGCAGTCAGTGGAACAAACAAACAAACAAATCTTGAGCTTGCATGACTTTGCAGTGAGTGCCAGCTACAAGGATGACTAATTATTTGCACAGACTTAATACTTGGCTAAAGACAGAAGGCTCTAGCCTTAAACTGTAGAAATGCAAGATGCATTTGGAGAGAGGAGAGAGATGAAGATGCTTAGCTGCTTGTTTGGTTTTTTGGTTGCTTTTTTGTTGTTGTGTTGTTTTGTTTTTCTTTTTGCTTATAAACAAGGGAGTGTAATTGGTGAGTTTCCCTGATGGCAAGATACTGCTGCTTGCAGCTCCAGTAACTAAATAAAGCGCCTCTTCTGCAAATGAAACACATGTCAGTTTGTTTTGAGGGCGTGAACCTCAGCCTTCCTGATGGAGAATTAGTCTGCCTGCGCAGTGTATTAGTTGCTTTTTAAGACTCGAGCTGGAACAGCCAGGCTGGTGCTGTTGGTATAAAGCCGGCTCAAAAGGCCACAGGAAAGGAAGATGAGTAAAAAGCTGCACTTTGACACAACCTCGACCATTTATTTTTTTTCTGCCATTTGAAAGGACGCAATTTTTTTCTGTAATCATTTGCTTCCAGAGCTTGCATCATCTGAACCCTAATTAAAAAAAAAAAAATAGGGTGTGAATGTGTGACTTTGAAACTCTCCTGTTAATTATTGCAATTTAGTACATTGTTTCTCAGTGTACTCGTTAATGCTTTTGAGTTAATGAGCAAAGTTCTCCTTAGTTTAACAGTCTTGACAACAGAAATTTTAAATTCCGTTTTCCTTAAGAAAGGTAGAGCTCTCCCAGAATAGTTAGCATTAGAAATGAAACTGAGCACATGCATTTATTGTCTTGGAAGAGTTGAATGAACCTGATGTCTAAGGGCATCGGTGTCACTGTGATAATGGGGAGCAACAGGCAGTCTCTTGCTGTAGAGCCTGCTAGACAGCAGTGGATTGACAGGTGTGTAAGTTTGGGTTGACACTGCTTCTTCTCAGGCATTTGCCAGCATTTGTGTACATACACTGATAATGTGGCTACCTAATAGGGTTGTATGTAAACAAATAATACCAAACCAAAAAACTTCCTTGGTGAAATGACCATCTTTCTTTTTAAACTAATGAAGTTATGTAAAAAAAAAATAAAATAAAAAGGAAGTTGTTGCAATAGTATTTAAGTTTCCTTGGCCACTTTTTTTTTGCTAGGGAAAATGCTCCAGCAATATCCAAAGATGAGACTGTTCATGTATGTTTTGAGGGCTTTCGTAGGAACTGCATAACCGAGGGAAAAACGTGTTTACGCTGTGTTTGCTTGTTGCCTTCCGCTTTCCTCCTACCCAGCAACCACTTCTTGAAATGGCTCTTCCTGGATGGTTCTGTTTCCCGTCTGCGCGGTGTGTCGTGGCCGGGGGTGCGGGTCGCTGCTGAGGAGCCGAGCTCGGCGCTGTAGTTTGATGAGCTCTGGTGTGCAGGCATCGGCGATGATGTCACCCGGGAGCGGGATTGGCTGGCTACCTGCCACTGCGGGGAGGACACGGCGGCAGCGGCACGGGCCATGACGTTATCTCTTTGTCTAGCTCATGCACCCAACGAGGATGCCCAAGGTCGCTTGCCCGGCTGGGGAGTCAGCTTGCCAGCAGCCGTGGGAAGGGGACTGCGCCAACCTGTTGAAAAGCAGAAAATAGTCCTGTTTTTCCTCCTCTGCCTTGGCTGAGCTAGCTGGAAATAGCTCATCTATCTGGCTAGTGATATTTCTGTAGCTAGGTCTACCTCAGCTATTTATTTAGCTATATGTAGGATGTATAGATGCTTAAACGTGTATGAAATGTGAGGGCGGCCCTTGGATGTTTGGCACCTAAATGCAAGTGGAGTTACTCCTGCATTTCATGCGTTAAATGGGTTGGCTTAGGTGGAGTGTTACTGTGGGCCTGGGACCTCAGCGGTGAGGTGGTAAAAATACTAAGTTTTATGTTGCTGTGCTTGAATTGGAGTAATGGCTTTAAACTGAGAATGAGTTTAGATTAGGTACTGGGAAGAAATCTTTATTGTGAGGGTGGTGAGGCACAGGAATAGGTTGTGTAGAGAACTTGTGGATGCCCCATCGCTGCAAGTGTTCAAGGCTGGGCTGGATGGGACTTTGTGCAGCCTGTCTAGTGGAAAGTGTCTCTGCCTATGACAAAGGGATTGGAACTCGATGGTCTTCGAGATCACTTCCAACCTGAACAGTTCCGTGATTCTGAAATCTATAGAGTTTTTATTGTTTTAATCTCCATAACCTTGCTTACACCTCTCCTGTGTGAAGAAGCCTTGTGCGTCAAGAGCAGCTTGTTACGAAGTGGTGAATTAATGGGAGAGAAAAAGAAAAAAGGAGGTTCCCCAGCCCTGCGTAGATAAAAGAAAGGGGTGTTTTGGGGAGGCCTTTGCCCAGCACAGGGGAAGGGGCAGCGGGGATTGGCTCATTCGTCCTGGGGCCGAGCAGAGTTTCTCCACTGCTGCTCGGAAATCCCGGGGAATGAGTTGTCTTCCCTTTCGTAGTTGGTTCGAAACCCGAGAACGATGGCGTGGAAGTTGCACCACTTAGATTAGAGAGAAAGCAAAGGGTTAAAGGCTGCCGAGCACGGCCGGCAGCGTTCCCTCGGAGCCGAGGCGGGAGGGACCGGCCGCAGAACCCCCAGGGTCGGTCATTCTGACACTTTAAAGGAGTCCCAGGCCAGTGCTGGGGTTGGGAGGGAGGAATTTCCCTTGTGCAGGTCGGTATCAGCTGGCGGTAGCCGGGCGGCGTGTGCGGGCCGGCCCGGGCCGCGCCTGTGCCCGCGGCGGGCGGGGAGCCCCGGCCGCC